>CM060467.1:7215000-7737500 GCA_030544235.1 Lepturacanthus savala
GAAGTAATTCAGGTATGACGTTTAGCACAATTAAAGGATTCTTAATTATCATAATGACTTTTGAGATGCTGTAGAATAGAAGAAATATTTATTAGAAAAGACAAACAAAAAGATGAATGTCAGCACACAAATCGAATTTTACTTGGGCTCCTGACGGTTATACACACACATGCTATAAATCTATATGAAATGCCATTTCAGTCTCGCAGAGATGACAGATAATGAAATCACTTCCTTTTAACTGAAATATTCCCATACCACTGATGAACGAGTCTGTGTCTTAAACTTTGAGACTCGGAGGAGCCGCTCGCTTTACTACTCTTTGGCGTTGCCATCTTTCTTTTGGTCTGACGATGCATCGGCACGCATAGTTTGCGTCAATGTACTTTTTCGTAGCCCACAGATAACCTCATAGTGTTTGGAGGAGCGGTCTTTTATAGATACAAAAACTCCAGAAAATGTATGAGTTTTAAAACAATTCCAGACAGACAATGATGCTCATTTAAAGTTTCTGTATTTTTGAACCTGGGCCTAAGCTATAACCAAAAGGGGTCAGGTGAACAATGTTGCGTAAGTGAAGAAAAATCATTGTTTTAATCCCAAGAGTTACAAAAGTGAACTCCTGCTGGTAAATGGCTCTGTTTTATGTGGTATGACTGGTGACTCTTCCAGTTTATTTCGAGCACATAAACTGTCTCCAGCACAGCTCTGTTCTTCAGCGACCTGATCCCTCAATTTCCAAACACAGCTCACTTCCTGCAACAACACGAGACTCTCGCGAGACTTTGTGGATTTCTGCCCTGACCAGTTTGCCTTATGAAAATATGAGCCTGGCAGAAGCAAACATAATGCTTATAGAGGACAAACGCAGTGTGGTGTCAATGCCCAAACCACCTCTATTATACCACACCAGCTGTGTGGCGTGTGCTGCTGATCCTCCTACACAATACTGGCCCAAATTTTGAAATTTCTGCTCTAATCACTCCAACATCACAGGTTAGGGGTTGAAAGTTTGAAAAGAAAAGAATGTGATGATTCAGTGTCAAATGCACTCAGCACTCAGATCAAGTAGCAACAGAATTGGTTTTTTTAAGTATCAATATTTGTGATAGATAGATAGATAGATAGATATTGTTCATTTCTAATTGCACAATGTATATATCTAATTCACTGTTTCAGTTAAAAGAAACATATGTAGCTGATTAAACACTAGTTTCTTTTAAGACATTTCTACAAAACATTAGATTCAAACAGGAGATTAATTTGGTTTAAAATTGCTGGGTGTTAAAGTATCCAGGTTCCCTTTCTTTAAAATAGGTTTTACTAGAGCAGTAGGGAAGACACCGAGCTGCAGGGAGTGATTTACTATGGCAAGGATGTCTTCAGATACAGAATTAAAAATAGTTTTGAAAAGGGAGGTAGGAATTGGGTCAAGGGAACACATGGAGGGCTTCAGCTCTGTTACTATTTTCCTGAGAGTTTCAGCAACAACCAGGTCAAAACGTTCCATCACTCTGCACAGAGGATATAGGTAAAAGTGCAGCGTGCTTGTTCTGCTGGCAGAGACCACATCTAATGTTGATTATCGTCTCCCTGAAGAGGATACTGCTTAACATATGTTAAAGTACTATGTTTCTATGTTTGGTGACAAATCAAGGAGAAACAGCTCAAGGTAGAGCTTAATGACAAAAAGATGAGAAGGGAAAAGGGAAGGAATCTCCTTACTTGATTTTTGCTTTAAAAATTGAGGGTAGAAAAGGATTTTTTTATGTGAACTTTGTGTGGAAAAAAGATCCGACAGGAAACCGGTTACCTGGATGCGAAGTTACACCTTGTATTGTGAAACTAGTTTGATTACTAAAAGTTTTTAATCGGAGGAAAGCGGAGACAAAGACGAAACCACCTGACTCAGCGCTGGCATTTGTGTCGAGAGAGAGAGACAAAGAGAGAGACTGACAGATGGAAGAGAGGGCCATCTTGGCCTTTATTGGGGACAGTTTGTACAGAACTGGGCACATCCAGTCCTGTAGTTTCCGTGAATAGGAAATGGTTATTGCTGCATCCTGCATGTCATGCTGGTATTAATCATTTTCTTGTCTTCCATTTACTTTTAGTATTCTTATACTTTTGAATAGTTATATTACAGTCTTACAAATTGTAATCACTTAATTTTTGCAGTTGGTTACAGTGGTGCCGCGCAGTAGTTTGAGAGTTACATTACCTAATGTAAAAATATTTAAAAAAAAAATTAGTGCTGTCATTTTAATTTGATTAATTAATTACGCCGCAATTTAACGCGTTAAAAAATGTAACACAATTAATTATGAGTATCAACGGTGGTGAGCCCAGGGGTGAAAGTGAGCCGGAACTGTCCGGAACTACATTCCGTTAAAAGATTCATGAACGGAGAAGGAGAAGTAGCTCCCTGTCAAATGCCCATGTTAAATAAAGAAAACGATGTACTAAAGTCAGATTAGTTGCATTAATGCTTGAACAATTCCAGTGTGCTTGTTTCAGTGTAATCTACGCTGTTTCGGTGTCTGTCTTACAATTCTGAGCGCGTCTCTGGTTGCTATGCAACGCGAGGCGAGCCGAACTGAACAAATGCATTTCTGGTTGGGCGATGAACACATGGTCACGTTATCAGCAACTGCTATATTGAGCTTAAGTGCCTATTTGAGACAGCCTTATTTTATTTCAGAATTTTATTCATTTAACTGAGTCGCTGTATTTGTTTTACATTTTTGAATGATGCACCTGGCCTAACTGGTTTAATGTGCTGGACCTTTACTTTTGGATTTCATTTATGAAGCATCACCAATAAAAAAGTTCACCAATAAAAAATTGGATTTCAGATCTTCTCTTCTTACTGTATTCAATTGATTAGTCATACACTACAATTTTTTAATATCCTAGAATTCAAATTCTTTATCAGGAGACCTTTAGCAGATATGACATTAAAATGAGATTAATTCGATTAATTAATTACAAAACCTTGTAATTAATTTGATTAATTTTTTTAATCGATTGACAGCACTAAAAAAAATATAAACTTTGCCTTCCATACATGAGGCCAGTGACATCAATGCCTGCCATATAACTAGTGGACCATGTACTGTGCCAGAATCAGAATCATGCCAGTGATGTCATCCTTTGTTTACCCGATCCCAATTCCCCTGCCCCCTCCTTGTGCCCTCCCGCTGTAATTGGACAATGGCTCCAGCTCACCAGTGTTCTGAAAGGACATTTGCTACCGCCGGTTTGCTGGCAATCAGCTCTGATGCACAATTAAGCATCCGCTCCCACTTTTACTCCTGTTGGTAAAATATTTGGCTCCTCGCCGGGTGTTTCTCAGCTGGCGGCCACAGTAAATAAAGGAGAAAGCCTAATCAAAACCCTGTTGAGATGGCATCTAAAAGGTGCTGCTAGATGGTGAATATGCAACTCTTTTATTTATTTTTTTTATTTGCCTTTTTTTAGGAAATTAGATTAAATTATTTTTTTAAATAAATTAACAGAAACAGAATTTTTTTAATGTTTAATTAAACAATATGTTTCACCCTTCAACCGACTTGTCATATTCTTGTTTTGGAATTCAAATGATTTAAATCAAATATGACTTAAATAAAGGTCCCATTTTGTAGAAAGATATCTTAAGTGCTGTTTAATTGTGTTCTATAAATACTGTGCTGTCTTACAAAAGGCCCAGTATGCAGAGAAATGCCCACAGCCTGTATTCAGAAACTCTGCCTTGAAACAAGACGTCAGGACCTTTGTGAAGATGTGATGTCTGTTTTTTTTTTTTTTTTCTAGAGCTCAAACTAAAATCTTGGTGGGGATTTCAAACCCAGGAAAAGTGGGCCAATATAGGACCACATTTCTTAAAAAAAAAAAAAAAAAAAAAAAAGTCAGATTTCGATGTGTAGATAGTTGAATGCAAAATATTGTTTTTCTTCTCTACCACTTTCAACATACCCAACATTTACTTGTCGTGATATATTTAATGTAATTCATGGCTTGTCCAAATGTCTGACCTGAATATGTGCTATCTGACCTGCATTGCTAATTAAATTTGCTCCGGAATCTTTCAACCTACAACTTTGTGGGCCTAAGTGGGTGTTAAGTCTCCATTGTTTACAGACAGAGCAGGCTCTGTGGGCTCACTAACTACCCCACATACAGTATGCGGTCTGATGCATGGCTGCACAGTTGCAGAGATGGCAGCCTGCCACTGTACATGACTTAGTATTGTCAGTGTGCACTGAGTCTTTTTCCTACATTTTTCTCTCTATACATCTCTCTCTATATACCATCCCTCCCTCACTTTCTCTCCCCCTCCCTTCCTTCCTCCCTTTTCCCTCTCTCTGCCCCCGGCCACTTAATCCCTTTCTGCCTTCTTTTGCTTCACTGAGCCCAGATAGGCCTCTGTGTCTTGGGTCTTAATTTGCCACGGTAATTGGATGACAAGGGACAGTTCCACCGTCTCTTCCTCATGAGTCAGCAGAGTTTTCTTGGCGAGCGCCTCCCACTCCTGCTGACTACAGGCGCTCAATGGGGACAGCCAATTGTCCGAGGCCCATTCAGGTTTTTGTGTCCCCATCTCATCATCAGGACGTCAGTTTCCAGGGGTGGCCCGGACCACACACAGCACCACATTACAGTTAGACAGTCTTTTTTTTTTTTTTAACAGCGGGCACTTGTTAATGGGAATATGAAGCCAGGGTGGGTCGTGTGAGCCAAATCAGCTTATCAATGGCTACAGTTCTTTTTTGGCAACATGTACGTTTTTTTTTCAGAGAAAGACGGAGCAGAAATAGCTAAATGTTGACAGTGGGTGGGTGGGTGATGGTTTTGGCAAGACCAATGACCTCATTTAGAGACAGGACCTTGAGATGTACAATGTGTACAATGTAGAGGAAATGTACATTTATGCAATAAAGCTGTAAACTTAACTATGCGCCTTACACACTGTAAAAAGTGAAATCTTGTTTTTTGGTACAATTAGTCCAATATTGAGTAGAATTATCTTATTCCACTGGCAGACAATTTAGCTTATTTCAAGCATTGGGTCAATTTGGTCTTGTTTTAAGAAAACATCAGTAAAAAAAGAGAAAAAAAAAGAGATTAAATTGACTAAAATCATGAAAAAAACAGAAATAGGTAATAGTAAAATAAGGTAATTCTACTGTATATTGGACTAATTATATAATTATACCATAACCAAGATATTTTCACCAGTTCTGATTTCAGTTTTTGCAGTGTAGTCGTATCATGTTGTGCGTCACTGTTAAAGGAAAATAAAGTATCTAAAATTAGTCCCAGAAATGTCAAGTTAATGTTGATTGTTCTCTCTGAACTCTACTGGATATGTTGACATAAAGTTTGCACCTTGCACTTTGCCTGAATCTGGGTTCCCTGATCCCATTAGAATCCGTATTTGTACTAAACCTCTATCTAGTGGGTTGTGAGGACTCATGAGTTGATGTACTTCCAGAATACAGCGAGTTCACTTTTTTTTTTTCTCTCCAAATATTGCTTGTGCGGCAAATCTACTTGCAAGTCTGCATACTGTCACCAGTGAGCTCAGCCAATCGGATGTTGAGGTAATAGATGGTTGAGGTTCATCTAAAGGCTGTGGTTAAGGTCAGGGTAGGCCGGTCGCAAGAGGATTCCAAAAAATCGCCCAAAGGCTCAACTCAGGGCAAGAAAGTCCCTGGGCGTGTTAATCGGAAAGAATTTTCCCGGTTGCTTCCAGGAAGAGTTGACATGGGAGCTGATGTCAGTGTTGAATTTGCATGTGAATATGTGGTGTGGCAAGACACTGGAGGCAGCTGCTCAAAGACAGCATTTGGACACTGTTTAAAAAAGTTTACTAGCCTACTGTGATTTGCATTTTTGTTTTCATGGCGCTTATGCCGGTTCGCTTGCACTGACATTCCTCTCCCTGGTGCAGCTGTTATCCTGTTTGCAATTCTCTCTTTTTTTTTCTCCAAGTGTTTCACAACATAAAGTTAACCCAAATAACTTTGAGATGTGAACCGTTGTTTGGGACAAAATGAGATATTTTAGAGGAGCAGCTGCGATTGGCATTTTTTTTTTTTACCACATTCTGGCATTTTATGGACCAGACAATGCATTGATTAATAGGGCAGAATAATGGGCGGATTAATCAATGGTGAAAATAATACTTACCCGCGGTCCTGTTTAGAATTGTAATCCACCGCAGTAACTCTTATCTGATGTAATGGCTTGTAATGTGTAATAAAAGTGGAACTATTTATAGAACGGCGGCCAATTCTCAGAGTGCAGAGATGGATGCGTGTGAGCCGCTGGGCGGGCACACACACGCTTGTGTACATACTTCAGTTTGCACAAAGCAAGTTCTCATGCACTGCAGCAGTTTGCTTGTTCTTTGTCTATCTCTGTCTAGTTTCAGTCTAGCTGTCCTTGTTTGTGTCTGCAAGAGGATTAGCTGTGTGTGTGTGTGTGTGTGTGTGTGTGTGTGTGTGTGCGTGTGCGTGTGTGTGTGTGTGTGTGTACACTCACGTCATGCACGCACACACCCTCACAATACACATGTATGTGCACTCAGGATGTACGCTGTATGCAACACATCCATGTAAGCGCGCACATCTGGGGCCTGGGTGTCTGAAGGAGTGTGTGTGTGCTGCCTGAAGCTCTCCCCCTAAGGGATTACATCACAGGGCAGTTATCAGACCTGAGTCATCAAAGAGGTCGAGAGGCCCCTGATCTGCTCTTCTCCTCTGTCTAAATGAGAACAAGGTTTTAAAAAAAGCCTTAGAATAGAAATCCTTCCTTTCTCTTTCTGTTTTTTGTTTCTTTCTATTTCTCTTTGCCTTTTCCCTTTCTCTTTCGTCTATGCCTGCCCTTCTGTTTAAAAAAAAAAAAAAAACCCTGCAAAGTGGAGTAGGTCAGTCAAAACACGTCATTCCACACTTTTTCGGCTTTCTCAATCCTTCCGCTCCTGAGGCAGTGTCGTGGTATTGCTGCTCTGCGAGATAAGATTTCCTCAGCAAATTGAGGATCCAGGCCCGAATGACTCCACATTTGGTCATTTAAAATGTGTTTGGCGTGTAGAGGCGGTCCCGACCAAAAAGGGAGCATTGCGTCAGCGCAGGTTTAAAGCTTTTGAAGTCACGCATGACCTCAGCCGATCGGCATCATCTGACTTCTTAAAATCACCGGTGACAGTCAGAGACGTCGGCAAGGTGCTTGTTACGATGTGACAAGGAGATAGTTTTCTGATGATTCACCGTGCCTGCTGCTAAAGCTCTGCCAGGCCTCATGTCTCCCTCCAACACTCAAGCCACCTTGTTAGTCCCTTATCTCATCACTTGTGATGGTATCTCTTGCCCTTTTTGCATGATGGGCATATTGTATTTTCCATATCTCAGTGGCATGAATCTGCTTATCTCCAGAGTCAAATTGTTTCCCACAGAAGCTACCCCTAATTTTTTTTTTTTTTTTGCACATAAAAAACACTGTCTGACAGGGGAACAATGGACATGTAATCGTCCTGTATTTAATTGTCTGGAAAGACCTTACTATTCCTTTTCATATAAGACCCAGGTCGAAAGTTCCCGCTCCATGTTTGCCACTGATAAACCATCTAATTAAACACAGCTTAGCCTAATGCTGTGTATTAAATAAGATTGTTTTGCTTGCCATGTTGTGTAAGCACTGGAGATTCAGAATGGCAGATGAGGAGGATTAGTTTTTTTTTCATATTTCAGTAGTTATTAAAATGAAATAAAAATACACTCCCCTGCACTGCTCCAGTGAGGTTCACCGGGAGCTAAATATGGAAGATAATATGACCAGAGGTTCATGCTCTACCGCAGATCCCTCCCTTCCCTTCTCAGGTGCTCTGACTAACCGTAAAGAGTTGCTTTTGTGCCTGATCCCTCGCTGGCTTCCCATATGCAAACACTGCCACACCAGTTGTGGTCAGTGGTGTCCGGGGAAAGTAAAAGTACAGCTGCTGCCGGATTTCGAACCAAGCTCTCTGGTGTGTTGGATGAGGGCTTTTATCGCCTACGTCACCCAGAGGTCCTTACAAATCTCTTTTTATTTACCTACAAACTATGACTCTGTGTTGGTAATGTCTTAAAATAAAGTAACTTCAGGAGGTCATTGCAAAAACCAACTCTAAACAGGTACAGTTAGTCCAACACTGAGTAAAATTATCTTATTCCACTGATCCACAATTTTCCACAATTTCACGATTCCACAATTTGGTTGTTTTAAGAAAAATGATTGTCATTTTCTTAAAAAAAGATTACATTTATTAAAATCAAGAAAAGACCTGAAAAAGTGTAGTATACACTACTGTTTGGGGACACTTAGAAATTTCCTTATTTTTGAAAGAAAAGCACCTTTTTTCCATCAACATAATCTTAATCAGAAATACACTCTATACATTGATTGACTATTCTAGCTGCAAATGACTGCAAATGTTTTTTGGTGCAATATCTACATAGGTGTATAGAGGCCCATTTCCAGCAACTATCACTCCAGTGTTCTAATGGTTCGATGTGTGCGCTCATTGCATCAGAAGGCTAATGTAATAAAATGTTCTATTCATTTTACAACTCATGATGTTGTGTGACTTTTCATGGAAAACAATAAATTGTCTGGGTGACCCCAAACATTTGAGCAATATTGTATAATAAGAAAAAATATTTTTGAAGTGTTGAAGAAATATTTAGTGCTTAGGATTTAAAAATGTGACAAGACAAAGCCTTCACACCATCTCTGTGTTATGTAATCCTGTATTTATTATATTGAACAGAAACCTGTGTTGAACCTTTCGTAGTAAAGCCAGACCAGGTCTCATAAGGGGTGTGACAGAAACCATGTCATGGGATTACCATTTCTGTCTTCTTGACAAACCATCTCTCCAAATTGTTCCCATTTCTTTTATATTTTGGTGCAGTTGACTCAATTGACCAGCTCTGAAAATCCTGGTACTGTACATAAAAAAAAAAATTTAAAAAAAACAATTTGCAGTTTATGTGATGAGTGCAGCCTTCTTGGGGCTTTCCCCTCTGGCTGACAAACTGTGACGTAGGCGAGGGTGTGTGTGTGTGTGTGTGTGTGGTGGCGGTGGTGAGGGGGCGGGTAAGAGGGTGGGTGGAAGAGACAGCTGTGCGGGGTAGATATGTAGTTAACAGTAGGAAGCATTCATACTACACATTCTGCTGTAGTGTGTCATCAGACAGCGACCCCCCCCCCCTTCTGTCTCACCCCTTCTTGCTTCCCACTCGTTACCCCTTTACCTCTCACGTCTGTCTCTTGTCTACCCCCACGACACACACATACGTGTCTGTGAACACGCACAATCATGGACACACAAGCACACACACGCTTCTCTTACTCGCCCTTTCCCTTCCCCCAGCTCCAGACCCCCCCCTCCATCCCAATCTCTCCCTCCCTCCAGTTTCCCGCTATAGTAAATTAAGCTGTATCTGCCACTATTTCCCCCTTCCTTCTGTGGAACTGTGCTTATTCCTGGATTACACCTCACCCACGCATACACAAACACACACACACACAAAGTAGGGAAAAAAGAAATAACTTAATTCAAGGACAACACAAAACTGTTCTCGCTTGTCCCAAGTGGGGGGGTGTCAAAGATTTTCTTCCTCTGATGATGTATTATCGGGGGGGGGGGGGTTGTGTGCACGTATGAGTGCGTGCATGCAAAAATCTCCAGGGTTTTTTTTTTTTTTCTTTAGAGAGAAAGAATGTTGGCATGAAACTAGCCACCAGAGGAGGAGAAGAAGGTCGGAGTGCTCAAGTGCTGCTCCAGGTTTGTTTCATTTCATTTGCTCTGTAATGAGTCTTGTTACTGCTGTGAGAGGCAGAGATCTGACTGGGGAGTTCAAAGTTAAGCCACAGGGAGGGAGGGAGGGAAGGAGGAAGGGAGGGAGAGGAAAAGAAAAGAGGCAAAGACGCAATGAAAAAACATACACTCCAACAAGCCCTCACTTGAAAACTTTGGAACATTTCGGAGGTGAGAAAAAAAGCGACAGACAAACTCCTTCGCTCTGCCCTTTTATACTTTCTTCCTTTCCCTTTTTTTTTCCTCCCTCTCCTCCTCCTCGCTGTCCCACACCCTTCTCAAATGAAGCCTCTCACTTTGAGTTCTGAAAAGAAACTGAAGCGGAGAGCTTGCAAGAGGTCTGAAAAAGTTGGCTGCATCTGTGCATGACTGTGCGTCTGCTTGTGTGTGTGTGTGTGTGTGTGTATGTGTGTGTGTGTGTGTGTGTGTGTGTGTGTGTGTGCGCGCGCCTGGGTCTGTGTGGGAATGATTACATCAGCCTGCCGCAGCCTTATGATTGGTTGGTGAGCGTGTGGTTTGATTCAGTGTGCCTCGGAGCCCGTGGCTGAGGCTGTAACCCTTTGTGAGGGGGAGAGAGAGAGAGGGAGAGAGAGACAGAGGGAGAGAGAGAGAGAGGGAGAGAAACAGAAAGAAAGATAGTTGTCAGACTCAACCCGGCACTGGAAGCACTTGTACTGTACCTGCTGCCACCCGATCGCTGACTGCCTCTATGTCTCTGTCTTTTGAGCTGTACAGGAGACACCAGCTTTAGGTCACACAGTTTCTTTTTTTTTTTTTTGTAAAGACAGACACGGCGGCCTAGATAGGCTGAAGGACCGGTCTCCAGGGTATGTGACAGGTAGCGCAACCGCAACTGTCAGCTGTCGGCGTTCAAATTTTCTGTCAGTCTTTTCTTTTCTGGAGGAGGGAAGACGACCGAACAGCTGGGTTTCCTGTCTTAGTGCCTGTGTTTGAGTGTGTGTGTATGTGTATGTGTGTGTGTGTGTTTGTGTAAGTGTGTGGGGAGCCAGGCTCACTCCAAAAAAAAAAAAAAATGCCTTCGTGTTCCCCGGACTGCTGCCTATTGCGGGCCGTGGAGGTAAGACCGCTCTCTGTTTCTGTGTCTCTTATCTCCTCGGTGTGTCTCTGCCTCTCTTCGCCTCCTTCTCGCTCTCTCTTTTTTTTCCCACATTTTTAAGAGCGTTTCTCTTTGAAGTACTGCTGTGCTTAACCGGAGGGGAGATGGAATGTGTGAATACCTACAAGGCCAAAGAAAAATTGTCATCAAGATGTGAGCAATAAAAGGGGGGAAAAAGGGTAAAATACGTCAGCAGCTTTGCATGATTGAGGCTCCTTTGCCTTTTTTCCCTCTTGACCATTCGGACGCATAGGGAGCTTTCAGGCCTAATTTGTGAAAACTGTGATGCTATGAGCTGCGTCTTTCCACAGGAAGAGAACAGGATTGGTTTGTTGTGATATGTTATGTGGGAAGCGTGCATATATTACATGTGTAGGCTTACGAGGCTGGATTCATCTGCAGGTTAAGTAGGCTGCTCTAGTTTTATCTGTGGGCAATTAGATGTGTATCCAGTGACTGTGACTGCATGGTTTCCTTGTGAAAAGCCAACCTGTGGACATTTAATGGAAGTAAATGTAAGACCATTTACCACAAGGACAGGAGGTGTATTTCCTCATTTTTTTCCCTTTATTTTTTAATAGCGGTGATCTCTGTATATGGCAAGTTAATGCTTACCTAAAGTGCATGTATCGGTGTGGGGAAAAAGAGCACTAAACTATTTGGATAGATGTCAATTGGATCCCTAGATATGGAGTTGCAGTTCATCTGTTCAGTGCCTGATGCATTATTGATGTACAATATATCATATGTTGTATACCACCTGGATAGCTCAATATGTGTGTGAGTATCTGTTTGAGTCTATTTTATTACTGGAAACAAAATGAAAACTGCTATTATTCATGGATGGAGAAAAAGCAATAAAAATATATGAAACTACACAAATCTAATTCTGAAATTCAATAGGTCTTATTATTGACTCAATTTCAACACATTAAACGAAGGAAAAATAAATAATATGTGTTTGTGAATGTGGGTTTGAAACAATTGTGATGGTCACATCTGGTCTGGATACTTGCAAACCTTTTCTTGATAAGCTATAATTGGAAACACTGTGCTTATATTCCTCGTAATCACACTTGGCGTAGACACACAAGCCAGACGCTTGTTACACGCTACACCTTTATTTGCTTATATATCACACCAACAAGTTGCTTTTGGAAATGCTTGTCTGTGATTTCCAACGTCACAATTGCTACATTGTTTTGAATGTCTGTTCTTTTCTATTGTGCCTGTAATTACAGGCCTGTGTATACTATAGTGTATGGGGCGCTATATGATAAATACTATACTCCACTTTGAAGAAAATTGCCGGCTTCACCCGCAAATTAGGCCGTGTTTTTTTTTTTTTTTTCTCCCCCAAGAATGGTTTGTGTTAACTGACTTCATCTCAAATTCATCTTCTCACTGGGGTCATTATGAGTATCCCTATTTTTAAGCCTTCATCATCCATTATTTAAAACTGACGCTTCACAACTGAGAAAACACTTTTTTAATAGTCTTTATTGAAAGACCTTATACTTTAGTTCACAAAATGTCCTCAAAATGATCTTTCTTTATTCTAACTGACCCCTAATCATTCCCTCCTCGCAGATTGTGAAGATCTTCACTGAAGACGGCATGGGTAAAGTGGTGGAGATCCCGGCAGACATGACAGCCAGGGACCTTTGCCAGCTCCTGGTTTATAAAAGCCATTGTGTGGACGACAACAGTTGGGCACTTGTTGAGCACCACCCACTGCTAGGGCTAGGTAAGGAGCAGAGCACCACAGCACCTCAAACCCTGTTAACACACAGGAGCACACATAAACACACACGCACATAAACATACATACTAGCGTGCCCACACAAAAAACCCACAAACGATTGGATGGGCTGAGACATGCAACGCATTCAGTGACATACACAGGTGCGTTCAGATGTATGCATGCATGCATGCCCGCATACTTGGCCAGACAGGCAGATCAGGCACATACTCTCACGCAGGCATGTATTCAAGCATGAGTGTATCCACATACTATACAGCATGTGCATGCATGCATGCACAGAGACATGATGTCCAGTGATTTAATCAAGTACCCCACAGCGTGAAGGGGGTGGGGGGGTAGCCTTGCAGTGTCATGCAGAAGAGGCAGGACAGTGTTATCGTGTGAAACTCTGAGACAGACAATTTAGCACACACATAGAGCTTTGTGTCATTGAGAAATATGTAGGTTAAATGTATTGATTAGCCTGTGGGCAAACAGAAAGTGATGGAAATAGATGAAATCGGAGTTGCTGCTCATACTGACAGGCCAATGATTTTCTGTCTCAGTGGAGAAGAGATGACTGGAGATGAAGGGAAAAAAGCACAAAAGCATGTCTGAGCTGTATGTGCAATGGTGGTATTAGAGATGGAGCTGTGGCTGCTACATGACAGATGTAATGGTGCAAAGGTAGAGATCTTAATCTTAAACCTTATCATTATTAACAGATTAATTTTGCTTTTCAACTGACAAACTGACGTCTCGACAGAAGGAGCCTGTGCTGAACGGGGCTGATGAAGATTCCATCAGACAGATTTACAACAGATAATGGGTTTAAGTGGAGGCAGTCTTTCCCAGAGTCCTATTAAAGCCTACCAACACTCCAGGGACTATTGTAGAACAAGCGAAAACTAAACTTGTCCCCAACTCATAAAATAAGACATCCACAGCTATTAATACATTTTACAGCATGAAGATTAAGGTTAAGATTTTTGGGGGTGTTACAGAGTAATTAAATTGAGTATTGTTGCTGATATAAGGGTTTATACAGAGGATGGTGGATAGATTTTTTTTTTTGGCATTGCGTGTATGAAGTGCGTGCGTGTGTGCCTGTGTATATATATGCAATTCTGGCATTTCAATTTAAGTGTTTTTGAACCTCCAAATAAATACAACTATCCTGGCTATGAAAAAAGATCCGGGACAGTTGCATCAGATATTTGACCCCATTATTCTGGGTCCTGAGCTATTCTTGAAAAAGCTTAAGAATAGCAAAGATTGTATTATGTTTTCTTTCTCCCCCATTAAGAAAGAATTACATGAAGGGCACAGAATGTTAGGCTGAAGGAAGCGTGTAATAATTGAAGGTTATAGATTCAGAGATGTAACTAATGAACACTGTAACAAAACCTTTGCCGCCTTGCGCTCTTCTCAGTATCAGAGGCGGTGTAATGTTATCGAGCCATTTCTATAAATGACATGGCAAAGTGGTATCGGAGATGATTGATGCAGAGTTTAAAAGGCTATCTTTCATCTTATGCTATCATGGCTTTCTTTGGTTCGGGGGTGACTGTACCTCCTAATACTGCTCTCCTGAAATAGACACCTCAATTATACTAGTGTTAAAACAGTCAAAGAAATGAGGAATCATATTCGATGAGTTTGATTAGACAGATGTGTTACATTTGAGTTGGTTGGTAGCATTTTATATAGTAGGCTCTTTTTAGATTTAGGAATGTGCAGGGTATTGATTAATCAAGGTGTGTCAAGCTTGCTGCTGTACGAGGGGCTTTGGGTTTCTGTCAGGGTGATCCTGTGTTAGCCTTGGCAGTACAAACCTTGGCAGTTTGGGAACCCGGGGCCAGCTGAACGTCAGAAAACTCAGCATCCCCCAGAGGAGAGGGCGATTATAAAACACTTATGGAAGACAAGTTGAGCCTGTGCTCTGTGCTCGTGTCTGCACAGTTTAACAGATGTGGGAGAGAAGGGGGTGTAGTTTTATATTATATAAAGCAGTCTGCCAGGTAGCGAAAAGTGGAGAGGCATGGTGACCAAAAACATACAAACCTTTCTACTGACATCCTTGTTTGGATATGTGTATTAATTTTAGTTTTTTGCCAAATTTTAGTATTGCATCTACATATTGACTGCTACACTGTCATAGGAGAGAACTTTTAGAAAACATATTGCCTTATTGAAATTACAGGTCCCGAAACCCTAACATAATATTTCACCATCCATCATGATCTGATTACATTTCTCATCAGAGCAGCCAAAACCATACAGCCAAATATTGTTACAGTAGGTTGGTTTGTTGAGTGTATTGTCATTTTTGGTGTTGCATTGTTCTGGTGCACCAGTATTGCAACCAAAATCCTTTCAGGTCTGGAATCTTGTATTTTTATGATCATGACTTTCAGTAAATTGAGACCTGATAATGCTGCAGTGTGCTGATTGTTAAAATGAAAGGGTTATGCCTTACTGCAGAACCAGTACAACTTCTGACTGTGTTTGTATTTAGATAAAGATGTAAATGGTTGCTAATATTGGGTTGCATTACAAGTAGTGATATTAGTTAACCCTCTGTGTATCTTGTGCATTGTGTGTGCTTCACAAATTTATTAATTTTTAATATTTTAACAAATTGCTGAGCTAGTTTGGAACTGTTACTTGCCTACGTTTTTTTTTTTTTGTCTTCGGTACAATGACCCCTCAGAGAACCAGAAATATAGATGTGATCTGATAAGATTTATAAATATAGTCTACATATAGAGGTTTTTTCCAGTCAGTACTATTTTAATCCATTTTAGGATTCCTTCTTGTGTGTATCTGCACTGCACATGTACTGTATGTGCCCTGTGACTTAATGTGTGCACATGTGGTTGTGCAACGGACAAGAATAGAAGTTTCAGAGAGGCCCGGACAATAGTTTGTTTGAATAGCCGGCCTATTACTGTAAATAGCTGCCCACTCCTAGCCCTGCTCCTGAATAGGGATGAAATGGCCCTTTTGAGATAAGGAACGTTGACCTCTACTCATCAGCATCAAAAGGTTAAAGTCGACGGGGCAGTGAGACAGCGTTGCCATGGTGTCATTGTCATAAACATGAGTGACTCATCAGATAGGATGAAACGGGAAAAAAAAGACAATTTGTGACAACGTTAAAGAGATTGTAATGAGAGTGAGAGAACATGAAATGAGATAATGATGTGAAATGGAACTGTACGGTCATATTTCTCCTATCAAAAAGAGTTATCGATCTATACACTGATTGCTAACATCAGTCATGTGACAGAATTTTAATTGAGCATCTACAGGGGGAAGAACGTGTTTTATTAAAGGCCCAACAGGGAGAACTTGTAAAGCCATTGGAATTGACTGAGTCACGTCCGGTGTCAGCATTACAGAGAAAATAAATCACCAGGACCTCTGACCACATCCACAGGAGGACACACTTTAGCTGAATCACAGCCTCTTTTATTCTCATTGAAAAAGAAAGGTCACATCATCAGCCACAGCTTGTTTGATGAGCACAAACCATTGAAACCAGTCCGCGTTTTTAAATATCTTTATAGGTCACTGAACAGGTCGAAAGAATCCCAGGAGATTTTTTTAAAACAATTCTTCATTTTATTATGTCACCTTCATGTCTTTTTTTCCCCGTTGAATTAACACAGTCAAAAGTGATTTATGACGGCATTCACTAAAGAAGTAGTGTGTAACTGCATATGAGAACAGGAAGCTACTGCAAAATATAAATAGCGCTAACCGAACCTATCCTGGTTTAAAAAAGAAGTCTATAATCAATCTGGCATGTATTGAAAATAGATGAGATAATTTCAGAAAATAATATCTTTACAGCTCAATAGGCCACATACCTTGGTGTGCTTTTTCGTTCAGCTTCATTTTACTGTTTTTTTTTTTTTTTTTTTAGCCTTTCTGTTTCTGTCTTATGCGGTCGATAACATACCTTTTCCTCTAATTATAATGTCTACACAGCTTATCAGTGATTGTCATGCTACTTGTGTAACACGCTCAGGGGAATGTTGTAATCTTGTCGACTTTTCTTCAGTTTATGTTATTGTGTCCCTCTCTGTTTGGTCAGACAGGAGTACAACACACACACACACACACACACACATATATATATATATATATATATATATATATATATATATATATATATATTATTTACTCTCTTGGCACAAATAAATCATCCACCAGCATTAGAATTAGCTTATATGTAGTAAATGAATGATGAAAAGACTTAAATAACAAATAATAACCACTGTCATTGTTCTTGTCTCTCTCTTCCCTCAGAGCGCTGTCTAGAAGACCATGAGCTGGTGGTTCAGGTCCAGGCTTCAATGAACAGTGACAGTAGATTCCTCTTCAGAAAGAACTATGCCAAATATGAATTCTTCAGAAACCCCCTGGTAATTGCTTTTTTTGCTCAGACATTTATTAACAGGCTGTGACATCCTCCTGTTTAAATATGTCGCACCTATGAACAAACAAACAATACACCTGGGGCGACAGCTCCTAGTGGACTTTGCAATGGCATTTGTGTGTGTGTGTGTGTGTTCAGAGAGGTTAAAGTAAACACTCGACGCTTGCTTCAGCGATGCAATGAAAGGCATGCTCCTTGACAAAGTGCCTCTCTTCCTTTTGTGTGTTATTGTGAAATATTACAAGGGCCGACGGCGTTAATGAGATTTGCGTGACGTTTCTTTTTCTGTCACAAATTCCGAAACCCTGTAATTAATGTCACAGTGGCTCTGTCTGTCTGCCTCTGTCTCTCTCCTCCACCTTCTCTCCCCCCCCCACCCACCCCACCCCACCCCACTAGACATTTTTCCCGGAGCACATGGTCGCGTGGTGCCAGGAAACCAATCGCATGATTCCGCCATCTCAGCTCCTGCAGGTACCACACTCGCACACGTTTCCCCCCGTGCCTTTCTCTCTCTCCTCCCTCTCCTGACACACACACGGCTTAAGTTTACCTCTGAGTCAGCATCAGCTTCATACTGTACAATCAGGCTGACATACCTCACCTCTGACCCTTAGACACTGTGTCTCGTCAGGGCCTGCAGTAATAACTACTGTTGACACATGACTGTCTCGGCATGTGTGATAGATGGAATTAGGCAGTCAAAAAATAGAACATACAGTTCCTCCCTTACCTACTGTATGTTTGCACAGTACAAATTCGCACATGTGTGTCATGCCGCTGCTTCGAGGCCGCTTGCTGGCCTGTATCCTGATTTCACAAAAGATTCAGAGAAACAGAAAAAGGCGGGGGGGGGGACTGTCGGGAGACCACACAAAAAACATTCTTGGGATTGTGAGGAGCTTTGTCCTTAATGGATGGAGGGTTTACATGCAGACTGGCTCTCTCCCGTATCATGTAATGGAGCTGTCAGAGACAGAACCACAAGTGGAATCCATCCCTTCATCCTTTGGCAGTCACAGAAAGCTTTTAACTCCCCCGCTGATCGTATAGGCCTTATGCTGCCGTTATGCTTCGTGTAGAGGAGTCAATAAATGAATGGGGGACGGGGCGGGCCACGGTTGTGTCTGGAATTCTCCCCCCCCCCCCAAAGTGTTTGACTTATTCTAAACACAAGCTCTTTCCACTCAATTAGAGCGCCGTCCAAGGCGGACGGTTTCCCGTGCTCAGCCAGGTGTACGCAATATTCGCCATTACAGCAAGTGGCAAGGTGCAGCGTCTCCGGAAAAAAAAAAATAAGGGAAGCTACTTGAATGAACGTTGCGTGTGAATGCGCCGCACCGCAGATGCTTGGAAAATGCTCTCGCATGAGGCCCGTTGTGGGAAGTTTCCAAAACACTGGCAAACATGTGCTTTAAATATCGAGGAGTCCTCTGGAACAGTTTACCAGCCCCGCCGCAAGCCACAGATTCCAAATCAGCTCTAATAACTTAACCTGCCACTTCATGGTGTGATATTTTTGTGAAACATGGGAGACCGCAACTCTGAATACTTCAGACACCCGCGGTACAATTGAAGCTTTAAGGGGTTCCCAATAGGAGTACGCCGCACAGTGATATGACAATTTTTATTTACATGTATTCTTTCTTTTTTTGGTTTCTAAATTGAAAAAAAACTCCTTTAATGAATGTTTATATACAGGATCCTGTCAACCCTCTTCAGCTCTATTCAGGACTCTACACACTCTGGTTTTCCATACAGTAGCACAATGCACAAGCATGTAGAAATTCAAGCTGCAGCCCATCTCATCCATCGTCTTTGACTCCCGCTCTGCACAAAAAAAGTAATCTGCGCCTCCCGTCTCTTCCTAATGCCTTCTACAGAAATCGTATGCTGCAGCCTTCAATATCTATGGTAGTGACAGAGAGCTCCCAGAGTTCCCCTCCAGAGGCACGAGGGGGGTCCTTCATGCTTAATAATTCTGTTAGAGGACATCAAAGAGGGAATCCAAACCACTCCACCTCTCTCTTTTTATCCTCCTCCTTTTAGAACTTTCTAGCGACCAGCACTTGTCCAGAAATCCAGGGGTATCTGTACGTGAAGGAGGTGGGAAGAAAGTCGTGGAAGAAAGTTTATGTGTTCCTGCGGCGCTCGGGACTCTACTGTTCCACAAAAGGAAACTCAAAGGTAACCACTGCTTTCCGTCAAGGGAATCGCCTAGTCGTTTTTATTTGTTGACATTATTTTTCACTTTGTAATTGCAGCAATTATTTGAACGCTGAACGCGCTGTATTAATATATTCCAGCATTAACAGAGTAAATATGTCAGATTAAACATAAATACCTTCAAAAGGAGACCTTCAAAGGCCTCCCTGTTTGTCTTTCTCTCTCCCAGTGTCTGTGTACCTCCGGGCTGTTTCCCTCTCTCGTGTTCTGACTTATTCATTATTTCTGTCTCCAGGAGCCCAGACATCTACAGTTATTAGCAGACCTAGAAGACAGTAACATCTTCACTGTCATCACAGGCAAAAAGCAGCATGGCGCGCCCACGGACTACGAGTTCTGCATCAAGGTGAGTTGCGGGTGACAGCAGCGAGATGAAACGGTTTCCTAATGAGCGATGAGTGACGTTTCATTTAGCTCCCCTGTCTCAGGAGTAGATCAGCGCCATGCATATGGTTATAGGGATGCCGAGGGTCTGGTTCATTACAGACTTCTATGTTTTTAAATGGTTTAATACATCTAAATAAGAGCTTAATCATAATCATCAACTGATAGGAGGATCTTGTGTTTATTTCCATCTATTTTTACATGAAGCATAATGATGCATGTATGATATCGCATGTGGTTATGACAATGGTGATAATACTGTAATATGATAGAATATACTGTATTAGGTATTTCATTAGCTCTGTTGTGATTCTGAAAATATTCCTCTGCAGCCCAATAAAGGCCGAGGGGAGATGAAGGAATTGAGGATTCTGTGTGCCGAGGATGAACAGGGTAGGACCTGTTGGATGACCGCCTTCCGACTCTTTAAGGTACCATCATGACAGCCTAAAACATTCATCCTATTGCCTGTTTTTTTTCTGCAATTGCCAACTGACTGCAGACCATGTTGTAATAAACCTTCCAAACACAAAACTCAAAAAGTACAGAATTTCAGTAACACTTAATCTGACGAGTGAGTTCACAGCACATTGACATTCAGCTGTCATAAACTGCACATAAAGCATTAGTGACCGTTTC
This sequence comes from Lepturacanthus savala, assembly GCA_030544235.1. Classification (NCBI taxonomy): domain Eukaryota; kingdom Metazoa; phylum Chordata; class Actinopteri; order Scombriformes; family Trichiuridae; genus Lepturacanthus; species Lepturacanthus savala. The sequence continues at coordinate 7,235,423 of CM060467.1, forward strand.
ATGAGACATGACTCAACATTCCTACCAAACTAATAAGCAATCAAGCAATTAACTTTTGTTTCATAAAAATGTATTAGTTTTATGATGTAACTTTTGCAGATGATTTCTCATCCTTTGCTACTGGGAGTGTCCAATTATTCCAGGTTACACAAATAAGGATTAGCTCAATGTAGACTAGTTTATCTCCCAGTGTTAAACTCAGTAATTACGAATACTTCACAACTCGTATAGTAAAGTGATATTCAATGTAGGCTTCTTAAGATATTCATGAAATATTTACAGAGAATAAATCATTGCAACTGTCTGACTTTTATTGTGACAGCTTGTCATCGTTCTGTCTTCCACATTCATGAATGTTGAGTCGTCTCTTATGAAACAGTCATGAATGCTTTATGTGCAGTTTATGACAGCGGCTGTGAATGTGTTAGGAATTCACCCGTCAAGTAAAGTGTTAACACAATTTCCTAAAATAGGCCATCTTTTCTTGCTTTTTATATTACAAAAAAACTACCAGAAAACCATAACTGTTTACTATGCAGAATTTGATTTTATGTGAGTTGACCTTTGCGTCCCCTTTCCTTCACAGTACGGGATTGTATTGTACCAGAATTACAAGATTCCTCAACCAAGAAAAACCTTGCTTTCACACTTCTCAGCACCTGTGGTAAGTTTTCTACTTCATAAAACGCACAGCTTTCCAAAACTGAAATCAACGACCCAAATATCTGAACCCGACACCATTAAGCTGGAAAAACATCCAAATGTGCCATGTGTGTCCATGCCCTGATGCGTGTGCGTTTTGACCGCCGTGTATCTCTGTCTCTGCCTTCAGCGAAGTGTGTCAGAGAACTCCCTTGTGGCGATGGACTTCTCAGGGAGGATAGGCAGGGTGATTGACAACCCTGTGGAGGCTCAGAGTGCTGCCATGGAGGAGGGACATGCGTGGAGGGTGAGTTTCATGTTCTCCCTGTCAGCTGTCACGCCAAAAGCAGACTTCAAAACCCTTATTATTACAAGTCTTCAGTGACTGTTACGCTGAGCTGAAAAATGTGGTCTGTATATTCATAAGCTGCACGGCTGTCAAAATACCAAGTGCCACATTTAATCTAATGGCTGTGGACTGGCTCAGTCAGCAATATTTAAGTCAGTGATTAATTATGTTTTTTAAAATGTTAAGGTTAACTTTACACTTATTTAAGGTTAAAAAATAAAGATATAGCACAGTAAGCTTTTAACTGCTTTATGTTAGGTACTTTTACAGTCAATTTGAACACTGTCTTTACTGGGGAGAAGTTTAAAGACAAGAAAGACACTGTAATAGAGTCATGTATGGTATGCTCATGAACTAATCCCTGTTGTTCTGTCTGTATGTGGCGTCTCTCTCAGAAGAGGAGTCAACGAATGAACATATTAGGCTCCCACAGTCCACTACATCACTCCTCACTAAGTTCAGGTAAAATGCAAAGTACGTAGAGATCAAAAGAGTAGTTGATTGTTGACTTTTTTTTCTAGATTTAGCATTTTATTCGCTATTTCTTGACTATGTTAAAGTAAAAATCTCTGCTATACTGACAATGGTGTATAAAACGCTCTTGTGTCTTATTTTTTTATTTGAATTTCTCCTCTTTCTCATCTCCCACTGCATCTCATTCTATACTGTATAATGTACCTGTCACATCTATCTGGACCTGTAATCCTTCTGTTTTAGATTTTGATTTCTTCTTTTTGTTGTTGGTGGTGTTGTCTCCAGCTTATTGTGTGTTTTATTTTTTGTCTAGTTTTGTCTTTATCTTCTTATTAAAAATCAACAAACTAATATATAAAAAAAATAATAATTATACTCTTTTATTGTCTCTGCAGTCATCCACATAACTCAGCTGTGGTTCCATGGCCGGATAACCAGAGAAGAATCCCATCGCATTATCCACCAGCAGGGACAAGTAGATGGGTGAGTCTGCAGTGCGTCCATGTAAATTTCATATATACATATATAAACGCTGAAATATAATGTTTCCTTTTTTCCCTGTATAGGTTGTTTCTGCTGAGAGTCAGTCAGAGTAACCCCAAGGCGTTCGTGCTCACCTTGTGCCATCACCAGAAAATCAAACATTTCCAGATTCTACCGGTATGCACAATTCACTCGTCTTTTTTTTTTTTTTTTTTTTTTTTTTTTTTTTTAATTAGTGGACATTGAACGTTAAAATTACATATTACATGAACACAATTGAGGTGGGTAATTGCACTCTCTGAAGTGGTGATGAATAGCTTCTATTTGTGTCAGAATGTTTCCAGCGTGTGATTTTTGCCTTAAGAAATAACCAGAATACAGGCAGACGTTTGATGTGAAAATCCATTGTACGGTTTGTAAAACAGTCTGTGATTTGTAGTAAACAAGCCAAGTCATGTAAAACCATTGTTAGTGGCTTTATAAACAGAGTCTGATGTTTGGCGTCCTTTTTTTCCCTATTTTCCCCGTTGCTGTGTCTCTGACAGTGTGAAGAGGACGGCCAGGTCTTCTTCAGCCTTGACGACGGCACCACCAAATTCACCGACCTGATCCAGCTGGTGGAATTCTACCAGCTCAACAGAGGAGTGCTGCCTTGTAAACTCAGACACCCGTGCACCGTCGTGGCCTTATGACACCCGCGGATCATCAGACCCATGATCCCCCGCCCACCCCCCATCATTTGACCTCCCTTGACTTTGCCTAAAAAACAAAACGAAAAAGAATCGCTCCTGTCGGTCGGTTCCTTTTTTGTTTTTTATCTTTATAAGAAGCTGGTGAAATTGACTGACGTTTTGTTGTCATTTTCTATTTGTCGATAGTCCACTGCAGACCGATGACTTGTTGGATTCCTTTTTATTTTGGTTTGCATGGATCTTGAGGAGCCGAACGCGCGACTTGAAAGTTATCACGTCGGGGAGAAGAGAGGAGATGAAAGAAACGAACACTGCCGTTTGTGTCAATGCCGTCACAAACTCTTCCACAATCTTGCTACCCATAGTCTTCAATAAGCTCGGACCCGGTGACCCTCGAGGTTATTCTCCACACAGCTCAGTGTAGACTGTATTTCCCCTTCAACTGGACAATCAGCAGGACGATTCAAGCTTTCACGTGGACCACTCTGCTCCCTAAGAACAAGCAGTAGTCTCAATCAGACCTTTCATCGCTCGTCCTCAACGAACATACTGTAGACGGAGAGTTGATTGTCTCTTAGTTTTTGCACTCATCGAACTGGGAGTGGCCTTTGAGTGTGCATGACTTCCCTTGCCGTTGCGTTACTTTAACTGTGAGATGGTGCCACTGCCCCCTCTAGTGTCAGAGGCATGTAAGGACATGTCAAAATTCAACTGATTGAGTTGCAGGAGGTGCCAGAAAAAGAGCGTGGCCTCTGAATCCTTTTGAGTATTTGGAGAAATCAGAAGCTTTGTCAGGACTAGCCCGGAGAAAACGGCTAAAGAAAAAAAAATCTGGAATTGTTGAAACAAAATCTGTGTTGTCCTTCCTCACAGAAAATCTCATGCTCATCTCTGATCACCTGATCATCTGATCACACAGGGTTTCTTTTCTTTTTTTTTTCTTTTTTTGACACATCCATTGCAGTTATTTCACTATTCTCTTTATAAATGTGTTTAAACTCCACCTATCTGCATCCTGGATACGTGTAAACTCTTCATTATCTGCATAAGCTACAAAAAAGTTCATCCTGTACTTGTTGTTCTATTGCACGCTCCAGTTAAACTAAAGTATTTCCCATGCAACTTCCACATAATGCATTTATCATACCATGGTGTCATTCAGGGTGAAATGAGTAATAAAGCTTAATGAATTATATAATCAGGTAGACAGTTTTGCTGATTGTAAATGTTGAACAGTGAAAACCAGGTATCTATTTGGAAATGAGCAAGCGTGGCCATATACTGTAGGTTCATCCACTTTGTTTTAATGCAGGCAGAGGTGTGTAGAGTTATCATTGCATTAGATAAAAAAAAGCAGGACAAATGAGAGAATATCATTCTTTTGTCTGACTGTCCTCACAACAGCACAGGGAAGGATAACCACTAGCATTTCCTTCAGGAGTTTTACCCAAGAAACAGGTCAAATAAATCTAGTTCAGCCCAGGCATACAGTAGATCCTGTGGGGAAGCCTCTCTCGCATGTGTGTTCCCCAAGTTACTTCACTCTTGTCGTAAAATCACTGAAGTGCTGACCCTTGAATATAAATGTGGTTAGGAATATGAAACGGTGTGCTCTAACTCCACATTAATAGTAGAAGCATCTGGAATGTAATGCACATATTTACGTTCCAGATTAATGCAGTCTTTTCTACTTATAAGAACTTGTGAACAAACAGTACACCTACTGCCGACTGGACACTAGACTCTCAACTACACATTAGCTGCTAGTACACGAAGGCAGCTCACCTTTTGCAGTGATTAATTACCCCTAGCTTCTCCTTCTCTTCTGCCTCTGCTTGTTTTATTAAACTTCCTTTAGTTTACTGTTGGATTGAGTGAAAGATGCACTCTCAGCAGTGTAGTACAAACACTAAACTGGACTTCAGAAAACATTACACCCATTTTTGTATTATTTCAACCCTAGTCTGTTCATTTTGAGCTTACTGATTTTTTTTTTCATTTCAAGTGACAATTAGGAGACCACCAGACAGAACAAAGGGCATCAAACTCTTAACAGAATTAGTTTGAGGCCACTAGATTTGCCAACCTTTTATCTTAAACACTACACTTTCAGCACCAGCTAAAGTCAGTGACACACACAATAGGCATAGCCAAGTCTATGATTGAATCCCTGTAATTACCTACCATATGGTGGAGGAAGATTTCAACAGTGCCTCTAGATAAGATCGATCATTTTTTTTTTTTTTTTTTTTATAGTCACAGATAGAAATGTTATTTTGCACTGATTGATCTAATGATGATGTCTGGCAAACCCCAGCCATCTCAAAGTCTCTGAAGACTTGGGTAAATTGGATGGAACTCTGTTGATATTTAAATTCAGCCTTGTTTGTCATTTCACTCAAGTCCATCCTAGTGATTTGTTTGGTTCAGAATAATCCTCTCTGAGATAGTCCGGCCACAAACAGTCCTTAGTTGTTTTTGCATGACTATGAGGATTTCTAAAAACTTATGTTTTGTTGAAAGTTTTATTTAGTCCAAGTTTTGATAGTAGCTCAGTTTAGGCCGCTATCCATCAGATAATTAGAGAATTATTTGTACTTACCTGGAAAAATGCAGCCACCTTTTATTTACCTGCAGGTTGTCTTAAGGTATATTGATCAAATGAGATGCAGAATAGCCACGCTATTATTGACACACTGTGCATGGTCACCATTATTTATCTAAGATGCAATGATGAATCATTTTTTAAAGTATTGTTTCAGCAAAATGTATTTATTTATCTGGATGTGACTGATTACTTGAAAATTTTAGATTTCTTTTTCTCAGCGCTGTTCTGTACTGTTTTCTTTTGTCATTACCATGAAATGATTGACCAGTGTGATTTATTATTATAATAATTATTTTAATTACATAGCATCTATTGATGTATTTTGTTTTCCTCTTTTAGGTTTGATTATTCAAAAAAGAAAACTTTTCTGTCAACACTTATGAAGTGATGTTTTAAAGCACACTGGCATCTATAGTGTTAACATGGTCATTCCAATAGATGACAGGTAGAATGTTGTGAATTCAAAAACAAAAAATTACCTGAGTTTCCCAAAGCATTCAATTTTTTCACATTTTTTTTCTTTTATTTTATCCCCATATTAATTATATTTTCATTTTTCCAGATCTAGACAAACATCCTATTTTAAGCCTCCTATCACTTTATGTAATTTAGAGAAAATGTATACATAAATTAGAAACAAATTCAAGCCACAATTTTTTGGGAAACTTGGTCAAGTAAGCCACAACATTTTCATAACTCACTGTTTCAATGCCTTGCTGTGAAGAAAGAATTGTAGAAAATTAGATTTAGGACAGAACTTTACAGTCAAGTTAAATATATTAAATGGAAATCTTTAGGTGCTTAGATTGATACCCCCTCCCCACAGGCACAGTAGGCTCCTCTATATAATTGTTACCCTTAAAACTGCAATAAGGAATGTCATATTCCATTTAATTCAAACCACACCAGAGCAACAATCAACAGGTTGAAGAAACTGAAATTAATAGGTAGGTTTTATAATTTGCATGAATGTGGATCTTGAGTTTATTTCATAGGGATTCTGTCACTGACGTTTGATATGTGGAGGAATCTGGATAATACATGAACACACAAAAGCATCTTCTTGCTGGAAGTTATCTTAAGCTATTGAGACATCACTGAATTGTTGATACTAGATGTTTCTGAGTACTAATCTAAAAGTCCTCTGAGACCGGAGTCAACCCTGCTGCACTCATCCTTAAAATCACCCTTATATTTTTTAGGACTCAAGTGAGCAAAGTTAAACAAGGAACAAACCAGGTAGCCTTGTAGGAGTTCATATTTGCATCAAAATGGTCACATACACAGGGTGTTTTTCATGGAGTAAAAGGCAACAGGTTGATCTGTTGAAAAGACGAGGATATATCCAATTAGTGAACACATGAAAAATAAATTGTTGAATTTATATATCCATATTGTTACACTTAACAAAATGAATGTAACAGGGTTGCTCAGGGTTAATATGGAGCATGTTTAAAAACTGCTGGTCCATCGGACCTCTAGGACTTCCATGTACTGGATGACGATGGATATGAGAGTATTTTGCTTTCCTGAAGCTGGGAGTTGTAAGAACAGACGTTCTATTACGTTCACCAATCTGAACATTATCACAGCAAACTTAAGTAGATAAAGTATTATTTAAAGAGTGCAGTTAAGTAAACCACGTTGTCAGTACTATTGTTTAAAATGAAAAAAAAGCCTAGAACACATGCCTGGCTACCTAAACTGATTTAAATTTATGAAACACCTGCAAGTTACATGCCCTCACTTCTAGGAAATTGGAAGACATTGAAACCTAATCTGAATGATGTCATATTATCCTGTATTTTGCAGAGATAAACGAAACATTCAAGCATATAAATAAAACTGATTCAGTGGAGTGGAGCACATTTGTCAGTTTTGGTAGCCAGGTAACTTTTAACCACAGATGGTGCCTCCGCTGACTCCTTCTCTTCAAAAACTAGACCTAACATATGAATGACAGACAGTGCTACCATTCACACTACTTCAAGTATGTTGAAGTACGTTGAGTTTGAAAACCTTGCAAGACAATAAGTACTTGATGAATACATCTTCAAAGCAGGAAACCGCACTCTAAATGATTCCAGCAAAAGGTGATTGAGAATGTTTGCTCTTATTTTCAGTTATCGCGTTGCAGTTTCCGTTTTACTTTTGGAGTTGAAAAAGCGAGTTGCAAGGATGGATTGATCGATTATCATGTTGACTCGTGCATTTTCATAACATTGTCACAATGCAAGATACCGTGGCTGTACAAATGAGTAAAGTAAAAAGATATATATCTATATATAAAAATATAAACTATTATGTATTTCAGGGAATGCAAAAAAGAAAACAGTAGCTTATCTCTTTTTGTAAGAGAGAGCTCCTGTATTCATAATGTGCTTTGCTTCAATCTGTAAATAGTTGAATGGCTTATAAATCTTAATTGTAACCTTTTCAGGTATTTTTGTACAAATAAGGGACTGATATATTCTGTTTATTGTAATTAGAATAAAACATTAATACATTGATATAAAAAATTAACTGTGTTTGTCGTTATTGAGAAAAATGACATTTGAAATATTGCTATCCAAAGAATACTACCAATACTGTATCTGCATTGATTGTCACTTCAACACTGTAACTATAACATAAATGGCTAAATGTGTTTTCCGGATTCAAGATTGTCCAGAATCTGGAAAGATTCTAGATCCTATACTGGTTCCAAATATATAAATAAATAATGTAAATTATATCAAATTCAAATAACAAGATCTTCATTGTGAGTGTACATGTCTTGCTGAAATAACAGGCCATTTTTGCCACTAGATGGTGCCATAGCATCACACGCTCAAGGGCTGAAAACCTGAAGTCACATTTTTTAATGAAACCTATTATCAACCATACATGGGGAGCCATTACAGACTTAAATAAATTAGTATATGACATATAGATGTTAATGTAACTAAAATGTAGTTAATGTCAAGTCAGGGTATTAGATATTAGATTAAATATTTGCCTCATGGAGCTTTATACTCTGTACAGCAACCTGTCCTTAGAGCCTCCATTCAAATAACAACAAACTCCATAAAAAACACTGAGAAAAACCTCAGGAAGAGCCATGGTCCATGGATGTTGTGTGTACAGAGGAGAAGACAAATTGCCTAATACAGCATTGAACAAAATAATAATGGATTCACAATATATTTAAAGAATGTGATGAGGAACAGAACAGTATAGGACCTAAGTCACACAACCTCCATCACCATGGAGACCACCATCACACCGTTCACATACATGGGAAAAGACATTTCATTTTACACACATTAAACTAATTATAGGTTACAATGTTAAATTGAGGCTTAACCAAAGCTGTCTTACAATGCCAATGGGGATAACACCAGTAAGTGATGAATTAACAATATCTAGCATAGGTCCCAGAAAGGTCAGAGTATTTAAAACAGTCTGCTGGTAAAGTGTCATATAGGCATAAAGCAAGTAGTTGGTTTAGAAGATGACACAAGAGTCTGTTTCAGAGACAGATAGTCTCAACAACTGTAATAACAGGGACTACTGGTATGTGACTATTTGCATGTATATGAATTCGGTATGCAGGGCCTGAATGAGTAGCTGGAGTTGCGAACTAAATTAGTTTCTAATGTCATCAACCCCCCAAAAGGTCTAGAAACTCATGAAACAGGAAATAGACAGCTCCTTTAGCTACAGTCTAGTTTAGCTACAGTGTGGAAGAGACTCCCAAATTAGATTTTTACAATTTACCTTCTAGTCTCCCGCCCTCATACCAGCATGTGTTTTTTCATTAAACCAGGTTGTGGAAAGCTGTTGTGGCCAGGTTCTCACGGTAAGAAGTGCAACTGAATCCAGGATATTAGAGAGGCCCACAGTTATGTCAGTAATGAAGCTTTCAACAAAAAGGAGCCAAGACTTCAGGCGACTGCTGATCAAATGCAGCTATGCTGGATGAATAGATGTGGAATGGACAGAGTTTGATGGTGACTGGGGGAGATGGACTCAAAGAACATCATGTCAGTGGAATTTAGTGCCAAATTTGGAAGTTTGAATGATTTTTGAATTTGAAAATCTCCTATAGGCGACAATGTTTATTTGCCCGAACTGCATGGACATGTCAGGTGTGGAAGCTTCATTTAAGGGCAGAAAAATATTTGGCTTAAGACATGTTTCACATAATCCAATCATATCCAAATTGTGGTCAAGATTCAGATAATTTATTACTAAGGCTTTGGGAGACAGTGAGCTGATATTTATAAAAAACAAATGTAAGCGTCTTGTTGTACTAATCATAGTAGCAGACAGAACCGTGAAGCTACAACCACACCCTGAACCGTGTGTGGTCATACCTTGGATTACATTAGATGATTGGTTTCATAGATTATTACATGACCACTACTGGTGGTAGAGATGATTATGAGATTAGTGTGATTTACAAATTTAGGGAAGGAGAACTTGTACACTGAGAAAAGAGACCGTCTCAATGTTATAAACCAAGCTATCAGTCTAAAAATCGATCTTGTAAGAAATTTCTTATTTAGATACATGGATGAAATTAATAAATAATGAGAACAATAGTCAACAAACAATACTGTAAGTTACAGATTATAAAATGCAACTTTTCCCCATGCTTTGAACCCTGAGGCAGCTAATATGGATTTTTACAGCCAACGGCCTCTAGGGGACCTTCTAAATCTATCTCTATGGCCGGTCCACGTCCCACACCTTTAAGCAACAGGCTCCAACAGGAAAGGTCGGAGGCCAGAAAAGTGAGTGAGACAGACAGTTTGCGTGAACAATGAAAGCAAATGTGGAACCAAATGCAGCATGAGAGACATAATGAGAGTAAGACAGATATTACAAGAGCTACAGTTTGCACGAAGAAAGTTTTCATGCACAAAAAAGACAAAAGCCAGGACATGTGCTGGGAGAGCACTGTTTACAGTATTATTTCTGCACAGTGAGTGTACATGTTTCGAAAGCTGTTAAATGTGTAAGTTTGTGTGTCTGAAACACTATATGATACAGTACAGTTTACACAGCACAGCACATGTTCGGTACTATTGCACTGAATAGTAACAGTTATACAAATATGCAACCTGAATGTTGAAATGTTATTAAAATAAAGCTTCCCTAAACAGCCATATTATTTCCTGAAAAAATTCCCTCTGTGCATGAATCCTCACTTATAGTCCAATGTGGCTTGTATATCGTACACATTTGTTGGTGGTGGGGCTTACATTCAGATGCACTTCATAGACCCGAAATTACAGTAGTTGGAGATCAGAGTAAAACTTCTTAACAGGCAAGTTTTCAACAGGTGCTAGCCAGGAATCTCTGTCTGTAGATGTGTCTTGTCTTCCCATATGTCCAGACGTTCATCTGATCTACTTCAGACTTGATGTGTGTATTGCTGAGGACCCAAAGAGGTCCAGTGTCATGTGTCCAAATTAGATATCTTAGCAAGTCATTGTGAGAAGAGAAACCAAATAATTATTAATAGTCAAATAAAGACATTGCCGTGGGCAGGTTCATTATTGCGACAGTTACAAAACCAGTAAGTCTTATAGACACGGCAGATATTAATATAAAAAGCATTAGCAAAATAAACAATCTAAGAGTCTAGTATGATTTTAAGTTATTTTAATTATTTTTTTAATTATGCTTACTCACACCTCACTTTAGCAGAATTTGTTATTGTATGTGTTGAAACAGCAAAACCAGAGGCCAAGCAATCAAAGGGGCACTCCACTAGTTTCTGGATAAAAGAGCGTCCACAACAAAGAAGACCAGTTAACAAATTCAAATCTAAGAATTATTACTTTGACACCATCTCTGGTCTGGTGTGTCATACCCTTTACATGCCATACTACCCTGAATAAAAATAGTATAAAAATGGTTTCATGGAGTTCCACAGCTTAATGTTTAGTTGTGGCCAAAGAAAAAGATTAAAGATTAACATGCCTATACTGGGTTATAAAAGCAAATCACAAACTGTTTTATTAGTTTATTTTTTCTGTTGTAATTTCTTCGTAAGTTCTTTGAGAAGCTGTGGCTCACTCAAATATAAAAGGCTTCCTTCAGAAGCTATGAGCTGAAGAAACGTGCTTACTGGAACTCACTATGGTTTTATGTGGTTCCTGCAGGAGGTTGTTGAGGGTTCCACCAGGAACCTCCTTCTATGGAACAGTTACTTGAAGCACTTTTAATGTCATTTTTATTTCCTTAAAAACCCAATATATTATATATAGAGAGATATTTGAGTATCTTTGTCTTATGTAAATGTTTTTGAAGCAGTTCCTTGTGTACCCTATTGGATATAAATAGTATTATTTGTGTTTATAATGAACATGCAATACATTTTTTCTATGTGTTAACAAAATATTTACTTTATTTTTTCACCTTTTTGCTAATATTGTACTTCTATTTGATTATTATTCATGCATTTCTTTTCTTGGTTTTTCCAGATCATTTTCTGTGTGCATATAGAGGCAAAGTGCTCATAGCTTTAGGTATTACATGTGAATCAGTATTGCATTGACTGTGAGAACTGTTCCCATTGGCTGGCCTACTGAGGGTTGGAGGGGGGGGGGGGTTAGTGGCAAGATAAAAAGGAGCAAATGTCTCCTGTCTTGCTTACACACACAAACACACTCATCACGTGCCTGGCTGTCTACCTACCCGCCTGTGACAGCTAAAAAGAGGATCCACCATCCAAACATCCCTCGCCGAAGCTCTCACCTAGAAATGTGAGTATACACACACACACACAAACGTGTGTAATCCTATTTACGATGAGGATAAGGATAAGGGCTCTGCTTCTCAACATGGGAAAGGGTGAAACACTTGTTGAATGATAAGGCACTAGTGTAGAACAGGGGGCAATGTTCATAATGCCATGTGTTATTTGAATAGGTTGTACACATGCTGCTTTTTCCTACGATTTAATTAATCTATTACTGATTGCATCTTTATCTTTTAGTGCAATGTTCCTGGTTTGCACTTGATAAATATGCTTATAAATGTAACTGAATGTTTCCCTTATTCATTAAATTGTACATCAATGCATGATGTTTGTGAAAATGTCTTTAGCATATTCTGAGTTTTTCACAGCAGTCTATACTTTATGAATAAACTATGAACTTCTTTTTGCTAACAAGCTTTTTGTCTGCAAGAGGCGAGAATAATCCCAAATTACATGAGAGAAAAGCAATGTGAAAATGTTCACGTTTGCTTACTGCAAGTATGATTATATTAGCTTGAGATATTAGGAAAAAAACATCCTCTTCTGCTGATGTAAGGGTTGAATGGATATTCCAAAAAACAATATGTTCGTTTGTTCTTACTCCTAAACTTTTAGCTTTAACTCATGCTGACCTCATTATGTTTTATTCATTCATTATTAGAGAGCTTGCCTGATTTTGATTTTTTTTTTTTTGGTTTTGCTCTTTACTTTGGTTTTTGCGATTACGCTTATTCTCTCCACGAGATCTTTAGCTAATGGAAAGGGGATTGTCAGAACAGTCTTAAACACGGACTCAGGCGCAGAGGTGTAGGTGAGTTTCTTTATTGAGGTAGCAAGATCCCTCGACAGAGTGAGGTTATGGCAGACTATTAAATACAGGCCTAAACTAGGGAAAAAGAAAATCACTCCAAAAGAGGTAAAACTCTACTCAAAAGGCTGAAAAACATTAACTGAAAGCAGTGTTCTTGCACCATTTTTAAAGTCAAATTATTATTTTTTTAAAGATTTTAAAATCTCCATATAATGCAAACAGCCACTTTCATTGTTCTTTTTGTTTAGTTTTTTTTTACAATAGCTTATACAATGGTTATACAACAGTAAGAAGTGAAAAGCAAGCTCCCAAGCAGCAAAAACCTGCCCCCAACATCACAGCCACCTGCACTGACTGTCACACCTAGTTTTTTAGTCTTTCAATTAAAGAACAGCCAGACAGAAGAGAGGCTCATGACCCAAAAGCTATCTATCTATCTATCTATCTATCTATCTATCTATCTATCTATCTATCTATCTATCTATCTATCTATCTATCTATCTATCTATCTATCTATCTATCTATCTATCTATCTATCTATCTATCTATCTGTCTATCTATCTATCTATCTTTCTTTTTTTTAATCAAAAAGAGACATTCTATATTGAATTCTATTCTGGAAAACTCATAACATTTAACCCCAGAACCGTTCAATCCTATTACTAAGCTTGTTAATAAAGCCTGTCCCCAGCCAAGAATCTGAAAAATGTATGACTGAAAAACAATGCACATATTTTTTGGATTATATGGCTTTCTCAATGAGAGAAACCAATGAATGAAGAGGTCAATGGATCAACAGGCTGGGTGTCATTCAAAAATGTTCTATACTGGCATGATGACTTTGATACCGGTTCCTCAACGATAATTTTTAACACAAATTTTATATAATCTATTTAAAACAAAAGAAAATTACATTACACATTACAGAACAAATCTTTAGTATTATTTCACATTCTCTGTATTCATTCATTCATTCATTTACTATACCTGCTTATTCCTCATTAGGGCCACTCAGGTCTGCTGGCGAGAGGCAGGGATACACCTCAGATGGTCGCCATTCAATCGTGGGGCATCCTTTGAATTTTTTAAACTTAAAGCAATAAATAATTAAACAATGAAAACTTACACAATATCGTTTACTGAAATGTTGACTTCAGCTGTTCAGTCAGCACTTTAGTTTTAAGTTTCAGTTCCTTGGCAGTTTTTACTTCAAAGTAGTTTTTCAACATGATACAATGTAACTATTATATTTTTTTCAGTCACAATTTTATCTATATTTCACTTGCTGCAGTCTGCTATCTTTAGTAGCTGTTAGCTTTCTCAAACAGGTTGTGTTTGTTTACTGCCACAGGGTGTTGACTAGAGTCTAACATTTGTCCTTTATTTCTTAGGAAATTCAGGTACCTGTTATGCAAATTGATTTTCAATTACATGCAACGCCCACTAGTAAAGCCTCTCAAACGCCCCTTTTACACACTGTTTCCAGTAAATTACTGGGAACACTTCCTATGAACTAGTGATTTTTGCTAGTGCAGAAATTTCTAGGGCAGATTTCCCAGACAAATGATTTAGGCTTGTCATGCAATGTTGACAAGCAATCACTGGAAACAGTATTAGCACTTGGTGAGGCATTTAACCCCTTAGCTACGGAAATTTGTTATGGAATAACAAAAAATGTATGGATTCTTGGTAGCACAGAGGCAATTTCCATCAGTCTTAAATGCACCATCTGCAAATTGAACAGTCTACATACAACAAATTTACAGTTAATTCAAGACAATTTATTACCTTAATTTCACTTTTTTTACGGAGCTATTTGAACCCCAACTAGAATGACAATTTTAGATTACTGCTTTAATGAAATTCCGAGAGAAATACGTTTTTACATAGCTGCAAGATAAAGAAAATATTAAACTTTGTTTCCAAGAAACACACTCTAGCCCCGAAAATGAGTTTAACTACAAAACAGAATTGGGTGGGACTGGTGAATATGTAAAATATAAATCTTGCAATTTCCTTTGCTCTTGCTCCAAATGTATCAACACATATTAGTGACTGACTAATATCTGACAAAACTAATGTTCTGTAAGTTTTAGTAAGTCATTTATTAGTCATTTTTAGTAAATTTTACGCAATTCAGCATCATCCGGATGGGCCTGGTGAATATGTAAAATATAAATCTTGCAATTCTGTGCAATATAAATTATTTGTATTTATATCTGTACATAGCAGTTTAAAACATTATTTTATAATATCGTACATAGAAATGATATTTTATACTTGTATTTCCTTTGCTCTTGCTCCAAATGTATCAACACATATTAGTGACTGACTAATATCTGACAAAACTAATTTTCAGTAAGTTTTAGTAAGTCATTCATTAATAATTTTTAGTAAATTTTACGCAATTCAGCATCATCATTCTTCATCAGCAAGTCATTACAGCTGAATAAGCTCAGGGCATGGTTAGCAGAAATTCAACCAATCCCTTTTAAATTATACAGCCTTCATTAAAATGAATGAAAATTCATCTGACCTACACAACATCTGGGAGCCTGTTAAGTGCACATGTTATTAGGATGTTGTCATGAAAACAAAAACAATATTTGAATAAGGAAAGGATCTTAATGGACAAGATAAATGAATAGAATAAAATTCTGGATGAAATGTGTGTGCCTTCTGTAGAAAGGACTGATTCAATAAAAAAGAGACAATTGGAACTGGAGAAGTTATATGTGTGAGTGGTAACACCATCTGGTTGGAGAGGGAAGAAATGCACTGCTCATTTTGTAAAATTCAATTTAAAGCAATTCTTCCAGGAAAACCATTTTGAACTTGTTTACCACAAAGACTGTTGTACTCACATCTCCACAAGGGATATTGTGTGAGGAAGTTGGGCACATCAGCAATGAAGTTGTGAGGATGATGGCAATCCTATCATATATGTCTTATCAATCTTATCATTATATCATTATCAATCATATCATTATAAAAAATAACACAAATCTGGATATATATATATATATATATATATATATATATATATATATATATATATATATATATATATATATATATATATATATATAATTTTTTATGAATTAATTTTTATTTGAATATAAGCAGGTTCCAGCAGATATTACAATTACCAAATGAATTTTTTAATACAGGTTGTCAGAATATTTGATATACACTAGTTTATTTTTAGTTTGGGTGATTTATTACATGATTAAACATCCAGATCCTCATTTAGTTTCTCAAAGTATTAAATGATTGTGGATGCTAAGCTTATTAGAATAATAAGTGTTTGTGTGCTGTATTTCAGTGGTACCAATGGATGCAGCAGAGTTCCGCCGCAGAGGGAAGGAGATGGTGGATTATGTAGCCGACTACCTGGAGTACATAGAGCAGCGCCCTGTTTACCCGGATGTGGAACCAGGGTATCTTCGCTCCTTGATCCCCACTGAAGCTCCACTGGAACCAGAGACATATGAGGATATTATGAAAGACGTGGAGAGGGTCATAATGCCAGGGGTGAGCTTATCATTTTGCTGATTTGTTGATATAGATAGATGCACAGATGACTATCTGGTGAATTTCTGACAAAGTTGTTCCAATTAGGGATAATCTGATTACCATCCATAGCATCCATTCATTTCATCCCATGAAATGGACTTATAACATTTAAAAGGAACATCTATATAATTTGAAATTATTCTGAGGATGAGAGGGGAGTCTAGAAAGCATTTTGTCAGGATATTAATGCTGCAAACCAAATTATCTTGATTTAGAGGATTTCTTTCTACATTGCATTAAATACATTTAATCTACTCTATATTTAATCTATTTTAATGCATATCCACTACGATTGAATCATTAGAGTTCTTATAAAAACTGTTTCTGACAACAGTGTAATTCATTGGTTAACAATATTACCTTAAGCAAGAATGTCTTTTTCAAATTGATTTAAGTGGAATTGAATCAACAGAACTGGTTTTTGGAAACCCCTTAAATGTACGGTGGAGGATCCTGAAAAATAGCTTTGATCATGCATCATTTAGAGAAAATAAACTCAAAAGTCCAAAATTCAAAAGTCCAAAGCCCTTTCTTCAGACTTCCCCCCAAAGCAATGCCTCCAGAGTACATTAACAGCAGTTGAGTTTGATTAACATATTACCATTGAACAATGTTCAAAGTGATGCTTACAATGATTGAATTGAGTTTATTCACTCCTGCCCATCCCACAGGTTGCTATTTCTTTTTTTTGTATGTGCTGGAGCATTTAATTAATTGGTTGCAATCTGGATTTGAAGGCGATTTTAAGCAATATGATAAAAAAAAATATGGGAAAACATCATCCACCCCACTTTTGACCTAAATATTAAAATCATGGAACTGTCACTCTTGTAATATGCCTACATGTATATCTCTGACCTCTTGACCAAAGTGGGAGTGCAAAGTTGTAGCTTTTGCTAGTCTTAACTTGCACTAGAAATAGCAATGTTTATTTGTTAATTGTACTGTCTATGCAAGATTCCAACCCATCTTGTCATGTAGGCTGGCAAGACATTTATGTCAGCTAATTAGCCTAACATTAGCCACTTTTTTCCAGTGAGGAACTAAGATTGGTCTTGCTTTCAAAGTATTTGCATGTTTTGATGATTCCAGGTCACCCACTGGCACAGCCCATACTTCTATGCCTATTTTCCAGCGGCCTCATCTTACCCTGCCATGCTAGCCGACATGCTGTGCGGAGCCATTGGCTCCATTGGATTCTCTTGGGTAATAAACTGTTTGCTGTGACACTTTATTTGAAGGGAACGCATACGACTGATGTGACACCTGTCATACAGGGCTCTGCAATTTGAACAGTGGTGATTACTCTGAGACTGTAAAGGAAAGCTCAGCTTCCCCCAAAATGTCAAAAATAAGTGGTGGAATATGCACTATTGTGTTTACATTTCAATGATTAAATAATGTACTAGAACCAATTCCACTTCAGCTCAGAATCAGCTACTAGACTTGAATGGGGAAGCAGAGAGTGGGTTGTTCCACTGCAGTAAAACTAGAATCTCACTGGGTAAATGTTGAGTTTTGTCCCATCCCTTGGACACAGAGCATTTCTGGGGGTCTGTGGGGATTGGGCGTGGTCTTGATGAGCCTTGACGCTGAACTTCTGCATGATTAATGGATAATCTGTGTGAGACTCATTTTGATCGACAGTGAAGTGAGGAAAACAACAGCAATCAAGCCAACTTGAAGCATTAACCACCACTGAATTTGAAAAGATATTGTTTAATGATATTATTCTGTAAATTGATTGTAACTAGGTTAAATGGGGGAAACATAAAATGAAAAAAAGTTTGTCATCTATTTTTAAATCCTTGAAAATTGTATCTTGTATTTCTGATTTGGCACCTCAGTACTAACAGGTAAAGGATTCCGCTTAGCCTGCTGGTTCAATGTGCATCCTCCTTCCAGGTTGGTTATTAGTTTTAGCTCCTCTCCTATCTGCCTCTAAGACTAGCAATATCTGCTGTTACTAGCCTGGAAGCAGGATGCACAGTCAACAACCAGCACAGCGAGTAGTGTCCTCTCTTATCTACCACAGAGGCTAAATACATCTAACAAGACAAGTGTGGACGATTCACAGTGAACTCCTTTATTAGCTGCATCAGAGACTAAAGTTATTTAACATAACAAGAGAAAGGAGAGGAAAATGTTAACTATTACACAGGACTGCAGAGTGAATATTACAATTTAACTATAATGATTAATTATTATAATGATCTCTGATTATTGTTAATATTATCCTCTTTTAGTAGCTGCTTATCATACAAATATGAACAACAGACAACAGTTTAAGTAACTGAAAATTGTAGGCTAAGAAACTATTTAAATATATGGAGGATCAGTGCCCGTACACCTATTTTTATTTTTAATATTGCGATACTGTATACCTCAGTGCATGTGGAAAGGATACAAATGTGTTAAAAATTGATACAGCTCAACCAACAAAGTATTTGTTTCTGTACATTCTTTGCATCATGGCCAATGTGGATGCTGGAGGTTAATGACAATTCAAGAAGAATCACAGACCACTCGGGCCATTTAAAGAGCTAGTAACATTACATTGAATTTTCATTACTAGGAAGACCACTTTCACACCTGTGAATTGTCACATGCTTGACAGGAATCTCTTTGTCTGCTAATCAATGCTGTTTCTGGCAACAAACTCCACTTATTACCAGCATTGCCATGTCGTGTGAACAGGAGCATGAGACAGGAATGTTCTTGAATGGAGCTGCATGTGTGAATTGTCAAATTCCCTTGTAGTGTCTGGAAAATGTTCCCAGTAAATGACTGTAAAATCTGGGAATAATGTGTGAAAGGGGCGGAACCCCACCAACAATCATTCTCTCTCTCCCACTGCAATCAAATGAAACTAATAATTGTCCACCATTCCAACACAATGATATTCCCATAAATAGAATTGATATATTCCCATGTGTGTTGTTTGTGAATATAATCAATCTCAGCATTGAAATGTCATAATCAACCAGATGTGCTAGTCAAGCTTGCACAGCATTATATTAGTAATTTCTGCTTTAGTGAGACAAGTTGGAAAGCAAAATCACTGACATTGACACTGACAGTAGTGTTCATAACCACGGAGCCAATGGAATATATATAGAAAAAGCCCTGAAATTATTATACATAAGGCTTGAACATTTGAATGAAAAGTTAACATTTAACTTTAACACTAGTGTAAAATTAACTCTTTAAGTGTTATACTAACACTGGCAATTTTGCTGTGCAGGAATAACACTGCTGGATTAATGTGTATGTAAAGTGGATGATTTACATTGCTGTGAAATAAAAAAAAAAAAAAACATCACCACACCTTAAAACTTTTATGAAAGTTTAAGGATAAAAGAACTAAATAACTTAAACAGCAAAAAAAAAATATAGGATGAAATTCTTTTGCTGCATGATTGAATAAGCCAATATTTGACTGTAATCTATAATCATTGCCTAAATAGGTTACCTTTAGGACCCTGAAGGACATTAATTTGGAATTACAGAATTGTACCACTGTAGCTGAGGCCAAGGGAATTATTCATGACACAGCTATAATGGTCTTGTGACAGCTAATGTCAAACCTATCCAACTAATATCTTTGTCTTTATTGTTAATGTAAAGTTGTCATACCAAAGGATAAATCAATGTTACCTTTGCAGTAAAAAAAAAAATGCATAACTCATGGAATGAAGCTCCATGTTCGTGACAGGTGTCATGGTCAGTCCCTTTAAATAAAATGCATTTTACTGTGTCTGTATCTGACGCTGTATTCCAAGAATGTCTGTGACTTTAGCTCATATGTCAATCCAAATCTAAAACAATTTTGATTTTGGTTTGTGTTTTGGGGTGCATGTGTTTAGGCTGCCAGTCCAGCCTGTACAGAGCTGGAGACAGTGATGTTGGACTGGCTGGGAAAGATGCTGCAACTGCCTGAGTGTTTTATAGCTGGAACTCACGGCCATGGAGGAGGTGTCATCCAGGTAAGCAGTTTTTTTGGTGAAATTATGCTGATTGACTATATGATCATTCCAGGACACTGCCTTTACTGTTCTTAAAATTAAGACATTTCTCTGTCCTCAGACTTTTTACATGTCTGTAAGTGCTAGTAAGTGTGTAATTTCCCTAATTTACTTTTCCAATATACCTAAATTCAAAGGTGTTTAACACCCCTATAACTGAGTACTCCTGCACAAATATCTATCATCCATCATCTGGACCACTATGGATTTGTCCTCTGTTTTTCTATCTGGTTCAAACCAGCTGAAAATTGATGGAAGATTGACTTTTAATATGTCATCCACAGGCAAATAGAGCCGAGGGTGATGGTTCTGGGATTGTTTCGTGTGGCAAAAGACTAAACAATAATTTAGCTATCCATTGACAGAAACACAGTAGCATCAGCAGAGGACGTTATCTTTGTGTGTGTGTGTGTGTGTGTGTGTGTGTGTGTGTGTGTGTGTGTGTGTGTGTGTGTGTGTGTGTGTGTGTGTGTGTGTGTGTGTGTGTCTGTGATGACTAGTGGAGCATGAGAGTGCACTCTGATGATGGATCATTTCATGCCTCTTCCATTGTGACCACCTGAGTGTGAGGATGTGTTTGTGTGCATGCTCATCTGATTCATGGTGTTTTTGTTTCTGTCTTGTCACTCTCCTTTTTAAGTGCAGCTTACCAGCTCACTATGGCAACGAATGGGCCTCCTCTCCCTCCAGCAGGGTTAATGAGTGTTGTGACAGCACATTGCCAGCCTATCATTATAAACCTTAAATTGACAAAAAGGCGAATCGGAATGGCTTCAAAAAGACCAAGTGGTGACCTTAGATTCCTTTTTGTATCAGTCTGTGTGTGTGTGTGTGTGTGTGTGTGTGTGTGTGTGTGTGTGTGTGTGTGTGTGTGTGTGTGTGTGTGTGTGTGTGTGTGTGTGTGTGTGTTTTATGTCATTAGACCTTAGTGGCAGAAAAATGCAGTTTGCCTCGACTCACAAATGACAAAAGATTACATAATCTATTTGACTGTGATACTGAATAAGAAATGATAATATATATATATATATATAATATTACTTTCTAGATTGGATTCATTCTTTCACTGCGCAGGGTTCCACTCCTGGATTTCAAAACAGCATGTTTGGGTTTTTTGGTGAAATATTACTTCATAAAGATGAAACCGTTCAATACTTCACTGAAAGGTGTTTTAAGAAAAAAAATTGCCAAAAATAATATATGCATTTCATGAATTTGTCTTTAGTTTAGATCTACCAGCTCTAAATAGCCACCATAAGGGTAGAAATGGGACAACATGTTCACTGTTTAGCTGTGATGTCAGCATGTCAAATTAAATGGTATTCCAAAGTGACACCACCAAACTACGGACCCTTTACAGAGGCACATTTGCAAGATTATTACTCAGGGTGTTGCTTGGTATCCTGTAAGCAGTGAAATGTAGGAAATACACTTGGGTACATTTTAAAAGCGTTCTTTTCTTTTGTTAGTTTGAGACAGTTTATTTATTTGCTTCAATTCCTTAGAGATATAACACCCTGATATTTTGATAGTTAAATTGATTGATTCATTCCGTGGGTCTTTAACCTTTTTTAAAGGTCAGAATCTATTTTTACTTCATTTGTTTGGACAGATGACAAAGCATATATCAGTCTTGATTGTCTGGTGGATTTGTATTTATCGATGGAACAATTTAAACATTTCATTGACTTTTCTGCACTAATGCCCCCAGATGCCCAAGAGAGCATGATTTGCTGCATTACGCGGCCTTATATAATTCTCCTTCTATCAGGCTTGTTGGTTGATGACTCACACGACAGTTTAGAAACACAGCAATTTTCTTCTCTAATGAAAATGTTCAGGTGTCACCGAAATCAATGGAAACATCCAACAGCACAAAATGTCTCAATATGTTGCTCTGTGTATTTGTGAGTGTGAACAGTAACATTAAGTTTAAAATCATTTTCAAATTACTTCACTGGCCATTTCTGGAAGCTGGGAGGACTGTTCCTCCTGAGGTCAAATGCAACAGTTATAAAAAAAACAGTGATGCTGGTCCCCTTTAATTTTTGAGCTTTTTGAGAGGTAACACACACATTTATTATGAAAGCCTTGAGCATTGCTTTACATGTTTCCTCTTAACCTACAACAGGGCACAGCCAGTGAGGCGACCCTGATGTCTTTGCTTGCTGCCCGTTGTAAAGCAATCCGATGGGTTCAGGCCTCCGACCCAGCGAAGACAGAGTTTGAGATCCTCTCCAAACTGGTGGCGTACACATCTGAGCATGTAAGCATAAAATAGACATTTATTCATATATATATGAATTCATATCCTGTACTGTATATAGCAAAGGCTTTGCTTGAATTTTGATTCCTTTAACCTCTTAAGATGCACCTCCTTTTATTAGTCTTCAATCTAAGTAAAGCCCTCGTTATTGGCTCATCAGATTTGGATGGTCTCGTCATGGAAAATTTCTAATAGGTCACACTGCTGTCCATCAAACCAAAGGTGGCCAAACTTCTGTTGTTTTCATTGACTTTCAAGTTGGCTATCTCCTGACGCCATGCTTTGATTGGCTTGTGCATGGTGTCAATTGATGCAAAAGAAACCAACGACTAAAGTGTAGTATTACTATAAATGACCCCCTGCTGCTCCCCTGTTCCGTTCACTGTACAGTGTGCCTCTTCTCTTTGTAACACCATAACATGCAGTTTTATGTAAATTATTTTGCTTCTAAAAATATTTTAATCAATCTCAACAAATTTGAAAGCTTCGAATTAAATGCATATTAATTAGATTGTGAATGACCAGTGCTGTAAAACAAAAATGAAACTACATCATGACCATCCATTTGGCAAAATTTCTGCAAATATGTTGACTTCTCTAAACGGTCTCATTTAACAGCAATCCATGTGAACTCAGATCATTGGAGGTTACTCAACAAGTGTTCCAGTGATTGAGTGAGATAGAAGGTCATTCAGGCAGTAGCTAGCTCTGGTCGGGTTTAATACCAGGCTGACTTTGTGATTGGGTTAGGAAGTCGCCTGAGGGCCATATAGACCTTTACAGGGTGAACCGTTACCGTGGCTAGTTTCGGAACAGTGTTCTGCTGTCCAGCTTAAAGTACAAATGAGTATCTTTTTTATGTTGTAATCTGTCATTGATGATAAAAAATCCTGTTATCTGGTTTATAATGGTACGGATTTATCCTAAATATAAATCTTAATATCAGATGATGAATCTTGATGGAATATAGAAGATTATCTTTAGATGTTAACAAAAGTGTGGCTAGTTGGCACAAAGAACTCAGATTACTTATAAATAATAATGTTGGACTTCAAAATATAGTTAAAGGTTTACCTCCATTTATTATTTTGTATTATATAATAATATATAATATTTGAGAAATGTAAAATTCATTTTAGATGAGACTCTTAGCACTAATAGTTAAAAATGAATGCAGGTTGTCTGAGGTTATCTACATCTTGTGATGTTCTATTAAGAAATCACGTTACATTTTTTCATAAATACCGCATCTCTTACCCACTCAGGCTCACTCCTCTGTGGAGCGTGCAGCTCTGATTGGAGGAGTGATGATGAAGAAAATACCTACAGACAACAGATACGCTGCCACCGGGGAAATGCTGAAGAGCATGGTTGAAGAGGACAAAGCAGCTGGACTCATCCCTTTTTATGTAAGAAGAGACAGAAATCTACATCCTCCCATCAGAGAGCTAACACACACTTATAGCGCAGCACCTCTAACATTAAATGTTGTTCATTTTCATCGTCATGTATGCCTGTAGACCTTACAACCAGTTGCCCAGCCCATACTGTCTTCCAGTATCATGTTGCAGCAACATGATATTCATGTTGCTGCAATAACCATATAGCTCTGATTTCCACTATGATAGAATTTGTGTGTGATGCTGATGTGCACGCCGTGGGGGTTCTGTTTAAAGATAACATTGTTTCTGTTGAACCTAATGTATGCCTATCTGGTTAAGGACAATAATCCTGTCTCATATGGACCTACAAATCACCATTAATATTCATGTTGCTGCAATAACCATATAGCTCTGAATTATTGGTGCATGTCCAAAGAGCTACCCTATGTTTAAATAGGAAAATGATGTCTTCTTTGGAAGACAGTATGGTCGTGTTTCCATCTGGTCTATTTTATTTTCTTGAACAAAATTAAGCCATTGTCATTGTTGTTGTCACAATAAGGGATTTTATGACTTTTTTTCAGTTTTGCGCAAGTCTAGGCACCACTTCATCATGTGCTTTTGATCGCATCACCGAGCTGGGGCCCATATGTGAGTCAAGTGTCAGAAGCACACACTTTATTTTGTTTTATTTCTAAGCTTCACAACACACACATACAGTATATCCTTTCTAATATGTACTCGTTTTGTGTTTCTGTAAGTTGTGATGAGCCTTGATTAAAACAGGCGAGGATATTTAGATAAGAAATACATACATACATCATTGGGTCTGTGTAAGGGACTCCTATTTCTTGCAACAAAATAACCTGCTTAAGTGTGTATGAAACAACAAAACAATTGTATTCAATCAGTTATTTTATATAATTGTAAATAATAGAAATATCAAATATATCACTTAACTAAAAAGATTCATGTAAATTGTTCATTTTCTCAGAGAACAACGTTTGTATTAAAGCAATAATTGATTTTATATTACACCTTGTCACCTATGGATTGACAACAGCAGATGTTAATAACCTATTCTGTTTCTTGTCTATTCCAGGTAATGAGGAGCATATGTGGATGCACATTGATGCAGCATATGCTGGGAGTGCATTCATCTGTCCTGAATTCAGGCCTTTGTTGAACGGCGTTGAGGTGTGTAAAAATATGAAAGCTTGTATAGAGCATGAACATTATAACACAATTCAACAATACTATGTGTTGGTAAAAAAAAAATGTTTTAACTTCTTTGCAAAATGTCTGTAATTAGGATGCTCTACAATACTCATGGAACAAATGATGCAATAGCATTTTCACTATGGATCATCCAAATACGCATTTGAAAGGTTTTACTTGTGCAAACTTCAAGTTGCACAGATATATATTGGTGCTGAATGATAAGATATTTCTGATTAATTGCTTGCGAAATATCTCCCATTACATCTATGAAAGGAACTACTAGTCGCATACTGATTATATCCAGCTGCTTTATTTCTGTTTGAAAGTGATATAACGTTAATGTCAGGGAGGAAGCATGCAAGACTGAGAAGCAGAAGCATAAATTTTCCTTTTGAGGCTGTCGAGGCAGCTTTTGTGCAGAGACGCAGAGATAAGGACAGAGTAATTTCCTGAGGCAGCGTTAGACCTTTATATATCACTGTTTATTAGGCACACAAGTTCAAACAACAGTTTTGTACGGTAGGACAGAGAAACCAGACCTAACAGAAAAAAAGACCAACTGTTGTTTCATCTACTCTTTGACTGCAAAATACAATTAATAACACATTTTCCACCCATAATCTTTTGATATTTATGTTTATTTGTAATGCAGCGGGAAATGTAAGATTCAGGGTTTGTAAAGATGGTGCAAGGGATTAAAAATGTTGTTATATTCATATACTCCACTTATTGTATCCAACTTTAAAACATTATGAAATCAGAGAAAATGATTGGAAGACAACATGAAGAAGGATCCTCGTCTTTTTGGATGAGAGTGCAGTCCTGCTGGAGGGTTGGTTGCTAGGATATGTGTGATGGGCGAGCAGGCAACCAGCCCCCTTTGAATCAATCAGCATGGCAACTGTCAGCCAGGAGTCTGTCTCACATTGTCTCCCTTCCCGGTGTTATTGCATTTGTGGAGGTACAGAAAAAGGATATTACAAAAGATAGCCAACAAAAAGATGAGGACAGATTAGGAAAGGCTGGTCTCACTTTGAATAAACCCTCCAAGGAAAGGGTTATTTTCCGTGCAGTCTGCGAGCTGTTGGCTTCGATGCTCCTCTTTTGCATTTCAAATAAATTGTGCCTGCTTTAGTCTAGATAGTGTTGTTGGTGAAAAGGTTGTTTCAGCATTATTTATTTATTTATTTTTATTTATGAAGATTTTTTGTATCCTCATTTAATATTTCATTGTTATTATTTGCCCAGTGAATCGTCATCGCAATGTTGTTTCTCTTATTTCTTTTAAAGTTTGCAGACTCTTTCAACTTCAACCCACATAAATGGCTTTTAGTCAACTTTGACTGCTCTACTATGTGGTAAGTTGTCTTACACACCTCAGATATACCCATGTGGATAAATTACCAGTACCCTTCTGTGAAAGAAAGAAAAATCATATCAAATCATATCAAAATCACCTGACACATCTGATGAAGTTTGCCAAAGAAGACTGGGCTAAAATTCTTGTCGACAGATGCTGACGACCCACTGAGAGAGAAATTGCTTGATTGCAGTAATTGCCTCAAAAGGTATTGCAACAAATAAGTCAATGGTACCAAAGGCCAGTTTCATTATATTTAATTTAGTTTTTTTTAAAACTTATCACTTTGAGCAATTTTAAGTTGTTTTTTTTCTTTCTTTAACTGAGGAGTACCAACCATTTGTACATCTATATAAGTCACACTTTTTTTTTTTTGCAATGTATTCTCTGTTATCAAAATCCAGCAGCGCTAATATTAACAGTTTAAGCACAGTAGGTGAAAATACAGTGGGTGAAATGAAGACCTGTTTAACAAAAGGAGCTATCAATACTATTTTTAGTGTCTAACACTTTCTGTATTTCATCATCTGTTATGCAATTTCCCAATTTACCCCAGCAGTGAGAAATGTTCGCATCAAGTAACAATGAGCTGAACTGATATCTATCTACACCTCACTCATTTGCACAGTAAAAATAGATCTACGCCTTCCATCTGCCCCGTCTGTCAGCAGCAGACAAAAAGGAGACATGCTCTACGCAATATGGAAATAGAGGTGTTTGAAAGCATGATGTAGTGAACGGAAGAGGTTCTTTAACCTTTTTTCCATCACCACTAGCTCAGTCTGTCACATGACATCCGTTACCACTGATATACCGGAAACATATTACAAAGGTTTTGTTATGATTACTTGATTTTATTATGTCAAGTGGTTACAAAAATCAATTTATCTAACTCTAGGCATACACATTTTTAAGTTGATTGTACTCTATTTTTGTCAGTACTTGCAGAATAATTGTTTGAGTAGAATTAACTTTTGGAAAAACTAAATTTTTCCAAAAGATTTCTACTTTACTACATTAGAATGGAATTACTTATTCTTCTTATTTTTGGTATACTAAAATTAATTATGTAGATCCAGTCAACGTAATGGTTTAACTCACACATGTTTAAGTTAAATACAATCTAATTAAAACTTTTTACAATTTTTCAGTATCTTGACCTTCAACAAATTTGACATATAGACAATGAACCAAACCAAATATTTGACTTGTCTGCACATGCACAGAAGATGGGAATTAAATTGTACTTAAATTGTGCTTTCTAATTACTTTCAGTTGAATTAAGTGAGTGGTGCAATGAGTAGAGTGGCTGCCCCATATACAGAGGCTGTTGTCCTCACTGCAGGTGGTCCAGGTTTGAATCCTGCATCGGGCGGCATTTTCCTGCATGTCATTCCCCCTCTCTGTGTAGTGCTGGGACTCTATTTGTACACTGGAAACCAGTGGTTAGCAGATAAATGTCTATTAGATACACCAACATGTAAAAATCAAAAGTGATAAAACACAATGTAATGCATTACCTGCAGCTTTTAAAGTAATAATCCTGCAAATGTTATAACTTTCCCACAAGTATAATACATGTCCTGCAACCACTACTAACATCATTGGCTGTTGAAGACACTAAAAGTTGAAAATGTGTGTACTGTAAACTGCAGGTTTGTATTATATAAATGATTTATTACATTTGTAGGGTGTTATTACAATTTTGGGATGGGATTAATAGTATGTTTGTGGGATGTTGTAACATTAATTTCTTTGTCAACAACTATAACTCAGCCTGTTGGCAAACATGTGGAGGAGGGTGTTCAAATTGATAATGGGTGAAAATATTAAAATACTGTTGAAATAATAATAATAATATCTTCATAGGAGCAGATATCATTTCTGACAGATACTACAATATTTTATTTTGGTGACAAAACACTGCTGGCATAAAAGTGGTCTAAATTTGTACATTTTATGGGATTTTAATAGATTTCTTTTGGAAAATGATCCAGTATTTGCTATAAAGACTTGGTTTCTGCTTGGCATCACCTGTCAACAGGGTGAAGAAGAGAACAGACATTATTGGAGCCTTCAAGATGGACCCACTTTACCTGAAACATGAAAACCAGGAGTCAGGTAGAGTCATCTCACTTAAAATATCTGAACAAAAGGCATTTGACTACACCAATGCTATTCTATTTTTGTTTTTGATTCAAGCCAAAATCTACACATTTCCAGTTCACTACTTAAGCATTGCACCAGCATCTAAAAACTCAGTGCAGTGTATTGTAATCTGGATAAGTGGATTTATTTGGACTTGTGCATCTCCTGTATATTTGCCATGACTAAGCTGAGTTTGAGTGAAAACAATTTTAAAAAGTGAAAACAGTTTTATCTGTGCTTCAAGGGGATGTCTTGGTGTTAAATATTGGTTTAAGGTTAAGGTGGGAGGTGGGGTATGCAGCTGTGACAGTTTCAGATTCATGTGCTATTGGGAATACATTAGGGTCTTTACAATTATCTAAGCACAAAAATGTATGTGTAAGTATGTGTGGGTGTAAACCTTGGCTCCTGTGAGCCAGCTTAATAATATCACAATCCTATCCTACTTTAGCTGAAGTTAAGCTGATTTGCAGTATTTGTGACCTAATTTAACTAAAACACCTCATTAGTATTTGTCAAAGAGAGTTGATAAGACTACACTCTTGTCTAGGATACAGGATTAGAATTAGTAAAGCTTAAATAAAAATGTATCATAATATGATTCTGTGTCTATGTGTATATGGGTCTACAGTATTGTGTGTGCTGTGTGCTTGCTCCAAGCCTGCAGATGGGTCCAGATCTCCTCTATAATTTGTCTGACAGACAATGGCAGACAGACAGAGGCAGACAAACAGCTACCTCCCACCACTCTGAGTCACCTTACAAAAGCTCATAGAATCTGGACTCAATCTAATTAGTGGTTATTAGCAACAGCTAACAGAGGCCTCTGTTCTGTAGGGATGAGCTATCTGTGTGGACTGACAGTGCTGTGATCAGTGAGAGACACTAGCAACACCTGGAAAAAGGAACACAATTATAACAGACTTATTATGTTGCACAAATTGTAGGCTAATCTATGATAACCTCTTATTAAATGTGTGAGTTTTGTACAGAATTATACTATACTTAACACACATTATTGTCTGGTTGCATATCTGTTCTTTTTAACAGGGCTTGTCACGGATTACAGGGTAACTATAATTCTAATTGTATTCCAAAATGTACGAGAAATCCCATAATCGACATCAAAAAGATGCAAAAGTTGAAGCCACAAACTCCTCTCCTCCTTCCCGCAGCATTGGCAGATTCCACTGGGGAGAAGGTTTCGCTCACTGAAGATGTGGTTTGTTTTTCGTATGTACGGGCTCAAAGGACTTCAGGCTCATATACGCAAGGTAGGTGACCAAACCCCTTTTTTAAAATAAAATGCATTTAATCTCAAAAGGGTTGACTCGGTTGTCAGAGCAATCTCTCGAAACATGTGATAGCAGTTCCTTTCCTATTCTACCTAAAAGAAAAACACTTCTAACAGTCATATGTGCCTGTCTTTTTGGTAAATGCCATCCTCTTCCTCCATTGCCTCACCCCTCCTAATCCTCTTTACCACTAAAGTCCCTTCAGTGCCCTGCCTCCTCATCTCTGCTTCCATCAGCACATCCTGTCAGTCATATATATGTCTGGTCTGTATCTTCCTTTTTTTTTTATAGCAAATCTTTCCTACATTTCTTCACCCCTCCTCCTCTGCCACCCTTTTTCTTTTGCATTTTCTTCTCTCTGCTTTACCCCTACATGTCTGTCTCCCCTCCTCACGTTCATCTTCCCCCTCCAGTCTGCTCTGTCAATCAAATAAGCCTGTTTTGTGTTTACTCTCCATTTTAAATGAAGCGGAAGCAGCATCCATCCCTGCAGTCATAACTCATGACAGACTACTCGAGATTCTACTGTCCATCTGTCTTCCATATTAGATAGAAGAAAAGGACAGATCAGGAACTGTGTGAAAAATGTGTTTTCGAGCCATGTTTTAGTTCTTTGTAGTTTACTTCAGAGAGAGAGAGTATGCATCAGACAGTATGTATTAAATGAAAATACAACATGTGTGATGTGCTTATTTTCTCATTACCAGTAGACCAAGATAAACATGAAATGTTGCTTTGTCCTTTTTTTCGCCTTTGCAAACATGAAATGATGCATCCAAGAAGATGTAAAATGAAACATTTAAGAAGCCCTTCCATATCACCTAGCATTCAGTCAATAGCATGACAGACATTAAAGTCATTATCAGTCGTGAACACTTCTGCATGTTGATGAATTGCAGGTTTGAAATGAGGAAGTCTACAAGTTGAGCCTGGTTTATACTTCTGCGTACGTAGCTAGTCATTTAAGCCAATGTTCATTAGAGATAAAAGCGAAGAAGAAGAAGAAGAAGAAGAAGAAGAAGAAGAAGAAGAAGAAGATGAAATAAGTGGGAAAATTATATTGACAGACCAAATTTGATGCCATTTAAATATATTAATTAATATATTAATTAATTAAATATATTAAAAAGGAGCACAAATGGATTTTCAAGGTTACACCGTCCTGATATGAAACCGGTTTGAACTGAGCCCTTCAGGCAGTGCTTATCGCCAGGATCTGTTTACTATCTAATACATATTTGTACTACCTAATACATATTTGTACTATCTAATACATATTTGTACTATCTAATACATATTTGTACTATCTAATACATATTTGTACTATCTAATACATATTTGTACTATCTAATACATATTTGTACTATCTAACACAGTCACACTGAGTTTAGGTGACAGATAAGAGTTTCATGTGGACAAGATTTGCTTAGTTCTGAGTAGACCCTGACGACCTCAGGTCTTTATGACTGAAAGCTTAGCCCCATGTTATGACAACACTGACATCTGGTGAAACTCAAACAAATTACACCCTTTTCTCGCATCTGATTTTCTCATAAATGTGTGGTACTATAAAAATATATAACCAGTTGTGCCCTCCTGCCCTTTGTCTTTACTCATTACTTCTGCCTTCTGACAAATAGATGTCAGATGAATTTCATTAAGGTAGGCTAATTAAAACAGGAGGATTATAAAATCATTGCAAATGTATATGCTTAACAGGACGATCAGTGATATAAAGTATTTTAAAAATGTATATGACGTTGTATATGTGTATGCATATTATAATTGATCTGTTCTGTCTGCAGCAAGTGGACCTGGCCAAACAGTTTGAGAGTCTGGTGCGAGCCGACAAGAGGTTTGAGATCTGTGCTGAGGTCATCCTGGGACTGGTCTGCTTCAGGCTCAAGGTATCAAAACTCAACAATAAAAAAGACCTTGCTAATGTTAATGTGACCATATGTGACATCTACATAAAGGAATCCATTGCTCTACAAGTTCCTCTGTTTTATGATCTTAAAACATTCATATCACAGGAAACGGCAGTTAAATTATATCTTGCAACTTGGACAGTAGTTTTATTACTAGGTAATAAAATAAAGGTTATTGTAAAAGTGAACAAGTCAAGCTATAACTTTTCCTTGATCCCTGCCTTCAGGGCTCCAATGAACTGAACCAGAACTTGCTGAAAAGGATCACCATGAGCAGGGAGATCCACCTGGTGCCTTGTCAGCTCTCCGACCGCTTCGTCCTGCGCTTCGCCGTCTGCTCACGCAGCACCGAGTCACATCACGTGCAGAAAGCATGGCAGCACATCACACAGCTGACCTTTGAGCTTCTGCAGGAGCCCACTCATTGACTTATAGGCAGGGATGGGGCTGGCCACTATGATGCCTGAATAAGGAATAAGGACCAAAGTTAAAGCGAGTTTCATGTTGCAGATATGAAATATCATAGAGAGAACAAAATGTGATTTCACGGCTCTCTTTCAAATCAGATATGATTCAGTTTATGGCCAGATTATCCAGTCTGTTAGGCAGTGGGCGTTAGCTGATGCTACAAATACAGAAAAACAAATTGGAAACAAAACTAAATGTGACATTTTCTACCTGCAACTAAACTTCATTCTCCCTTTCCTGACAGCTTTTATCTCACGCTGCTTAATGATTACGTTATTGTCTTCATCACACTGATATTTACTGTTTTTACTGTCTATGCGGCTTTTGTGTCTTTGGTGTAAAATTTGTTTGGGGTGAATTTAAAATTCAATTCAGCTATGAATGTATTGCACATCGTGTGTAAATGATATTTTAAAGTCAATGTGTGTTTGCAAAGGATGCATAAAGAGACAGGTTTTATTATATGTATATTTGGTGATACATGTTTAAATGAAGGATTACAAATGAAAGGGTTTGTAAAAGTATGAGAAAGATCATGTACACATTATTGGTTCCTTGTACTGTATGGAGAGCATCATAGAGATCGCTCTCACTGTTGAGATTGAAAACCTTTAAACTGCAGCAGAAGATTCTTTGAAAATTACATTCTGTGACTTTTGGGGTACACTGGAGCAAACTGAATACCCTCAATCATAGGAATTACACAGGGAATTTATTTGAGACACAGATTTAGCATTAACAACCTGTACTGTATAATTTCATGTTTTATTGTGTTCAGACATTAATAATAGTATAGTTATAACTAGTTTTACAAGAATATGTTCTTAAATCTAAGTTATGCAAATGGTGCATTCCTTAAATGGTCTGTGACTGCACAGTGTCAAACACTGATTTGGTCCTTACCAGCAATCTAGGCTCCTTCATACCACCCACATTAGGCTCTGATCATGTATGTCTATCTTTGAGCTTTGAGATTTAAATAATCACCCTCTTGTGATGAACAAATGTGATTGAAACATGACCAATGTGTTGCCAGTTGTCAACATCTACAACATATCTTGTGATTATGGTTTGTAGATTTTTGACTCCTTGCAATCTGTCTGCCAGGAGACATGTAAATCAGTGGTTTACCATCACTACATCATCGTCAATACTGTAATTGTGTCAAAGTATGCTGCTGTTACTGATCCTGCTGTTTTTTTTTCTTTTGGCTTTGCTGTGTTCTGCATACAATGATATGGTTTCATTAATTTAATAAAGTCTACCGCAGCCTGCATGATGTTTGAATCCTATCCTTTTTTATATTTTCATTTAAAATTTACAACACACATGGGTGAACCAGATACGTTTTTAATGTTAGTGCACTCATTAGATAGCAGAGGGATAAAAATCAAAGCTGTATGCTACTTATTATACTGTCCCATCTGGCCACTGATGTCATTAGACATTGATATTTTGTTAAAGAGGATGTAATGTCAGATGACCAAACTTCAATGTCAGACCCATGTTTAATGCCATCATCAAATCAAAATCCAAACTTTTCCAAACAGTAGAATGTTAAAGTCTATATAAAGTGAAATTCTAACATATTTAGGTGTTGATATTTTGATATTGACATTATATTATATGTTATACATGACATATTTACGTCTCTCCATTGGGGCCAACCTGTTATTGATGTCCAGTGCCTACTGGGGTGGTTCCAAAATAGCTATATAAAAAAAAAAAGTGTTGTGACAGACCACAATATGGTTGACACACAGCACAATAAACCTTGTGAAACCACAGATAAGAGGTTGTGTCTTCCAGTAGTAAGAACCGTCAAAAGGAGGCCTAATGCACCTCTGCTGTCCCTCTACTGCAGTGTTCTCAATTAAAGATGACAGGCATAGAAACACACACATGCAACACG
This sequence comes from Lepturacanthus savala, assembly GCA_030544235.1. Lineage (NCBI taxonomy): Eukaryota > Metazoa > Chordata > Actinopteri > Scombriformes > Trichiuridae > Lepturacanthus > Lepturacanthus savala. The sequence goes on from CM060467.1 coordinate 7,269,817, forward strand.
CACACACACACACACACACACACACACACACACACACACACACACACACACACACACACACACACACACACACACACACACACACACACACACACACACACACACACACCACCATCACATTGGGCCTCTCAGTCTCCTCTGAGCATCCTAATCCCTGAGGACCAAGGCTAGTGTTCTATAAATACAGATGAGGATTCAGTATTAGAAGCTAATTCTTAGCCCCTGATTACTGTTGAACATGTTCTGCCTGCTCATTCACTTGCTTCAAACACTAGATTGAGATTATTGAGCTTGCAACTTTATGAAACAATAATAGTTATAGACAAGAAGAACTGGTCTCTAGTAACAACTGTCACATTACAGATGGTTGAGAAAATGCCAAAGAGAAACGGCTCAACAGCCTGCCTGTTCTGGGAACCAGTAAATAAAATATGTGTTTTGACTAAAAACCCTGTTCACTTGAGTGAAATGTCAATTCTTGAGTGCACACAAAGGGATATTAGGCAGATTTTGCTCTTTTACAAACAAAGAAACACTTGTTTGTTTTTATCAATGAAAATCAGTCTGTTTCAGAGCAAATGTTTCTCTCGGTCCCTTGCTTGTGTTTTATTTATTTTTAAGTGTCAGATGTAAAACCCTTTGTGATTGTCACCTGTCTATACATTTGCAAATTGCAGTTGTACTCAGCCTATTATATTAGATTTTATTATATTATATTATTATATATTAGTTGTAATTACACATTTATTTGAGCTCTTTGGATTGAGTGGATTGATACAAGGCTACAAAAAACACAAATACAAGTATGTTGTAGAAAAACAGTGGTAGGGATACATTTCTAATTTTTTAACCTATCCTGACTATAGATAAAGATATAAAAAGTGTTCCCTCTATGTACAGCGATAGAATTCTGTCATGTGAATGAATCACACATTTATATTATTTTCCAAGGAAGATGTCTTGAAAGTTGCAGTTGCATAGTTTTAACACAAGAGGTCACCACTAGACCTGTTGCCATGACAGAGAACCTGTCACCAGTCAGCCTCCATCAAATTACAGCCACACAGTTGTTACTGGATGACCCGAATCCCAAAATATGCTGCTGATACTGACACCAACCCATACACCACTTGACATGACCTGGCCTTTGCATGGTCACGGCCTTTTGGTCAAATATACTGTTGTTTCCTCGGCTATATAAAGGCACTGTTACTATTTGAGTGTTGAGTGTAGACTCTACTCTCTATAATAGATTAAAATGCCTTCTCCGACCAAAGCAGTTAAACTTTCAGTGCTGTGCAACTGTTCCTGTTGAAGTCTACTCTAACTTGACAGCTGTCAGATATTTTGCTCGGGGGTGTAGCATGACTTTCTTGGCCGTGTGCAAATGTAGTCGTTTAATCCTTGTGTAGGCTAGGTCTTGGAAAATCTGTAGTATGTGTGGTCTTTCAACAGATCTTTTGGTTTCAGCCTTTACCTCTAGGCCAGAGGTGTCAAACTCATTTTAGTTGATGGGCCACATACAGACCAATTTGATTTCATGTGGACTTTTTTATTCACTTAAAGAGGTAAAAATACTCAATCTGAATACTTTCACATGAACCATCCATTACAACAAAACAGGTGATGAACAGCCGGGGATGTCTTCAGAAAATAAGTGTAATATATATATATATATATATATATATATATATATATATATATATATATATATATATATATATATATATATATATATATATATATATATATATATATATATATATACATTTTTAAAGATGGGCCAGTGTAATTAAAAAAAATATTATTATATTCATTTATATATTATCCTGAGCACTGAACGCTGCTGTGAAATGGGAAGCACCAAGGCTTCCCATTTTGGTGAACGAATAGAAACTGGTCTATTTTTTTTTTTTTAGAAAATCCAAAACTCTATCCCCTTTTTTTCCACAGTCATCAAGGGGCCAGATTGAACCCTTTGGTGAGCTGGTTCTGGCCCTCGGGCAGCATTCTTGACACCTCTGCACTAGCCGATAAATGGGGGAACAGAAGAGCAATGGACAGACAGGCAACAAGCAAATACAGCAGGTCACAACTGATGATGTGAGCTCATGAAAACATGCTAAAGTAGTTTAAAAAAAAAAGAAATACACAGGCCTACTACTAAATTTGGCACTATTCTCATCCCTGTAAATAAAAGCTGTCACATTTTCCCGCCTTTCATTAGGTGGACAATGTTAATTCCTGTTGATGTCGATTGCATCATGAAACTTCTCCATTTAATGCCAGACCACTTCTCAATGTCATCAATTGAGCTTCTTCAAGGGCGACCCCTTCTTGTTCATCCCACTATGCAAAGTCATGCCAAATGGTGCTGCCTTAATGAGTCTTAATTAGTTGATGCCTGTCTATGCGGCATTTCTGCCCAAATAAATGTTGGACCATGTTAAATTATGCTGCCTTTACGTGGCATTGGAAAGATCCTTTCCACTTGGGAAGTGGAAATGACAAGTGTGTTGTGTTCAAGTGCTTTTGTTGTTGTAGTAAAGTGAAACATGGCGGACCCATAAGAGTAATTTAAAAACGACAATACGTTGAAATGAAAATGTTATTAAAATAACGTGTGTCACAGCATTATGTAGGCTACACACTAACGTTTAACAGAATGCAATGCTTACCATTGATGACACTATAGCCTTTGTCCTCCATGTTCAAAGGTCAAAGTTTATCTCATTGCATCAGCTCATGTATCATAAAAATCTTTCAGCTTTTCAGTGGAAATAACCACATGAGTGTTGTGACACAATCCTGAATGAAGATTAATGTTGCTCTATATCTGCTGGATGTGTAAATTAGTAATGTTTGTCTTATACTGTATGCCAGTCTTGTGTAGTGCTTCTTTCCACTGCCCCAAAGAGGCAAATATTTGCTTGATTGAGTGATTGACATTAAAAAGATCAACTGCTGAAGATGGAAAGCTCCTGTACTCATCCTTAATCTGAGTTACATGTTATAGCCTGACTGAAGACAACACAACTAATTTCCTTTCCATTTCCAAGTGTGAAAAAGGAAACTTGAAGCCTCCAGTGAACATATGCTGAGAATGAACTTTACAGTGATGTAGGGAATATCTTGTATTCAGCAGTTTATTTAAACTTTTTAGAAATATATTTGCATAGTTGTAGTTTCTGTATTTTTTATCGACAGAGATGGAGTAGATAAGATGTAAATGCATTTTAACAAGGTAACTGAATATTTCAAAGACCATTTTAAACATTTTTCTATACCCTAAAACATGTCTGGATGGATTTTTTAAAGTAATATCTGCAGATGCACTCTGCTGGTCAGGTGAAATTTATGTGACCAAGGAAGGGGTCTGGTTACAGATAATGACTTCACATCTGCATAGGAGTCACTTTTATTGGTACTTCTGCTCCCCACATCCCACCACAGTAGACCCAGCACAGTTTTCCTACCATTCCAATCAATCGACTGATGACACCATAGAAAACATCCTCTACACCACCCTATCTTAACTGGACAAGAAAGCGAGATATGTGAGATTGCTGTTTGTTGACTGTTCATTGTTCAACACCATAGTTCTCTGGGTTAATCACCCCAATGTGTATGTTGATCCTTGACCTCCTAGCAGGCTGGCTCCTGGTGGTGAGAGTAGACAGACACACCTCATCCACACTCATCCTCAACACAAGAACACTCCAGGACTGTGTTTTAAGTCCCCTGCTGTTCTCTCTCTCTGTGAAGCTACTTTTAACTCCAACACCATCATCAAGTTTGCTATCGACACAGCTGTAGTGGGCCTGGTCACAGATAATGTAATGTCCTACAGACTATGTGCTGAGAAAAGGGAAGGTAGAGATTATTTAATCTTAAAATGCTTGAGGAGATTCCTTGTATCTTGGCAAATTTCTTGGAATTTCTACCCCTGCACCATAAAAAACATTCTGACAGGGAACAATCAGTATTTGTAAAGAGTAAATTGTTCTGCTGAATACATTTACACCAGGTAAGAACATTTACACCAGGTGCTGCAGGGATCAGAATTAGGAAATTATTATGGATCCTAACCACCTAGATTTTTTAAAAATATTATTTTATCATCATTATTTATACAATGTTATTATACAATAGAAGGAACTGACAAGATTCCATTTCACTGTTATTACACTGCAATCAAATATGACAAATGCAGATTAATTGATTGATTGGTTAGACATACTGACTGAAGTTTATATTTTTTTCAACTTTCATGTTAATGTATAGTAGGGTACATCAAAATGTAAAGCACACCTTTTAATGTCATCTTAAACATTTCTGGTATACATTTTGTTTGAATGCACATATACAGATTACCTCTGTATTAATTTTTGGGAAATCATTTGAGATTTAGAGGTGGAATGCAGCATGTAAAATTTCAAATATAAAATAAAGTAAATTCATAAACATTTCAGAATAATTTGTTTTTTGAGACAAAAAAACAAAAGAAAACTATTATTCTGGAGCATCCTAGTGCTAGTCTGAGTTCAGCTCACACTTGCAGCGGTTAAGATTCTGCTGCACATACTGCAGGTGCTGCTCGCTCCTGGCTGCTGCTACAAAGTCAGGCAGGAGTTGGATGTCATGTTTGGTGCAGTCATTGCCAAACTTGATGGGCACCTTCCCTGAATGCTGCACTAGTAGCTCAATCATCTACCTCAAGCGGTCCAATGCTTGGTGTGCCAGGGGCAGCATTTGTCCATCACATCTTTTCTTCAACTGTGAAGTTATGTATGGACAGTTGGCTTTCACTCAGAAAGTTTGGGGCTTCTCACTCTCATATTTAGCACAAAAGACGAATCCTGACAACTGAAAGATCACGGCTGAAAGATAGCATTATCCCAGAGTTAAAGTCCACACATACAACATCAGCACTACCGAACTAGGCTCAGCAGCCTCAAAACCTCTATGGTTTTGAAGTTATTATTGGTTGAATGCTTGCCGCAGACACTTTTTCACTTGGGAGGCATAAGATGGGAAAACATTATAATCTCGCAGCCATCAGCACGATAACTGAATCTGATGTCACAACTACTCTCGAAACCTCAGGCATCCTGTTACATAGCTTACATTTAATGCCTCGTGTTGAATTGTGTGCTGATTGCAGTTAACACTAATACTTAAAATTCTATTAGGATAAGTGTTTCCTTTTGATAATTCAATAGTAGCGTGGTGACTATTATTTCACAATTTTAGAATACATGAGAAATAGGATTGAGTTACATGTTGACTGGGGATGACTCTCATCCATATCAGTGGCAGGGGAGGATAGCATCATAACCATAAAAACAGTTTTCAGAATTAGGACTGAGGGTGGGAGGAGCTGAGGTTGAGGTGAAATGGAGGGGTTTGGGTTTGGTGCATCAGTACACACATTATAAACCCCATACCTTAGGGACATGGTGATCAATATAGTGCAGAATGCAGCAGCATAGGATAGGTTTTCATATGCAATTACATAATTCTGATTATGGAATACTTTAAACGAATTACATTTATCCCTGTGGTGAGAGAGATGGTGTGGAAGTGAGAAAAGACATTGCAAGTGAAGGGGCTTGGCAAATGTTGAGCATGAGTCAGAGAGACCGTAGGTGAGCAAATAATAAAAGAGCAAAAATCAATTGAGAAAGAGATAGAAGCAGCCAGAGCAGCCCACATTAAGAACCATTGTTCAATTTGAGATATTTGAAGGGTGAAGGCATGGGTCTTTCTGCGGATTAGAAGTGCCTCTGTCCTCTAATTGATTTGGCCACAACATGGCCACAAGACTTCCTTCCCAGGCTGTGGCAGGGATCCATTGAGGTGCTTAATGCATTTTGAAAGCACTGAATCAGAAACACATACAATTAGCATGGACTTGTCTAGGAAGCTCTCCAAGTGTATGCATAATTAGTGAGGTTGTGAGGTTTACAGAACTGCCACTTATTTAACAAAGCAATGTTTTTTCTTCAAAGACAATATTGTGAGTCTTACATATGTTTATGATTAAAAAGTCCATAAAATATAAGATCTTACAGTAAGATCTGACAAAACAGATTATATTACTGGTTACATAAATTTGATGATGACAAAAACATAGTGCAGCTAGAAAACTTGAATCTAAATTAATTCTTAATTTGAACTTTTCAGGCCATATGAGAGGCAAACATACAAGTGTGTGGAAAAGTTCACACAGTGAAAGTCTTTACAGAATATTCTATGTATTTTTACATAATCATAAAATAGTTACAATTTATCACTATTTAATAGTGTAATCTGCCAAATGATTAAAGATATTATGTGGTGTAGATCAGATGTGAAAATAATCGCTTTTGTTTCATCTTTAAGCTCCACGGTGCATTAACTATTAGGTCCAAACAGCACACAGGCGCACCATGAGCAGAGCGGTTTGTGTGTTTGTTGATATCTGCAGCATTTTCCTTTTGCATTTGTTTTGTCGGTTTGTAAGTCTTTGTTTCTGCTTTGTTTCTGTGATTGCAGCATTTTTCTCCTGCTGCTTCATTTTTTGTTGCATTTGCTTTATGTGTTTGTACAGATGCATTAGTTAGACATTTGTAATGATCACTAAACATAAAACACAATAAAACATGACCCTAGGTTTGTGTCAAGGCTTTATATTTTTAGGACCTGAAACCTTCAGTGAGCTATTCCCTGTTAAACCAGTTGAAAGCATCTAGCTAAACAGATCCCCTAATTTATGGCAGTAACGACATGCTCACAGATTTAGGATGGACAAATTTATGGAAAAAAAGAATTATTTATTGCTCGGCTGTCAATGTTTTTTCAGTATGACATCATATGATTTCAAGCTCTGCTGGGCTAGGTGACAACATAGTAATTTATAAGAAATACTACAGGATGTAAATGATAGTTATCAAAACCTTTGAAACAAGTGTGACTAATTCAAAAAGAAAAGCAACAATGGATATATGACCATGTCATTTTAATGGATATTGGGTACAGATATTAAAGTGATCCCTGTAAATGATGTTGCACTACTGGATTGTTTTTGTGTTTTCATTATTATGTACTGTAGCTGCCGATCGAGCTATCGAGCATCTCAAGAAATGGTACATCAGGCGAAATGTCAATGCAGCATTTTCAAACTCACTTTCTTAGTGCAAAGACTTCCTTGTTGCCTTTATCTGAGAGAAAGAGTTGTGAGGAACTGGCTGAACACTTTAATTCTCACCTGTTAGATAGAAGTGTCAATAATACTGCACCGCTAAGATATATAAAAACATCTCTAGTAAATGTAAAGCCCTGAGGGGAAATGCTGGGATCATAAAGCAACTATAAAGAGATTGCCAAAAAGCTGAGGAGGTGGAGAAAATCAAAACAGGTTGAACAGTACATTTAAAAAAAAAAAAAACACCCACAGGAACTACAATAGAAGCTTGAAAGCAGCCAAAACAGATTCCTCTCAACTGTTTTAGACACTGACAAAACTGATCCAAAACACCTTTTCTCAATCACTGATAGAGTCATCGTTGGCCGCTTCGGTTGTTTCCTTTCACACTTTCTGCACCTAATGCACTGAATTCTTAACATCAGGCATAACTACCCTCACTGCTACAATAGCTTTTTAGACACCATAAGGGCACAAAGAAGGCTCCCATTATTCCGCCTCTGCCTCAGTCTGCATTTTACATTGAACCAAACAAGCCAGCCTTATGCCGCTGTGTGTGTGACTTTTATACGGAGATGCAAGCGTGCAAGAGACGTGGCCAACCTGAACTTTCATGTAACAGCATCAGCATCTAGTTTGATGTACTAAAATATTTACAGCTACCTGCCTGTTGAAAGACAGTTGATCCGCCAACATAACTACCTCGCTTCCCTCCCATACACAGAACGGTGAGATGGTTTAATGCCACCATGATGTTATCTTGACAGGCTGTGTAAAAGGGAATTATGACATACCTCCTCCCCTGGTTGACGGTCTCAACCATTCCTTCACTGTAGAATCCAGAGATCACACTAGCACGATAAACCAGCTTCAGTCCTCTAGCAGTTTCCTGGATCATAGGATCATGCTGCAAAGGCTATAAACTGGGTGGGTCTGTCCAGCATGGATCTCCAGTGGTTTGACTTCTACCTGCGTAAACAATATTTCATTGTCACAGTTGGAGATTTCTACTCCAACAGACACACACTAGTGTGTCGCAGCCTAACTAAACTCTACGTTTGCATCTAACACCTGCATCTCAAGAGGATTCACAGTTATCACTCTGAACACTCGAAACTAACACAATAACAAGAAACAAGTGAAGTGCATTCACCACAGGATTTACAGCGCAGGCAACAACAGTAAAACATTCACTTGTTAACAGGATTCACAAGCAGTGCAGCTCATTCAATTAAACCAACAGCATAACACCTTTTTCTCAACACACGTTTTGTAGTCAGTTACAAATAAAGTAAGCCTTCACCAAACTCAAAGAAGAGACTAATATAACCGTACACAAGTCTTGACAAATGATTAGCAGCAAGATATTTAGAGAAAGACCTGGGCATGTTGCAATTACCTGAATTTATTTAGTGCTAAAACAATTCTTCAGGTTGCTGGCAGCTCATCAGGTGGAAAGTCATGAAAACTTAAATCAATCTGTTTCCATTCGAAACATTCACATCACATTTGTGATTTAGATAATACATTAACAGAAGTTTTGATTCATGATATGTTTTTACATTTAGGTTGTACTTTTGATTGCACACACCTCCCTCGTTACCACCTTGAAAAAAAAACTAAAGCACTTAACCTGCCTGAATAAATAGAGGTTTGCATCTTTTAATATCTTTTGTGGGTCCTAAGAAACCTATACTCTTAAAAAATAATTGTTAGGTTGAAACAACCTAAAATATTTTAAAACACACACAAAGAGGAGAAGACAAGGGATTAAGATTTCTTACTGGTGAGGAGAATGGACAGAGAAATGCCCAGTTGGAGTCTCCAACCCACTCTAACCATATCTCTGCCAGAGCACTCTTTTTATTTCTTTAGGGTGGTCCCTAGTTACATGATGTTGCTTCTAAGGGGAGGGGGAAAGGTCAGCAACAACATAAACTGTAGTAAATGTCTAACTAATACAAGTTTTTTTTTCCTTTCTCTAGAATGTTAACAGGTCTGTTTCTTCTCAGCCACTCTCCCGGGTTAGGTATGGTATTACAAGAAATTTACGACTTCCTTATCAATACGACAGGAACCAGGTAAAATAATTAAACAGTTGGAGGGAAGTTTACATCTTGGTCAAGTCACCAGTTGCAACATCTCCATTGTCCACCTAGAAGATAACTCAGAACAGGACACACACAAACTTATAGGTCATGGTATGCAGAACAAAGAATAAAAGAGTGTAAATGAGTAAATATAATTTAACAACAATAATAACAATAATGTTTATATACTATGGGACTAAATGGTTTTGGCAATATTGCTGGGTGTTTGACACACTACAGACTCGATTTATCACCTCAGAAGAAGGAAAAGCAGTCAACACAAAGTTCGTGCTTTGTGTTGATATAGTGTTTCTGTCAAAGGACAGAAAGCAGTAGGATTTATTCATATTAGCATCACATCTGGTACATCTGTCTTACATTAGTGATACAGGAGTTCAACTTGGAACAGACAGAGAACAAAGTCAGCAACAATGAAATGGACACACCTCAATACAAGCAGCTAAGCATGGCTGCAGTGAGGGAGGTGTGTAATCTGTATCCAGGAGGCTTGAAACATATACAGCTAAATAGGACCTCTCTTCCTTTCTCCTATCTCCTCTCTTGGTGCAAATCTAATTGTCAACACTCTCTCTTTCCGGTTCGTTTAGACCAGTCGGTTTCAGGTCTCACTTTAGTCTGCTAAGAATACTTTATTTTCTTTCAGTGCCCACTGAATCAGACATGCAATTCGCTCTGACTGGCCCTATCAGTGTCTTCTTTGTAGTCAGTGCAGCTACCAGAGGACCACACGCACACTGAAAAGTGAAGAAAAACCACAGGGTTTGTAAAGCAGCCTTTGTGATAGCGAGGACAAAAGAAGAGAAAAGAAGATCATTATTTCTGTCAGGGCTGCAAGCACATTCTACAACTGTACAGTAATGTAATGTATTAAATCCCCAAATAATACGATTTGCTTCATTTACGACGGGAAGTGAAGAGCCCAGAAGTTAGATCAACTGCAAGATCCTCACACCCTGGTGTGCACCGCACTGCAACAATACGGATCTTGGCTCACATATGCTGCAGGCTAAGGCTGCCCAAGGCTGCCCCTGCTCAGGTTCACTGGGTCAACTTTTACACTGCAGGTGATAACCCAAAAGATAGATTGGCAACTTAGGTTAGATTATTTCAATTTAATTAAGTTTATTTACAGATAAATCAATTAAAAGACATGTACACTGATATAAAACATAGGTTAATGAAGATATATGAAATAGGACACCCTGATAAGCTGCTTGAGAGCTTGAAAACAGTGGCCCAGACTGTAAACACATTTCTCAAATAAATGCTTATTCCATACCTGTGGATCTCTCTGCAAGTCCGACTGAAGGTCATGCATTTAGGTTTACATTACCCTTTATAAGGTGCGATTTCTAGGCTAAGGATGTGAAGAAAGGGAAGTAGGAGTGAGAGTTGTCTACAGCATAATGCTGATGTTGAAATATTTTCCATTAGCTAAAATGCATTTTGGGGCAAACATAATGCTGACAGATAGGCCTTTTTCACAGAAGACATTTCTACATGCCACAGAGAAGCAACAGCTGCAAATAAAAAAAAAAACAAAAAAACAAAGACACATGAATTTCAATCTATCCGATAGCTGCTTCAGTTTCACAGTCTTAGTAAAATTAGTATTGTTAATATAACATTTAAAGAGTGAATTAGTTAACACTAGTAGTGTTAAAATGAACCCTTTATGTGTTTTATTAACACTGTTGAATATACTGTACACTGTCACACTGGGATGCTAGAAGTTATTTGTTATTATGTTAGTATGTATAACATACCTGATATGTTTTAAATCTACATATGTACTGAACATAATTGTTCAAATAGTTCACTATACAGTAGTTATCCACTCGTGGTTTAGGTAATACTCTTTTTTAAAGGTACTCTACCTGCAAGCTATCTAGTATTGCTCCCCCCAAGTAAGTAAGGACTCAAAAGAGAGATTATAAAAACGAAACAGCAGCGCTCAAGAGATCATGGTTTTGAGTCCATCATATGGGTCAAGTGACAAAAAGTGCTATAGGTCCTGCTAATAGTTCTCATTATATTATATACATGTTACAATCCTCCCTTAAAATGGATTTTATTTGAAGTTGTGGGAACCCTAACAAGGTATATGTGTAGTTTTAAACATAGTTCTACATTTCCTCTCTCAAGTTTCTCTCTGGAACTGTAGAAGGAAGAGAGTATTTTGTGTCTTAGTAATACTAATGAACCTCTCCTCTGAATCACTCTGAATGGGGAGGGGGGCTGTATAGTTTTGATATCACAACTTGTAAAATGACTTTTAAACCACAGTTTTTGAATATGGGTTGTGTGCATTTCTTTGTGGATCAAGTGTTTTTAAACACATGCCCCCTGTAACCAGCTTTAGACTCTAACACTGTGATCTTAGAGCTTAGTAACAGATACAGATCCCCCTTTGCTTAGTGGTGTACCCTACTAAGCCACATCCTGCTTTATAACTCATAATCTTATCCTGTCAACAACAAGTTCAGATGACAAAAATGGTTGAATAAGAAGCACCTTCGTGACTACCATAATTTGAATTAAAGAAAATTAATGAATTATAATAAAAACAAATTGTTCAGGATTGTTGAAGTTTAAGTAGTTTTGGATTTTGATGTAGATTGGTTGAAGCATCCTGATAACGCTCCACTCCAGTAATGTGATATAAGACAGCGAGGCACATATAAATGCAAGCCGTGCTCATGTTTCCAGAAAGTGCTGCAAAGCTGAAACATGTGTGCATGAACATATAAATACACACAAGCAAACTCAATTAAAACTACATTTTCAGCTCTTTGCTCGCTCCCTTTGAAGACAAAACAAATACACTGGAATACAGCACAGTCATGTTTTCCTGCAGGTCGACTTTTACAGCGAAATGACTCATAGTATCAACTCTAAGAACTTGAGCAACATGTCAGTGGGAACTTGCACGTATCAACACATACTTAAGTCAACTTGATCCTGTGTATTTCATTGTTCATTGTCCTCCAAACGGATAAAATAAGGGCTAACTTTGCGATAACGCATGCAAGCAGCAACTCAAGAAATACTGCACTTTATCTTATTGATTATATCAACCAAGTCTGGACAAATCTGTGTGTCTCAGCCCTGCATCAGTTGCTGACAATGTAATTTCTGCGCTGGCTGCTCTGCTGCATTGGTGTGGTGGGAGTGGTTTTTGATTTTTATACAATGCTCCTCCCATGCTCTCTTTCTCATTCTCTGTTTTGTTGGGGTACAACAGTCCTTTTCCTGTGCACCAGTCACTGTTTATCTCTCCCGCTCATAGCACACTCCCTCGCTCTCTCTCTCTCTCCCTTCCTCTGCTGCTCCCCCGTTTCCTGCTGCTGCTTCTTCATCCTTTCTTCAGAGACATCTGAATCCCATTCTCAAGTTGACTACCAGCCAGCTCTCCAAGGTAAGAAACAAACACCCTTCTCCTTCTCCTTCACATTTATTCACCTGCACAACCTTATGCACAAAGGTTTCATTCATGCAGGTACGTTTGTTTAATTGGCCTTGTATGATTTAACCTGATCTTCTGGGGTGTATGCCTGTGTTCTGCCTAAGGACCAGCCCCTACAAGCCAAGGCAACAGCATGTGCAGAACTGTTATTTGACTCCCACATCCACCGGGCTATCTTTACAGTCAGCGTTAAAGTTTGAATGTAAACTCGAGGCTTTGCTTGTTGATTCTTCTTCTTGGGACCTTATTTCATTTAAACTAGGCTTAGTTGGGCTGTGTGGGCTTCATGCATATTTAGAAAGAGCTTGTTGTTCTGCAGGGGGGTGGATGGCTAGAAACAGAAAGAGAGAGCAGAAGCATAGTAAACCTGAATCTTAGTACACCATGCTTTTGCAAGTGCAAGTGCAATAATTTGTTATACATATCAGTACAAATATTGTTAATATTCTACAAATGTACTTTTGTAGAAGTTAGAAAGAAACATGCCAGGAGCATCAACATTGAAAGGAGACACTGAATTACTCCTGTTGTCACACAAAGTTCATTACAGTCTACAAGAGTTGCTGTTTAAAAAATTCTTGAATGATAGTAATCAAGCCACTTAAAGCCACTAACATTAGTCAAGCAGTCTGGAGCCAGCAGGACTGTGATGTTATGGACTAGTCTAACCACCAGCCAGGCCGATAAAGCTAGAGATCAATGAGCTCATGTTACTACAGCACATGTGGCTTTTAGAGATTTTTGTACATGTCTTCCTCTAAAACAGCAAGTGCAAATGACATGGTTCTTTTGAGACATATTTGTGATTTGCACTTTAACATGTGTGGAAAAATAGCACAGTATAGAATATCATTTCACACAGGTAATTGTATGATATGTGTAATAAATAAATAAATGTATAATAGAAGAAAAATATATATTACAACAAACCAGATTAGATCTTACCTAGACTTCACATAAGACCTTCCACATGCCTGTTGACTTGCCCTTAAGTGATAATCACACCGTGTCTAACAACTCCTGTTTGTTTTCACTGCAGTTACTGTGGTGATTAGTGAGCTATAATTTAAACGAATAGCAAACACTGTCATTGCCGTGCTGCTACATTAATGATAATCATAAACTCTATTTGTTTAGCACCTCTCATGCAGAAATGCAGCTCAAAGTGCTTTACAACAGACATGAAAAAAATAAAACACATTTTTAAAAGAACACAAAGAAGAGGATTAGACAATTATGATTCATTTAAGTAGGACATATATTGTAAAATAGAATAAGTCAAAAGACCAGGTAGTATTTCTTTCTCTCTAACATTTAACAACGTTAGTTCTCATAGTGGTATAAAACATCTTTTCTGCAGACAGCAGAGAAGTCATGTTTTTTTGCAGATGTATACAGCTTTAAAGAAAACTCTAAGATACTTGAGAGTAAAAAGAAAAAATGAGAACAGAGAGTTGCTCAGTGCACCAGCTGTACAGTTACAGGTACAGTAATTACACCTGTGATAAGCTGACATAGCGCTATCTAATAGCTTTACACCCACTGTAATGTTGTACATGTGATGCCACAACATGACCAACCATTACTGAAAATACAGCTTCGTTTTGTATCATTTTCCCTCTCTTACTGTTTAAAATTCATTCCGTACTATTACATAGTAAGACATGAATAAGTGTTCACATACAGCACATACCAGTGATAACTTCAAACATAGGAATGTAGAAAAAACTGTAGCAAGTTCAAGGACATGCTTGACCCTGTAATTGTAGCCATATTGTGCTCCACATTACAACATGAATAGATGCTTGAGAGAGAGCAGGATATCATCCGTCTTCCATATGAGGAGCATCACAAAGCACATGCTCAAAGCACACATGGTGGATCTGGCACCAAACACTGTTTTCTGTTTCCGAGTAATCACTCGAATCTCAAAACAGAGCTCATTCTGACACGCTAAGTTCATAAATGAGACCAAGGTGACTGAAAAACATCTTTGTTTGTGGTGAGTCATTTCCCAAGTCGGGATGAAAGTGTTTGGTATTGATATGAGTGTTGAAAGTGAACATTTTCCTTATAACCATTAATAAGCCTTAACAGAACAAACCCAAAGAACTCCAGGGACAGGTTTCGCTGTCTGATATCGACAGATTTCACAAAACTCTGACTATTTCATCAAAAATTGCATCTGTTTTTTATATGATCACGCAACCTATGAGAAGTTGAGGCTAAATGTGCAAGATTTTCAGGGGGAAAGTAGTTCCCTTTATTTAACGAATGCTGAAGTTGTAGCTGAGATAAAGAATTTCATGAACACTCTTAAAGGCTAATTCTATCTCAGCACACTCCATGATAAACGGTTACTAATATAATTTCAAAGGCAATTCGGACTTCAAATTTAGTATTTTGTCCTCATGAATTTGTTTCTTTGTATTTGTTGAAAAGATTGTTTAGATATTGCTAAGTCCTTCAATCCACTGGTAACTATAGTTACCAACATCTATGTCTACCATTTTCTACTCAAAATAAAACAAAATCTAAAAGTTTTTCAAACTTTACTTACTTTTACTTACCTTTTTTCCAATAATAAAATGATGATTTTCAGCCCTGACATGTATTTGGTAATCGTTCAAGTCTGTAGAATAACCCCCAAAAGAATTTTGTAGTTTTGATTCTTGTTAATGGGCGTATTTGTGCAAGTGCCAACTATAGTCGCCATAACTGGCAACTATATATAGTTGCCACTTATGGCGACTATAGTTGGCACTTTTTTCTCTCCATTTCTTGCCAACAGGAAATGGCTTCCAAGCGGCAAATGGGCTACAAATGTCGCATAGCAGGAGTGCTGCTCCTCCTCTTGACCAGTGTTGCAGCCCTCATTGCCGTCGCCGTCATCCAGGTCACCTGGAAGGCTAATACGTATGGTTTAGAGGTGAGCACATGCACAAACGCTCTGAGATAAACACACACAAACAATGTCAGCACCTACCCTCCAGTCTTCTTCACTTTCACGTTGGATCACATCACAAAATCTCATCTCAGAACATATTCACACAGGAAAGATAAACAGAGTGTTTGAGTTACATTGACAATGTGTTCATTTGAGACCAGGCAGCAATTTTGGACAGGAGATTAATTCCTCTCTGACAAAAATATTGTTCAGCAAAACTAGAAAAATATGGTCATTTACTTAAATTCTTTAATTAAACCAGTATTACTACTCTAAAACAGGCGAGAGAGGGGGATACACCCCAAATGGTTGCCAGCCTATCGTGGAGCACACACCATTCACTCACAGCCTCACACCTACAGGCAATTCAGTGTCTGCAATTAACCTCAGCATGTTTTTGGACTGTGGGAGGAAGCTGGAGAACCTGGAGAGAACATGCAAACTCTACACAGACAGGTCACAGACCAAGGTCTTGAACCTGCGACCATGTTTCTGTGAGGCAACAGCACTAACCACTGCTCCACCGTGTTGCCCAACTTTCTTATCTTGCCAAACATTATTTGTTGCTGAATCATGTGTCAGATATTTTAAAAACAGAAAAAATCTTCCATGATGTAATGACTTCAGGCACCTGGAGGCTCCCAGCATGGCCCTGCTGCCCACACCATCCACCTACTTTTTTTAGGTGATTAATGAGCAAAACGCTGCAAAGAAGAATGTCAAGAAAAACATCTAACACTGCACAACCTTTCCAAGGACATTGATATAAGAGATCAGTTGCTTATGCTTATCTTTATGTTTCATATTCTCCAAAATCCCAGAGGATTTTGGCAAGAATGTGACGGTGTGTTCAGCTCATTGCACCAGCCTAAACACGGCCTAAAATCAATGCAGGTTCAGTTTCAAAGAGGATGGAGATCAAGGTTAACCATGTCTGGCTTTTCAATAACACCCAGAAAAGTGCATGATACAGGGCCTTTAAGGAGGGTTTCAGAGTGAGTGTGTGTGTGTATGAGGGGAGAGGGTTGCAGCTGTTTTAGCTGTCTTCTCTTTATGTCTTCTATTAAACATAGTCATAAATGTAATCAGTCAGTCAGTCATTTTCTATACCTGCTTATTCCTCATTCCTCGCCAGCCAATCCTGGGGCACACACACCATTCACTCACACACTCACACCTACAGGCAATTTAGAGTTGCCAATTAACCTGAGCATGTTTTTGACACGGGGAGAACATGCAAACTCCACACAGAAAGGTCCCAGACCCAGGAATAAGGAGGTCTTGAACCTGTGACCTTGTTGCTGTGAGGGAACAGCGCTAACCCCTGCTCCACCATGTCGCCCCTATAAATGTAATCAGATAGACAAAATTAATTAATTAAACCTTGTTTAACATGCTTTATTTCTTTTGGTTTCAGTATGGAATAGTAATAGACTCGGGTTCATCTCGCTCCACTGTGTATCTGTACCAGTGGCCAGGGGAGAAGGAGAATGAAACAGGAGTAGTGACTCAGACAATGAGCTGCAGGGTTGCTGGTGAGTCTTTATCCCACAATTGAGAAGAAAAAAATACAATTTTATATGATTTATATTCTCTTGTATTAAGTTTTAAGAGTAAAGGAATAAAGCAGAATATTGTTTTTTAAATTTATGACAAGCCCTTTAAACCTTTATTCAACTAAAAATGTTAGAAACACATTTTCTCAGCATTACCTCCTTTTAGCTCGGCCTTGTGTCCACAGGTGACGGCATCTCAGAGATGAAAGTTGACCCAGTGAAAGATGCTGCATCGTGGAAAGCCTTCAAATCCTGCATAGAGAACATCACTAACGCCATTCCTGCCAGCAAACACAATACTACACCTCTCTTTCTGGGAGCTACAGCTGGAATGAGGCTGTTACAGTAAGTGAACGCAGAAACAAGCTGCCTTCAGTGTATTCTCTCACCTCTACCTTTAATGCATTGAAGTGACAGGACAGACCAGAGCAATTTACCTTCATTCGTGCACCACATGGCTGTTCCTGAAGCCCATTGAGTCACCAGGAGGCCCAGCAGTAAAAACATTTATACCTTGGTCTGTCTGGATACTCTTTTCTGATTGGCTCACTTGGATTAAAACACTTTAACTAGACCAAGCGTTACCACTTTGATGAACTAATTACAGAAAAACAAACACACTAACAACACAGAAAATCAATGATCTGAGAGAGATCAACTCACAAACAGCACAAAATAGTTTTATTATTTTAACGTATTAATTTGACAGGCCTAATCTGTGGGGAAAACACATTTTAACTAAGAGTCTGTGAAAATCCTTTTTTTTGATGAATGAATGAATTGGGCTCTGTAGTTAATTGGTATCCTAATTTAATAAGCTGTCAAATATATTAATAGGATCATGAGAGAATGAACTTTGTGTCACAGTACTATATTGGACATTTGCCCCATTTTACTCCCACCCCCTCTTGGAGGTGCAAAATGGTTTAGTCCACC
The DNA here is from genome assembly GCA_030544235.1 of Lepturacanthus savala. Lineage (NCBI taxonomy): Eukaryota > Metazoa > Chordata > Actinopteri > Scombriformes > Trichiuridae > Lepturacanthus > Lepturacanthus savala. The sequence continues at coordinate 7,288,019 of CM060467.1, forward strand.
ATCAGACAGAGTCAGTGGCTAATTACATGGATCACACTCATAAAAGTATTTCCCCTGGTTTGCTTTAATTTGACAGAAGTCTAAACCTTCAATGTGGAGGTGTGTATGAAACCTCTGTAATAACCGGTAAATGCTCAGGATGATGTTTTTGATGTAGCTCCTTGCACTTTAATGACATTGTTTCACGTTTTTTTAACTGCAATTGACTGCTTCTGTTTGAGTAGCACCTCTAATCCCACTCCTTCATGTGCTTTTGTTTAAGAGAGGAGAATGAACAGAGGGCCAGTGAAGTCATGAAAAGTCTCACTGAATACCTGAGCTCCCTTCCTTTCAACTTCCAAAATGCCTCCATTATTACTGGGCAGGAAGAAGGGTTGTATGGATGGATTACTGTGAACTACCTCATGGGAAACTTCCTAGAGGTAAGTCAAATACAGTAGAAATGAACTGTGGCGTCAATGTAAGTCAAAACCCATCTGTTTGATCTATAGATCTACTAACATTTTCTTTGTAGAAAAACCTGTGGAACACCTATGTACGCCCAGAAGGGTTGAAGACGGTGGGATCCATGGACCTCGGAGGAGCATCAACACAGATCGCCTTTGAGGTCCAGGACAATCTCACAGGGACGGACTACCTGCGTGTCAAACTGTACGGTTACCCCTACAATGTCTACACACACAGCTTCCTCTGCTACGGCAAGAATGAGGCTGAGAAGAGAGTTCTGGACAAAGTAGTCAAGGTATTAAACTTCTCTTTATGTCTTTTCTTTGTGTGTGTGCGTGTGTGTGTGCCGGATATTACTATAATGGGAGCGATTCTGTCCTGAGTTTGCATATTATGTGTTTGTGTGTGTTTTAGTGTTGGTGTGTCTGCTGCTAGCAAGGATGTGTGTTCAAAATCAGGCCAAAACCCACTTATACCTGCAGTTAAGAAGTAGCTGGTAAAACACTGCTGTCCCTCAGCTGCAAGGATGCATTATGCCCTTAAAAATATTGATTTAAGCTTCAAGCCCATTCTTGAAACTAACAGATAATTGCAGGAGAATTATGCTCTGCTGTGAGCATACAGTGTGTTTCAGCTATAAATTTGCAGCAGTCTTGAGTTTTGAGTAAATGTTAAGTTTGCAGTTACATCATTAATATATAGAGCTCCAAATTCTTCCCCTTTATATTTTCCTCCCATGTCTCTTCTCTTCCTTTCCCATTCTCTCCATTGCTTCTTCTGACCGTTTCTTCCTTCTCTTATTGTTCCAGGGATCATCTGATCCAACCTACATTATCAACCCCTGTTACCCCGAAGGTTTCAACACCACCATGACATCCTCATTCATTTATAACTCAGAGTGCACAAAGAAGCCAAAAGATTATGACGTCAATCAGGAACTTTTCATGGTGGGCTCTGGCGACTCAGAGAAGTGTGGGAGCATAGTGAAATCCATATTCGATTTCAAGACATGTTCTTCACCCCAGTGCTCCTTCAACGGGGTCGAGCAGCCGCCGGTCACCGGGGATTTCATGGTAAAACGCAGAGCATACAAGGAACATGTGAGCAGGGAGATGATGATGCAGAAATAAGTGACAACTTTGATATATTTCTACCGTTCCCACCAGGCATACGCAGGATTCTTCTACGTCGCTCGAGCTCTGATGATGAATGGCACATCGGAGCTGGATAAATTCAATGCCTCAGTTACAAAATTCTGCCACACAGAGTGGAAAACGGTATGTTTTTCATGTTGGTATACAGCTAATATGATGGAAGGAAGGAAATAAGAGTGTAGGAGAGGGAAGAGAGAAGGAAAAGGTAAGAATAAGATGCAAAGACTGTAACAAAGAAAGAAGTATGCAACCACAGAAACAAATGTACAGGAATTCTAGTTTGACACAAATCTGTGAAAAAGTAAAAGTCAAAAATGCATTTCGCATTAATTTTACGAATCAATCAAGCATCTTTTTCTGAAGCCAAATATCTGTTATGTCTGTTTTATTATGGCTGTAAAACAAGTGAGTATGGTAACTGCACTTAAGAGAAACTTAACTTGCATAGCAAGATAACATGTTATGTCTCGTTTGTTTGATTTGAACAAAGAGCCACGAGTAAAAACATGTTGGTTATTGAAGGTGAGGTGATGTGCTGCATTATTTCTTGCAGTAACCTCCCGGTGTCTCAGCTGATTGCCTAGCAACCTAACAGTGATGACATGCTACAGGAGCTTCCCTGTTCCCAGCCAAGACGACCTTTAGAATTGCTGCTAGGTAGATTCTGGTACCTTTATAGAGCCAGGCTAACTGTTTCCCACCAGGTTTTATGCTAAGCTATGCTACTTTTTGATGGCTGTGTGTTGAGTATATAACTGTATATAGGAGTGTAATTCTAAATGTAAAGAATAGCAACAGCAATATGAAACTGGTCTCTCATCGTGATCTTGATTTTAATGCAAATATTTTGTTATTTGTATTCATTTTCATGAATTTGTGTATTAATAAAAGGCTAAACTTTAATCTTTGGTACTCTTTCTTTCAGCTGAGGGAACAAAAGATATGGATCTCTTCCAAATACCTTCGGACATACTGCTATGCTGCTCATTATATCTTCACTTTGCTGGCAGATGGATACAAGTTTGACAGCGAGACCTGGAGAAACATTCACTTTCAATCAGAGGTTAGAAGAACAAAGAACATGTTATGTTATTACTGCAAGAGTTGAAGAAACATTTTTACCAGGACATTCCTTCCTCCACTACTGCATTCTGTTGCCCTTTACACAATGAAGCAAATGCAATTCCACAGTAGTCATTATCATCTGCATGTGCTCATCTAGATTAGCAAGAATGTGATAATTATAAATAAAAGAAAATATGAGGACACATTTATGGATGTTTGATGAAAGATGTCATGTCTGAGCTTTGTCAGACTCAGGCTAAACCGCCTTTAACATCAAACATAATAAGCATGAATGGGGCCACACATTAAGATGCATCCATGTTGGAAGTCTGGCATACTGATGTTGTGCACTCACACAGAAAGTTGAGCCAGAGTGAATGGGAGGCAATGTGTCATTTTGGGACACCCTCAAGATATGGAACATCTTTCACAATAGAACTCCCTCAAAAGAAGGGGATTCCTTAGACTTGGAATTCCCTTTATGACTCACTCATGGGTCATAAATCAAGAGATAGAAGTAGCACATTACAAACAGTTTCCAAATTGCATGGCGTTTACCCTTTGGGCCTAATCACAAAAACAGTTCATCATCCGCTGTCACTGCCTATCCCACCAACAAGAGAGTTAGTGTGCTGCTAAGCACCTTTGGGTATCTGGCAGCTTGAACACCCTTCTAGAGAAAGTTTCAAACCAGACACACTTCTTTACAGAGCTGGTGTTATGGGTGTTATAACTCATCTTCTGCCCATGAGCTGTAAATGTGTGACTTCCTGACGGGAGGTGCTAAGTGATTTATTCGCTGATTGAAACATGCATTTGCAAGATCACAGCAAGAAAATGCAATATCTCTTATCTTCTTTTGTTTTTGTGTTGTCTTCAGGTAAAGAAAACCAGCATTGGTTGGAGTCTGGGCTACATGCTGAGTTTGTCCAACATGATCCCGTCCGAAGTGAAAGAAATGCCCCCGTTGACAAACCCTGTCTATGCCGGCCTCATCTTTCTATTCTCAGCGCTGACCATTGTAACCGTGATCGTAGTTTTCATCATCCTCATTCGCACCTGCTACTGAGCCTAACACTTTCACAAAAGGAATGATCTGCCATTTTAAGCCATGGGGGCTGCTGTAATCCTGTAAGTAGCTGTAGGGGGCTACAGTCGCATGTGTCAACGGACCTGTAGCCATGAGTATGTTTTTATTTTTATTTTTTTCCATTTTTAGCCTGAGCTTGAGCCATTTCAATTATGAATTTTTAAGTTTCTAAAAACTGAAATAATAGCCTTAAAATGCCCCCCCTCCCACTGTGCTATCCATATTTGAGATGGTTTATCAAAAACAGCTAAAGAAGCATTTTAAAAAGTGTTAATGTTTTTTTTTTATCTCAGGGACTCTCACATATATTTAAGTACTGATGGTCTTTATCAAAACCCCAAAACCCCATTGTTGTTTTACAAAATTGTAAAACAGTAGCTCACAGAATGGCATATAAATCATTAAAAGGGCACCCAGAAATGTCCATGTACTAATTCTTTGGAAGAACATCAACATTATGTTGCCCAAAAAATTTTACAATCTCAAAATGAGATTATTTATGTACATGCACACTTGTGCATGGCCTCAGGCAAAAGCATGAGTTATGAACTCACCTGCTTTTTTACGTTTGTCTTTTTGTAAAGTATATATAATTGCACTGAATGCATCTGCTTTTCTTACAAAATATTTACACTTGCCGCAGCTTTAATGTAGTGTTTTACTCTCTGATTAAAAACCATAGGTACACAACAATAGTCCATACAATTCTCAATAAAAACTTGCCTAATAAATATGTATTGAACGTGTTATGTACCATTGTCTCCTTATGGTTTTGTAAATAGGATACGGCATAAATTGCTTCTATTTGCAAAGAAATAATAATAATTGAATACAGTAACAACCTATTTTCTCAGTTTGAGGAATTCTTCAACATGTTATTGTAATGGTGACACTTTTAAATGGCAGGTACCTGGCAGGTAGTAATATACACACATGTATATCCATATAATACAATAATTATGGCATTCAAAGATTTAATTCAAAAACAAAAGTGCCCACTGTGATTTCATAATTTGTCCAAGATCATTTCTGACAGAAACACAGCAGCATGAATAAAAACCTGTGTGTGTGTTAGTGTGTGTTTCTTTTGACATTTGGTATGAATCATACTTCACTTAGTACTTTCAAGATTATTGACAATGCTGCACTGGAGAGAATTATGCATGATTCTCATGTAATGCACTGACAGTGTCCTTTCTGTTTTTATAATAAATCTGTCTCTTTGTATAATAAACATATCTACAAACTATAACATTTGTGGCTGTTGAATCACTGTATTAAAAAGACTGCTTATAATAAATATCCAAAGCACAAAAACACAGTGTAGAGGAGAGGAAGAGCACAGACACACACAGACACACAGACACACAGACACACACACACACACACACACACACACACACACACACACACACACACACACACACACACACACACACACACCTTCCTCCAGCTTTTCACTCATACTGTGTACTACAGTGAACTCTAGTGGTATTGCGGTGTACCTGCATGGTCGTATACACGACAGAGTATCCACTGTTTGAAACATTTTTTTTTTTATTGAAAGATTTGTCTAAAAAGAAAACAAAAAGAAAAAAGAGACATTTGAAACTACAGCAATATCCACTGGTTCTACAGACACTCTCAGAATCACAATTTGAAAGACATGGGAGGCATGTGACCAAGCAAATAAAAAAATAGCATCATCAAAGTTATTTCTGTTCATCTTCTTTTACTCACCTGTACAAAAAAGATCTCATAAATATTACTTCTGCTCTCACTTTATGTACTCTCTCTCTCTCTTCTTTTTTTCAATAATTTATTTTCCAATAGAGGTTAGTGTCTGCTTGATTTTGGTTGAACCATGCTTTTTCTATGTTTCCGTCTCCATTAGCTTCCTTTCATTGGTGGAGGGTCAGGTAGGTGGGGCTTCGAGGGGGGGGACCTCAGAGCTGGTGTCAGACAGGTTAATAGTGTTTGGTTTTTGTTCCCAACTTTGTACAAATAGTGTTGATTCTTATTTACTGATTTTTACCTAAGTAGAGATATGAGACCTCTTTGTATTTTTCAAGGAGCCAATGAGGCAAAACATTGCAGGATGCTTTTTTACATCATCTAGTCATTGATAACGTTTAACAGGAATTGTCTTAAAGTGATCAATTGCTGTCATTCTAGAGGTCCACCTCTACCACACACCCACCCAACACAAGACAACCTCACTCTCCAATACTGAAAAGTATTTAGCAGCTCACACATCATATTTATCAAAAAAAAAAACAACAAAAAAGGCAACACAATAAGAAAAAGTGAAAAAACAACAACACCAACAACGTTCTCCTTGTACTCTCAGGAGAATATACGTAAGCTTAAAAGATTTCGTTCAACAGAAATGCCCTTTCCTCTCACAGAGATCATCACCCTGCTCACATTTTAAATGGCTTGTGTTTGGCAAGACAGTGGTGTAAAACAGTATGTTGCATGGACTGAGACTATGCATTTCAAAATAATTACATCTAGAGTGTTTTGGCTTTGCAGAGTTACTGCATCTCACTGTGGACATTTAGGACGTTGCCACAATGCAGCCTGAGGATGATGTAACTGTGTGTATGTACACAAGCACACGTGCCAATATTCCACAGGATAAAACGCATTTTTTCAGCCTCCTTATCGCTAATGTATACCAATTTATTCCCAATAATAAACCCACTGCTTCCGCTACCTCCACAGGGCGCCTGGTCTCTCCCACCTTACATCATTATTACCGCGTTTTGATCGAAAGCTTAAACAAAGCGTCTCTGAGCACAATTTTCTGGTTGAGGCAATCGTGTTAAAGAGCTACTGCATGTTCTCAGTCACTGATACAATTATCTCACACATTAACAGCATGTCAAGCAAGAAAAAAACATCTCAGTTTCAGAGACGGAAAAAATAAAGAGAAAAGCAACATGAGGAAGATCTCTTCACTACCTAGTTTCTTCATCTTTGGTATAAAATATGCCATCTGTAGGCTGCGTTTGTTCAACAGTTAAGAAAGACTCAAGAAACTGTCAACAGTTTTACTAAAACTATTGCTTTTGCACATTTAAAAATCCTAGCGTTTTTTTTTCTGCTTTTTGTCAAAGCCAGAAATGCTTCTTTTTTTTTTTTTTTACACTTTTCTTTTTGCAGTGAGACAAGCAAAGCAGGCAAAGCAAAAACTTTTTGAAGGTAAAAAGACTGCAAGTAAAAAAACAAACCAAAACATAAAAATAAAAAAATACAAATGCAATGGAGAAACAAAATTTGGAACCCTTTGATAAAACTAAACTGCATTTTTCAGGAAGCAGTGGATTGACCCCTCCCACAAGTGTCACAAGATTTTTTATTCTCCTACCAACCAACAGCTGCACTGCACCACATAATTTAAAATCATCTTCATACAAATACAACCATAGTTTTTTTTTTTTTTTATCCTGTACAGATAGCTTTTTAGATTTAATCTCCAAGAACCTCTCAAATCACTCAACCACTCAGTCTTTTTTTAATAATTCAACACTATGGAGACTGTTTCCCAAAGTTTGAGAAAATTAAGGCAATAAAGATTTACGAAAACATTGATATTCTAGAAAACTACTCAAATAATAAAAAGGATGAAAATGATGTAGCTTAATATCAAAGGAAGACAACCTGTTTTTTCTAGACTTTGCTTCCTTGCTTTTTTTTTAATAAAAAAAAGTTTGAAAATCTACCTGCACATTCAAATGTTCTTTTTTTTCTCTGTACAGCCTGTTGGGTTGAGTTTTAGATTTCAGTCTATGTTGTCTCTTTTTCCTTTGAAGGCAAAGTCCAGTCTCACAGTGAGAAATAATAAACTCAAAGTTGCAGACTGCGATTTCATTGTCCTCAAGTTCAGCAAATCATCACTTCTTTTTTCTTCTGTCTTTTTCTTGGTTCAACCAGGTAAGAAATATAATCGATTTTTTTTTCTTCATTTTGTCTTTTATTTGGTGCCTGTGCACAGTGGAAGTATTCTCCCCTCAGTGTTGTCCATGTCACCTTATTTTGTCCCCCGCTTCATTTTGATTCTGTCTGTGTCTCCGGCTCCTCAGTGCAGTCCTTCTAAAGGCAATGCAGCAATGATTCCTACCAATCTGGTTATCTGAAGGAGACAGAAAAACAAGTCAGTGAAAACAGGGTGAGTAAGAAAACATGGACAATGTTATTAGAACTAAAGCAGGCACAACATACTTTGTCCACCCGCTGCTTGTAAAGAAAAACAGCAGTAGGTTATCTAGGAAGCTGTGATGCCTCTGACACCTGATTCTGTGACTGTGGCTTTTTGGCTCAAGAACCGACATGCAGAGTTGGGAAGGACGTTTGGAAATGACCTACAGCTTGGTCCTCAGTCTATTTAGATCTAAAAGGGTACACCAGTCATTTAGTATTGCTGGACTCACAGTGGATCCACACTTCTGAAAGAAGATCAATATCAATGCAGCAGACCCAGAGATATCAGATCTTTTTATTCCGACATAATTCTTCCTTAGCAAAACCTGGTGCCTACATTACCTCCGGAACTTGACCACTAACAGTTTGGTTGAAGATGTGTGTGTGCGTGTGTGTTATTCTAGTTAAAGGTTGTGGTTGTGATATTCCTAACAAGGTATATTTGTGGTCTTAAGAAGCAAAATTCATCTCAATATAGTTTTACATCTCCTCTTTCAAGCTTCTTTCAAACTCACAAAAACTAAACCTCTAGACTTTTGCTTTTAGGTGTTTTATAACAGAAAGCGTGAAGCGCAAGGAATGAAACTGCCATAATCAAGAATAAATAAATAATGACTCAGCATATGAATAAATATACCAGTAACTGTCCATATTTATTTCATTTTCCATTTAATTAAGTCATAAAATTAATTTATGTGTGAATTATTTTCCCATTTATTTGATTTTCCACTTTATTTATGTATTTATTTATTTTAAAATGTGCATATTTATTTATATATATTTTCAACCATGTCGTCCTGAGTCCCCATCTGACATTATCAGACTCCACACAACTCGCTCTGGAGCCACAAAAGGTATATAGTACTCTATATAGTACTCTTTATAGTACTTTTCACATTTGTAATAGTGCTCCCTAAGACTCATTAACACACTTGGATGTGTAAAATTGTTCAAGTTCCCTTGTAAGCAGCCTGGTTTCAAACATCTCTCTCCTTTCTTTCTCCCAGCTCTGGTTGTGACTTTTCCTTGTGCATATGCAAAAAGTGACATCCTAAAAGGGTTAGTTCAACATTTTGAGAAATATGCTTATTCACATTTTTGCCGAGAGTTAGAGTAGAGGTTTAATATCACTCTTGTATCTGCCCGCTAGATGGGAAGTTGGAGTCAGAAGAAAGTTAATTTCCCCTAGTTTATAGAGGGAAACTGCTAACCTAGATCTGTCTAAACATAACAATATGTAGCTAAAGTTGTTAATGACGACTTGTTTCATGTGGGGTTATGTGAGGGATTATTTCTAGGTGCAGTTACTTCCTGAATTCTTGTCATCACTGTGATCTTGCCTTTCACAAACCCATGTCCTTCATGTAGCTTCATATCTAACTGATGTATGAGACTTTCTTATCTAACTCTTAAAATGTCAAATAATTTCTTCAAGAGATTTAGACTTCAAGAGGCTTTTGTTTAGCAGAAATCTAACTATGGCTAAAATGAGTCTATTTAAAAAAAGAAATGATTATTGCTTTTATTTGATAATTGGGAGTACAGGAAAAATTGGGGAGCATGACAGGGACTAACTGGAATCAAACTGAGGAAGTTGTGGTTATATGTTTATGCGGTTATGTCAAGGTGCTCAAGAAGGGAAACTTTATATCTTTAATCTGAAAATGGAAACAAAGATATTTCTGGAATGAAATTACTGCCAAAAGCGGCAAATAATCATATAACTATAGTTTATATTCCTCCAGGCGCCAAGTGACATGTCTATATGAATATATTCATACTGATTTACACTATAGGTAAAAATAAATTATGTGAAAAAAGTGCTCTGAAGTTGCAGAAATATTTATGGACTACTTGATATATGACTGCTCCACAGTTCCATGCACTAACAGAATCGCACATTTGCATCTGTCCTGCTTTCTACTTCCGCTTTCAATAACACTGTCACTGCTGTTTTTTTTTTTTTTGTTTTTTTTTAATAAACTGTGTAACAACACCTGACAACAGTGCAATGCAGGAGTAATATAGCGATACCATAAGATTGCTGTGCCAGTTATACAGAAAGAATGTAGATGAGAGAGAGAGAGAGAGAGAGAGAGAGAGAGAGAGAGAGAGAGAGAGAGAGAGAGAGAGAGAGAGAGAGAGATCTATTTCAGACACTTACTTAGTCTGCTGGTAAGAGTAGGCTGTGGCATGATCCCCTGTATTCTCCACTGATAAAGGCTGCTGCCCGCTGGCGTCCTGCGAGGAGGGGGCGGTTGTCTGTGGAGATGGGTCTGTTACCACACCCTGACACCGGAAACACAAACAGACATATGGCTGAGTCTGGGACAAATATTGAACTACCCTGGTCTAATGAGAATGTCTAATTGGAACCTTTCAAGCCATTTGAACTAAGCGCTGACATACAGATTATTTATCCAGAGAAAAAAAAAACAAGAGTATCCAAACACTTGGTATTGATTAAAGGTGGTTGGTTTCAACTGCTTCCAGCAGGCCCTGTTTAATTTGTGCCTCTCATTTTAAGAATTGAGAATTAGTTCTTCTGGGCTTTGTCAGTTTCGTATAACTTATTGGCAATGTCACCCCCACAAAACCTGACCTTGTGCTTTTTCATTTATTATCAGCACAGCCAATCTAAACATCATTTACTGTCTTATTTTAATCTATTTTAATCTGAGGATATTATATATTCAAGTTAACTTCCTTATGACACATAATACCATTTGTTATGTGACTACACAGTTACCGAAATGTGCTCAATCCCCTATAATAAATATTTATTATTCCTATAATACTTATAAATCCAGCCCTGTAAAACATTATGTAGGTTGCTGCATGAGGATAAAATAATACAATGACTGGAATAATTTATTTTTTGTCCTTACTTCCACTGTGATGGCAGAGGCAGGCACTGCAGTGTACTGGGGAATGTAGGTTCCTTGCATAGGAGCAGCCGCTGCAGCAGGCATGTACTGCAGAGTAAGAAGGTGTGGCAAAGACACACAGACATTATTATAAGCACGTTCAACATGTCCTTCAGAATCTCCGGATAAAAAGCATAGTGCCTCCTACTGTGTTTTTTTTGTCTTTTTACACAATGCATTACAGTAGTAATACAGTAGTTTTGCTCGGTCCCAGGGCAATCACCCATTTTCATCATGGATACAGAGCAAGAAGAGTTAAAGAGAGACCAGGAAAAAGGGAAGACTCACAGTGCCTGTAGTCCCCAGAGACAGATGATTCATCTGCTGGGTGAGAGGGGCCATTACACTGGAGGGATGGAGAGACAAACTGGGCTCTATGGCCGAGGCTGGAGTGATCACGGCACCCTGAGGGATAGAAGGAACGAAGACAGCTCAGTTATAGACATTGTGGTGAAAGGTAAGGAAAGTATTGTCCAGGTATCAAAGAATCATAGCCAGTAAAATTTAAGAAAAACATTCTGAATACTAGAAAACACTCGCACACCTCCGACAAGCATATGTCCAAGATATGCGGATGCAATTTATTACCACCAGGTGGCCCCAAACAAGCACTTGTTTGAAGGTCCATTTACCATGATACCAAATTCAAAGCAATTTAGAAACCAGAATTTCTTCTGGATCGTTACCAAAAGTTAATCATCTGTTCATGGTACCATTCCCAATGTTCACTGAAAGTTTGACGAAGATCCGCCCTGAAGTTTTTGAGTTATTTTGCTAACAAACAGAAAGACAAACAGTGGTGAAAACATAACTTTCTTGGTGGTAATAAACAGTAACACCACACGCAGGAGGTGACAGAGGAGAGAACACTAAAGTAGAAGAAAGGCATGGATGAAAGGAGGACATGAGAGGTAAGGGAGTGAGTGCAGAACAAAATGTCCATTAAAGCTGTAGCTTAAGACTTCTGTCTCCCTCTGCTGGCAGTGAAAAATAAATACACAAACACACACACACGAAATTAAGATTGCCACTGTAAAATGGTAGATCAATTGATTATAGCATCATACAAGCCTCACAAAATTATCCATCACTAAATTTCAGTCAGCAGGGAGTGTCTCCACACACACAAGATTAAAAAATTCAGTTTATAGTTAAACACTGACAACCCGTTTGGCAAAGACTTGAATGTTTTGGACATTCATTATATAGCAATATCTGTAATTCAGTTTTGACTAGGCACAACTATGGTGAGCCATTTTAACTTGTAAAAGCTAGATTTGAATATGCAGAATCAACATTGTCAATATCAATGTCTTTCTGACTAGTTGTTATTATATTTTGAACAGTTGCATTTTTGATTCAAGATACCTGTAATGTAATTGTGACTAGTCGAAACGACATACAGAGATATCTGTAATTCAGTTTTGATGGAATTACAGATAAATGTGGAAAGAAAGTTACAGATATCTCCCATTTCATATACCTCTAATCAAAATTCAATTCAAGATATCTATAACTGGATAACAGATATCTACAAATACATTATGACTAGTCATAATTCCAGTTTGAGATATTTACAACTTCACTATTTTCTTTAATTGTCTTTAATTGTGGCAAATTAAAGATATCTTGACCTGGAATTATGAGTCAGAATCAAATTGTAGATATCTCAAAGTGGTTTACAACTATTTGTAATTCAGGTACAGTTAGCAGATATCTCAAAGTGAATTGTAGATATCTGTAATGACAAACCCCACACACGAATGTCAAAAGTGACATCCTTTGTCCTAGGAAGATTGTAGTTGTGGATATCTGAAATGAAAATTGTGGATAGGAAGAATATAGTTGTGGCTATCTCAAATGTTCTTTTAGGCAAACCTGAACTCCAGATATCTGCAACACATATCCAGACTGACTAACTAAAACTATACCCCGAGCTAAAATTCCATCAGGAAAGAAAGACTTGAAGGTAAAGCTGGATAACATCAACCTCAAGTTGTCACAGTTTGTTTACTGTACTGTGGTATGAAAAAAAGGACAACATTTGAAGTGTGTAAACCTGACGGAATAAGACATGCAGCTAGAATAAATAGCTTAGACTTCCACTCCAGTTAGGTTTGATGACTGCAAATGTTTTGACTTTGTACATGGTGGTGCGGCTCGCCAGGGCCGGCTTGACAGAGCACGTCTCTGAATGGAGCAGGAAGGCTTTTTACTGTAAATCTCTTCATGTGAAGTGCTTTGATGCAGCCTTACACCTTCATGTGCCGAGCTTTATTTTCCCGGCACAGCTCTGCTACATACTCATCCGCTGTGTATAGATTTAACAGTGAGACCTGCTCATGCCGACTGCTGAGATGTCTGGCAACATCCCTGCAGCGGTAAACACTATTCATTTGTGATAGCTGTTTAACTACACTTCCCATGAGCGCAGCATCAGTGGATACGTGTCAGTATCGCTCCAGAGAGCAGTCAGCACTTCTGAAGCTGCATGTTGAGACAGGAGGTTAGAAGAACACAGGTATTAAATTCAAGGTATTTTTAGGCAACAGCCTAGCTGTGTATGGCAGTCGTCTTAACGGCTCTGTATCTGAAGAGTTTCACAGGGAGGCTCACAACATCACAAACGCACATGAGTCAACACGCAAACACACAGACACACACACAGACACACACACAGACAGACACACACACACACACACACACACACACACACACACACACACACACACACACACACACACACACACACACACACACACCACACACCACACACACCACACACACACACACAGCTTTATGAAAGTTCTAGCTGTGGCTGTGTGAAGCCTTCCTCTCTAAGGCACATACAGTCTGTCAGAGCTGTGAAGCTGTAAGTGCAGATCCTTATGTCTGCAGGCTTCACAAAGATGTGAACACACACACAGGCACACACGCACGCACACACGCACGCACGATACAGTCAGGGATTGTCAGAGCTTGGTGAACAGTGGTGAGTGATATTCCTCCTAAATGCTGTCTTCATAGGGAGATATGTTTGAAGAACACAGCATCCTGGCTATCAGAAACACTCCATCAACTGTCCTCAAAATTGCAAGTGAGTGGCACACACACACACACACACACACACACACACACACACACACACACACACACACACACACAACACGAACACACACACCAACAGATCATTTCACAAACCAACACAAATCTTTGGCTCAGGCAGGTAGATTTAGCAGCCAGAATCTAGCTAATACCCAAGCTTTTCATCCATCTTTATAATACATTCTCTCGTTTAATGAATTCTCATCCTCCCTCGCTTTTCCTCGCACTTCATCCAAGCTCACAGCGGGCTCCCGTGCAGAGAGACAGCCGCATAAAGAAAAAAAAGGAACCCACAATAACTAATTGTCTGCTCTGATTTATGCATACAAGTGTTAAACCTGCTATCCCCGCATGAACACTATTCATTAGCGGATAGTTGGTGTGTGATGTGTAGTGAATAATTGTATGTGGTGGAGTACAGGCACACGTTGTTGTTTTCTTGAGCTGAGCAATAAAGGAGCATGCATCCATCCATTTAAAAGCACAATCAGCTTCAACTTTGAACCCCCCCACCCATTGTGCTGTCATTTTTGCCAGTAGAAAATTGATGCTGACTGGCAGAATGCTGCAGACACGCATAGGATGTGAACCACCATTATTTGTTCTCTTTCAGATGGTGTGGTCTGAGAAGCAGATGTTTGTATAATTCCACAAATTGATTCTTCATACTGAAACCACACCCTCTTTCTTTCACTTTGTCTTTGTTTACACACAAAGCGCACAGGGCCAAACTAAAAGACTGGTGGTGCTCAACATGCACCCACATGCATGCAAGGATGCATGTGGGCACAGACACTCTTCATTCTTCACCCTCCTTTGTCTCCTTAAATGGGCTTAACATGGCAATTTAACTCAGGAAGATATGAAATCCCAATTCCGTCTCATTATAGCTCTCCCGAATAAGCCGCCTTCCTTCTCTTTTTATTTATTTATTTTTTTGCTATGCATGGTTGGGGTAATGCATTCATTTACTGTAGGGGGATTTGCGAGTACTTATGCACAAAGACATCCTCTCACTAATTAAGATGTAAAGACAGGGAGTTCAAGTAATCTGGGCATTCCACCAAGGCTCAGAAATACACAATCCTTAAGGCGCCGTTTGTGTGTAGCTGAGTTCATTTGAGAGCATGCATACTTAGGCTTGTGCACGGTTTTATTTCTCTCATTCTAACCTTTTAATTAGAGTCATTAAATTCCTAAGTAACCATATGTCTAGAGTGTGTATCTGTGAAGCTTTTGTGCATTTGTTAGTGATACACAAAGCAGCCTTCCAAATTTGATGCCGCAAACATCTAAAAATCTCTAATTGTGTGATGGACTGATGACTGAGTGATTAGCAGAGATGTGCTCGTGCACATCAACCTAAATATGTCAATGAGTATGCACACCATTAATCCAAGTTACCAGTCATTAACTGTTGTACAGCAGTGAGGAGACACCGATGAAGCCTCTGCTGCCATAGGAACAGAATTAAGCCGCTGTGTCTCTCTCAGTCTCCCTCCCTGATGCAGCTTTAATTTGCCAAGTGCTTCTGTATCCAGGAAATACAATGACTAGCCTTCGCCTTTGTTGTTTAACAGGGATTTTGACTATGCAGAGACAAGGCTGGGGAACAGGCATGCACAGCCCAGACATGCTTTTACAGCAGTTGTTTTCTTGTCTTTGTTCTTGATTTATTCTTTGCAAATCCCTTCTTTCCTTTCCTTTCAGCACTGCCTGTCTCTCTTTCCCCTGTCCTCTGTCTGTCAGATGCACGCACTTCTTTTATTTATTTATTTTCCCCTTTTCCTCCAGCCCCTTATTCTCTAATCTCTTGTATCTCAGTCTTCTCCCAAAGTCTTAGGAAGTCATATCAAGCGGCCTGCCAAATAATTAGACAGGACATTTGTTTGAAAACGCATTTACAGAGGGATTATCCCCTCTCGCAGACATCATTTTAATAAGACATGACAACAGGATGTTTTTAGGAGTTTGGCAGATAGACACAAAGAGGACAGGTTTGAAGAACGAACGACAGAGGAGAAGCAGCAGAATTAGGTACAATTTTTTAACTACTGAGGTGTGACGATATTTGCTAGAATCCCCCAGTGCATGGCTGATACACCGTATCTGTGCTGCTTTATCCTGCATCATTTCATAGAAACCAACTCACTAACACTTGCAGCACAATTTAGTCAAAATCTGGATAATAAATTTAGTTTCTCCTTCATTTGGCAGGAGTTGGTGATAAATCTAAAAATAACCTGTCTGTGATGAGTCCGTGATGAATTCTAATCTTTTGCCAGCTGTGATGGTCATCGCCACTGGAATTCTTATGATTAAATCCACTTCCTGAGTGATTGAATGTCATTAAATCTCTATGATAATATTTTCTTTTCCTGTGACATTCACTTCTTTCCGCTTCATGTGAACCCTATCTGAGGAGACGACATTTCCAGAACAAGTGTGTAATTAAAACCCATGGGTATAAAAATGCATGTTTTACAGGCTTGTTTAACGGCTTTTTCAGTGTTAAGATAAAAGTGACTAATGCATTCTGTACTCAAACAGAAGTAGTGGAACTGTGAACTGCCGGTGAATAAATGTCATAGAGGTGGTTAAGGTTCATTTTCATTTGAAGCCATTTCAAGGTTATTGAATATCAATGGTCCAAAAATGAACATACGCTAAGTACTGAGAAATAATCTAGCGAACAGGCTTCAACTGCTGAATCTATCTCCCTCCCTCCACTTATGGAAGACAGGAATCACTGAACTGCTGCAGGGATTTCATACTGTATGTTGGAGTAGTTAGTGCATGTCAGACAGACAGGCTTTACATTGTGCAGTGTGAGGGGCTGCTACTCCTGTTACTATAGCTGTATATAGTCCTCGGCTACAAGGGAGGAAAACCTTGAAGATTGTGAGAAGGTTTCATGCAAAAGTGCACTATATAAATGTAAGTGCAAATGTATGTGTTTAAACAGATGTTTTTGTTTCAAGCAAAGTATGTGCATGTGTGTGTGTGCACTTGTATACCTATCTAACAGTGGACCACTGAGCCACAGGGGACATTTTTTGCTGTTGTTTGTTGGTAATGTTGGTTTGTGCATGTGTGCAATTGTATACGTATCTAACAGTGGACTTCTTTGTCATTACATATTCACCAATAGTGGACCACCAACCCATCAGGGGATATTTTTTGTTGTTGTTTGTTGGTAATGTTGGTTTGTGTGTGTGTGTCTGTCTGTGTGTGTTTAGTCTGAATCTTTTAGATCACAATTATAATGTAGATGTTTAGAGATGTTGAGATCCCCAGCTGGACTTGAAGTATAGATTCATAGACTATAGCGCATTGTTCTATATCGCCTGTCAGTTTTCTGTGCCTGCAGTTCTATTTCTAACCAGCAGGGGGGAACCTTTTACAGTATTACTGACGTCTGAGGTGGCTCCGCTGAGCTGCTATACGAGGCTGATTCAGCAGAGTGGGACTCAAATGCAGGGCTACACTTGTTCTCTGGTCAGACCTGATTTTGGCGCTTGTATTCTGTTTCTCTTGGAAACAAGAGAAACAGTGTCATTTTTCTTTTATTATTTGGCTTTTTGCAATCTTGGTGATTCACAGCAATTTATCAATAACCTGCTCTCATCGCTGTGATTTGCATGACTGACCTGTGAGATGAAATTGATTAACAGCAGAAAAAGGGAACTTTTTAAATACTGTTATAGGTAAATTGTAGTGTGTAAAAGATCTATGTTTACTAAAATGCATAGGATGGATTCCAGAATAAATTTATTTTAGTGATGTGAATGTTATTTTGGCATCCACATATATATAAGATAAAGATGAAATTCATGTATGCGAGATTTTAAAAGATCTTTTCTTTTCAGCAGAGACAGAAGAACATGAAGAACAAATATGATATTGGGCAAAAATTCAGATGGCAATGAATGGTGTTGGTGAAAATCACTCAACTGGGAAGAACAAAGAAGATGATGGTTATCCAAACTTACTGTAGGTTGCATAACATACTGTTGATGTGGCATCCAAGATGTACTCTGGACCTGTGGAGAGAAGAGAAGAGATAAGACAAGATGAGAGGAGATGAGACGAGATGAGATGAGATAAGGCGAGATGAGACGAGAAGAGATGTAGGATAGGTAGAAGGGAAAATAGGATTCAAGATGATGGAGGAAATAAAAAAAATACAAAGAAGAAAATGTGGGGGAGCAGGGAGAAAGAGAGGATGAGAAAATTAAGTAGTTAAAGAATGAGGGGATGGGCATGAGTAGGAGGATGCAGAGGGGAGGTCAGGAAGAGATGAGAGGAAAGGAAGGAAAGATCAAAAATAAGATTGTTATAAGTAGGTAAAGAACGGTGGAGGGGAGAAGATAAAGAGGGACAATTGGAAGACAGAGTTACAGGAAGGGAGCAAAAATGAGGAAACAAGGAAATAAATGGTTAGCTTGTGTCTTTACAAGCACATTTCTGAGCCACAATCCCTGCGGCAGTGTGTCTTAAAGAATATTACAGTGGTAACTGAGGGTCCACTATACAGTATGTTATGTTGTAATAAGAGGATATGGGGGCCACAGAGAACACTACAGTCTAATAATTACTGCTTCACAGTGGTGGTTTCATCATCAAAGCCTGTCTTGGCCACAAATCACCACTTTCATCTCCCACGGCTACCCACTGCCTAACCCCAACATGAGGAGAAACAAGTCCCCAAGGCCGCTTTGTCACGTGTATTATGTAGTATGCATGTTTTTAGTAATAATGTGTGCATGTGTATGTTTGCATACTATATATATGTCACAGGGAGTTAAAGTAACGCAAGGTTATTTTTTTCTTAAAAAAAAAAAAACTGGAAATAATTGCATTTCTCAGTGATTCTGCACTGCTGGAGGTGGGTGTTTGCATTTTCTTTCTCATTTACAGCAGTGTTTCATGGCAGAGAAAAGCTATGCGGGAGAACTGGTGCATGTTTTAAAGTCCACACTATATGTTTGACAAACTGAATCAAACTCTCAATGAACCAACTGTGGTATGAATTTTGCATAGTTTGTTTCCATGGACTAGAAGAAGGTGCGACACAGGGGAACAGAGTGAGCGAGACAAAAGGAGGATAAGTGCCTATTGGTGAAAGATGGATGGGAGGTGTGCTGCAAGCCTGTGTTTTATTACGGCTAGACTCAAACCAGGGACCAGAATTTCGTGGGCCAGTGAAAGTGAAGAATTTTTCTATATTAAAAATCTGGTCTAAATACATGAGGCGGCTATAATATTTTTCTTGCTATCAGCAAATCCCTGGAAAACCAAAACCAACAATGCTGTAGTATGCTACAATAAAAAAGCAATATTTTTCACTTCCCTGTCCTGTCTGTGAAACTCAATATAGCCCAGTTCTTAATACTTATGATAGAAACATTTAAAAAGAGGTTTCAAATGCATTTTTAAGCAGTTCTGTGAAAGGTTAAACAATTTCCTATATAAGTATCTATTTTTTTTCAAGCTGTGGATATTTAGTGTGTTAGTCTGTTATCACAGAGCATGTGGGGCTGATCCATATCACACAGTACAGTCTGTGTTCATCATTATTAAAGAAACATACTATCCACAGAGTTATAAAGTCAACTAAGCAGGCAATACTTGATTGCTCTTTTTATAGGGTTTGTTATAAACAAACATATAGAACATCACCAGGCCCACTTTAACAACCACAGATTTATGACTGGCACAGTAAAACCCTGGTCCCATGTATTTATACAGAGTCAACTACAGTATGTTAGAGCCCTGTGAGAACATTAGTTGCTTTGTTCAATCGGATGGTGGATCAGCAAGCTAGTGAACACCATGTCAGAAACTGGACCTTAAAGGGGTGTTCACACCAGACAAAAATTTGCGCGACAGCGTGACGTGATTACATGTTAAGTCAATGGGAAGACGTGATTTTTTGCGGTGCAACGCGATGGACGCGAAGTGGCTAAAAATCGCGCTTCAAGACGCGACATTCGCCTGTCACGTCAAGTTGAAAATATTGAACTTTTCAGGCGAATTCGCAGGATGACATAGTGCGACAACCAATCAGTGTTGAGATTCGCTCCATGTCTCCATGACAACGAGAAATTCCCTTATTGCCAGTCTTTTACTTTTCAACGGACTTGGAAGCTGCGTCGTCCAGGCGGAGCTCCGGTAGGAAGCGTTGAAACCAGCCGAGCTCTGTGCACCTCCAGACGGTATCATGTACCCAGAAATGACGGCGGAGCTTCGGACTTTCAGAGCTGTACAATGCAGTGACAGTGGCGATCACTTGGATGATGAGAGAAAAGGGACACGACGCAATCTGGCGAATTTTCGCAAAACAGCGCAACAAATTTTTATTTCGATCAAAATTAGAATCGACAAAATCGTGTCCATCGTGTGAAAAAATCGCATCAGTTGAGTCCGGTGTGAACACCCCTAGAGTGCTTTGCAGTCGTGGCTGAGGCCAAAGGCAAAACTGTTTCCTCAAGTACGGTAACATGGATTTAGAAAATAATCAACGAGGAGAAGCCATAATGTATTGTTAAATCATTCATATGAACAAAAAATTTACTATCCTTTTAGGCAGCCACATTTCCAGTGAACATTCAAGATGTCCCTGTCAATATCTGGAACAACGGTATAAAGCCCTCGCTGGCCTTCAAACTTCTGAGAGGCTCCACCCACCTGATATGTGGAAACAGGAGAGGCAGCAATGAAGGGTGTGATTGACGTCTGTGCAATCATCCGATTGGTGGAGATGCTATATGGCGAAGAGTAGAACCTATAGAAACAAACCAGAAATAGTTTACATCATCACTATTACAAAACTGGAAAGGGATGATACTGAACAAAAAAAAACAATACTGTCAAAAATGAAAGATCTCTTTACAACAGTTTTAGCTCTCTGGATGTAGCCATATGCGGAGGTGAACATCAGCCTTTTGTATCTTTTTGATTTCAATCATCAGGATACCACTGACAAAATAAATCAGACACCATCAGGGCTGTCATGGAAACAATAAATATTGCAGTTTCACTCTGTGCCACACCATCAAAGTCTTCTCAGGTAGAGACTTGACAGTGCACCAGAGTACACATTATGTTACAAAGGAGTCCGCTCCACTGCTACGCTTAGTAAAGAATTATTACCTTAATGTGTGAGTGGGTGAAACATTTCAATATTTCTCTTTACCGACTGTTCCCACCTACGCTTACTCGACAACGTGGGGAAGGTTTCATCTGTAACATCTGCATTTTACCTCTGTTTACATCTCTCCCTATACCTTTGTTTGCCCTTCTGATTTTGCTCCATCTCTTTTTTTTCCCTCTTTTTTTCTTTTCCATTTCACCCCCTCAACCCTGCAGTGCTAGAATGCTGTGGCTCGCAGTGCTTTATTTATCATTGTGTACCTAGAGAGGACATGTTTCATCTGCCAGGCCGTGTTGCTGTGCCCGATCGATCCCAAAGTGTCTGTTGACTGAATAATGGAGCAAGAGAGAGGGAGGGAGAGAGAGAGGGAGAGAGGGAGAGGGAGGAAGATACAGCGAGAGAAGCCCGCCCCTATATATCTCTAACACAGCCATGATTGTATAAACGGCGCTTGCCACAAATCAAGTGTTGCTTAATTGAGGAGAAAAGCACTAAATAAACAAACCTACTTAATTTAGAGGTTATCTCAACTACTAAAAACTACTCTGGATTAAATGTGCAATATAAACTCTATTGTCTTAACTGGGTTGACTGTTGAGCTCAGCTACCAGCCAAAAAGCAGGTAAACACATATGGATCAAAGGCACTTCACTGCGACTGCATACATACACACAAACACACACACACACACACACACACACACACACACACACACACACACACACACACACACACACACACACACACACACACACACACACACACACACACACACACACACACACACAGACAGACAGACAGACACACAGACACACACACATCTCATTTCAAGGGTGAAATAGGTTGCCAGGGTGCCCACCTGTACTGATATTGCACTTTCTGTTTCACATTACATTTGTTTGGTCAGTGATAGCATGAGCAGTTTTTAACTCAGCTGCGAGATGCAGACCTTCAGATATTTTTGAACTGTTGCGGCCTGGGCCTTGTGGATGTAGTTGGTTTCCAACTGCCTGCGATAAGCTCTGGAGCGTGAGCGTGCTTCACACGGACATCCAGCCTCCCAGTTGAATTTTCATGCTCTACTTGTTGTGTTGAAGCCTAAGTAGTAGCACATAAAGAGCACGGCTACAACAGCTATTTTTCTCTCTCTCTGCACTTATGTCACTTTAAGTTTACTTATTTATTTTTTTACTTGTACTTTTTTTTTTCTCAGAGCTGGAGCATTGTATTTCTTCATGTAATGATATGTTTCATGACATTGAACAGGTTAGACAGATACAAATGGATCCAAGTTTTGTCAAAGTGATGATCAGTGACAAGAAAAGAAAGAAAAACTCCATTACTAATCATGCAGCAGTGTGGATCCATTTTTTTTGTCTCTACAATTAATGTATGACTTACATTACAGAAACTGTATTACTGTCACTGATGAATACAAATGAGTGAATGCAGCTGGGTTATTCAATATGGTCCTCTGATTGTGTTTATTGTATTTTTCATTAGAGTGATGTGTATTGAGAGAGAGAAATAGTAGGTAGAGGACAGATCCAAGGTTATTGATGGAGGCTATTAGCCCCGAGCAGCACGCTGTCAATAGGGACTCTAGCACGGCTGTTTAAACAATACACTAAACATGTAATTGCCAACAGAACATTACTACGGGATTGAATTTAAAACCTCTCCGTGAATCCCTGGTGTGACCTAGCTGCACTGTCAGGAATTTGCCCTGAAAAATTAGCAAATGATTTAGTGCCGACCTCAGTGACTTTTCAGGGAAGAAATGTGGGTGAGAATGCTGAAATATATATGTGTGTGTGTGTGTGTGTGTGTCTTTGTGTGTGTGGGCTGGAGAAATAGAAGAAAGGCAAGATGGATAGAAAAGCAGAGCGAGAGAGGTAAGAACAAAGGCAGAGAGAAAGAGAGAGGGATAGAGAAACAAAAGGGCAGCAAACAGACCAGATAGGAGGGTGGGAGGGAGAATGCGAAAAAAAAGGGAGAAAGTGAACGTAGCGGCTCCTTCATAAAAGAGAGGACGGGCTATAAGCCAACGCAGTCTGACCCAGTTGAGACACATGTTTTCAATAACATCAGATTGGCATCAGACCCTAAAAGCCCAGCCGTCCTGAAGCCTGCAAACCTGCAATTGATTCATACCTTTCCCCTCTCCTTGGGCTGACTTTATTTTTGCCTTTGCCCTCCTCTTGACCCCTCTCGGCCCTCCCTTTTCATACAACCCCCATGCTTCCCTGCGTTTCGCCTCTCTAATTAGCTGCATTAGCATTTCACAGTCATTTAGCTCCTCGCCGGAAGGAGCTGCAGAGACCTCCGAAGAAAGGTCGCGGTGGTTTAAACCCGCAGATGCTCGCGTGCGAGCGGGCGTTTACGGGCGGACACGGTACGCACACAAAGACGCCAAAGATGACCGAAAGTGAAGCGCATGCTTTGGAAATAGAGGAGAGGAATTAGAAACGGAAATGAATTAGACAAGAAAACCATGTAGTGAAGGAGGCGATGTGTTGAAAACAAATTTAAGATAAAATGTAGGGAAAAAGACTTTGACATCATAAGGTAAAGTGTGTAAAATAGTAAGAAAGAGGAAGAATAGGGAAAGTCGAACAAAGGAGGACTGAGACAGGGCTCCCGCTCCTAACCAGATTTTACTCTGTTTATTATTTTATTGTATGTATTCCATGGGTCCAACAAATATTTTGTTATCCAGGATAATGACAATAAAGACTCTTGAATAAAGTCATATTGACTGATTGGTAGCTTTAATGCCAATTTATCTATGTTAAATCACATTAATTTATCTTAACAGTAGAAATAAAAAAGCAGTTCAAATAAACATGTAATAGGGTACTTAAAGTTTTCATTGCCATAATTTTCCAGGAAAACTTAAATTTTCTTTTAGAAAATTTGACCTTTTTTCTTATTTTTTATACATCTTCCATGACTGGAAAAATGGCCAATCATTCTCCAAGTTTTCCAGGATGCGTGGGAACCCTGCAAACAAGGAGGAGGAGAAACAGAAACACACAGTGCTGCAGGGAAGTGTCAGCAGCATCACCAGCAGCGTCCCTAGCAGACAGGATTCATCTCCCGTTTTCCCCTAAACACAGGCAGCCACTCGGCTCTGCGCATTTAGCCTCCGAGCATTACAGATAGCCTTGGCTGACGAAAGTCTTGCAGCAGAGATGCAACATTGCCCGACTTTCCTGTCTGCAATCAAAACTTACATGTCTGACAGCTTTTACTGTATGCACAGGGGCATGAATAAATGCGCCTGCTGCATCAGTCAGATCAGATGTGAGAATGAGGGAAGCGAGTAGGACAGCGGAAGAGGGAGAGAGCACGCATGTGTGTATCCAGCCCATGTGAGAATGTGTGTACATGTGTGGTCTGCTCCTTTGAAAGTACTTTTATGCGTATGAGTGCTGACGGTTGGCTGATGCATGCAGGTTTGCCAGTGTCAGTTTTGCTTACACTTAAATGCAGGTGAAGTTATGTGTGGTGTTCCCTTAAAGCGGGTTTGGCAGTGAATGTGAACTGAAAGAGGGACACCTTTATATACCTTATACGAAATTTTTCCACCTACCCATTTTGCATTGCGGTGGGATCGTACGTCAACGCCATACCACTCTAGAGAAACAGAGAGAGAGAGAGAGGAACACTAAAATAAACGTTATATTTTTTACACATCACTTAAAACTGTGAAACAGTGAAGTGACAGAGGGGCAGACTGCAGGGAAGGAAAATGAGACGATCACACTCAGCTCCGATTGGCCAGTTTCCAGAAGCTGTGTCAGGTGAACCATGTGTCAAACTCTTGTGAATTTATTGCTGATAAAAAACAAACATGTCCTGCTTTTGCAGCTTTATAATAATAGTTTTTAAATGACTAGATAACAGGAAACCTGTATTGTAAAGAACGTATAGGAAATGAAATGTGTTCAAATTAGCTTTGTTAGTGGTGCTATTCAACAATTAAACATGGTTTAAGACAACAAGATCTGGAGATATATGCAGCTCTTTGTTTGCTGGATCAATTAGAACTAATGCAGGGAGGGAAAAGTCACGCAGAAACAGCCACAGTTCAAACTGCATGTACAGCTGTATTCAATAAATGCACACAAAATCAATAGAATGGATCTGCCTGAGATGAAAATGAGAACCACAAACATTGTAAACTGTACAAAGATAAAGTAGGGGATGGAAGATGTTTGGAGGACATTCCTGGCTGGTTTGCAATTAGTCTGTCATACACATACAGCTGATGCTTGTTGTCACAGCAAACATCTGTCCCATTTTGGTGTTTTTTTTTAATCCATAAGTGTGGAGCTGGGCAGGAGCGGTACTTAACAGACAGCATGCTGCAGCCCCCTAGAGGCAAACTACCAACACTCAAAGTTATAACTCCTACATTTTTGAGAATTTTAAGCCTTAATAAATTGGAAACGGGTGAGTAATGAAGAAAAAAAGAAATTGTCCCCCCTCCAACATTTTTCATGAACCATTCAAGGAACTGCAGTTTTTGACACTTCCTCACTGAATTCACTGCTCAGCACTGCCCCTTGTTTTTTCCCCCAAACACTGTTTCTTGTCAGGACTAGGGTAATATAGACTGTGAGAATCAATAAGAAGAAGTGCCAAATAGCAGAAGGCAAAAATTATTTCAAAGCCAAGGATTTATTCATTTTATTTATTTTTACAAATATCTGAATTAAGCAGGTAAAAACTACATTACGCATACAAAAGAATTATGCGTTTCACCTTGAAAACAATTTGTATTCAGCACTGGTTCTCTGACAATCTACTGAATTATCTTCTGCAACCAAATATTTCTGAGCCAAAGCAGGAAGAGATCAGTTCAGTGAAGCATCTGTTTGTGTTTTGTCCTCTAAGTTTCCTTCATCCCATGCTAGTCACCGATAACTTATACTTGTGACTCACTATGTGCGTAATATGTGGTCATGTCACAGTCCCAATGCCAGACGAGGAAGGAAGGACTGAGGGGGGTTTCTGGGAAATGATGCGTCTCACAAAATAATAACTGAAACTCCAAACTGTGTCTGCCACGCACACACAAAGGTCATGCATTCACTGTGAAGATCTTGTTGTTATTGTGGCGGCTCCTATTTTGGCGTGCAGTTGTTTCAGCCCGGTTCCATTTCATTACACTTCACCACCCTGCTCTTTCCCAAACTCCAATGTTGGAAAACTGCTAAAACTGCACTGAGTGTGTGTGTGTGTGTGGGTAGGTGGTGTCATTATTATTCACTTTCTCTTGTTCTGTAAATTAAAGCTTTGGTATCGACACTAATAATTTCTGAACTCTCTGGATTGTGCAACGATTCCGACGTCAATCTGCTTCCAATAGGCTATGTGAGGTTTAATTTCTTCTGGAGAATGACTGACTGGA
Organism: Lepturacanthus savala; assembly: GCA_030544235.1. Classification (NCBI taxonomy): domain Eukaryota; kingdom Metazoa; phylum Chordata; class Actinopteri; order Scombriformes; family Trichiuridae; genus Lepturacanthus; species Lepturacanthus savala. The sequence continues at coordinate 7,314,588 of CM060467.1, forward strand.
GGTGGGAGTTTCAACAAAAGGCAAAACAACTTGGCATTGAGCTCTGGCACAAACCTTGTATTTTAAATTTAACAACCTCTATATATGACAGCTTTCATACTGTCAGCGGCATTTCTAATTCGGCCTACAGCGTGTTTCTTGAAATAAAAGATGATAATGACCCCATAGGGGGCCTGTCAAGCTCTTCAGATTTTGAACTTGGCAATAAAACCTAAAAAAAGGAAACTGATGTCAGAGGGAGCATCACCCAGATTGTTTTTTTTCATGAAAGAGATAATTTTCACGATTTAATGTAATGGTTCTTGCAGAACAGCTGTGCACACTGATGTTAGACTGTAGTATACTGTACTGTATGAAGATTACAATAAGATTATTGTGCATTTTGCTGGAAGTCTGATAACCTGCAATCATACTTAATATAGTTAGAATAACATCTCTATTAGTTTGTTACTGTTTCCTATAAAAAAAAGTCTAAGAGGCCACAGTGTGCTTATTCTGATTATGAGAGGCAAGAGGCTATTGTTGATTTAGGAAATAAAGACTTCAGCATATTTCTGCTAGAGGGAAAATTATGGGACATTTTATTTTATAGTGTCAGAGGGTAAAAACATTATGTTTAACAGTTTAACAAACTGATCGAGAGACACGGTTGTTGTTACGATTCACTTGTGTTTCGACTGCTGTGTTCGCTCCTGAGGATCTTTTACAACGGGTAGCGGCAAGGCTTTTTTCTTGTTTTTCCGATGATTAAATACAGTTCTAAGTCTCACCTCTCCTTCCCGTGTCCACGGTCGGCCATTCTGGGGATACTTGACCTGGGTCTGCCTCTTCTTCTGGCCTCCGTCAGCAAACTTGCACAACAGAGGCTCTGCAGGGGCTGTAGAGCGAGTCAGGCAGAGAGAAAACAGACAAGGACAAACAAGAGATGGATAAATCATCTTAATAGCAGGAAAAAAATAACATTAGGTGAAAGAGTTATGTTTCAAAAGTAAGATGTAAAGACAGGGTGTTATGCTGGGGGCTTAAACAAACACATATCATAAATCAATTGGACTTGAATGCAGCACTTCAGCTCTTACATTTATCTCTCCCGCCCCTAATCCAAACATCTAAACAACAGCAGTTATCACACCATCTCCTACAACTTCTACAAAAGACAAAAAAGAGCCTTGACATGGAAACAAAGCCACGGGCTAATCATCAAAGCATGGTGAGCGCGGTTCAAACGACAAGCCAAATAGGCATACTTAATACGCTAAATAACTCCACACAGCTTGACCCCAGGCGATGGACTGCGATTGTGATTCCTCCAAAGACAACACAGTACTTTTCTGGACTCGAGAAGAGAAGAAAGGTTTGATTACAAATAGGATTAGCTGAGTGTGACCTCACACACACAAGTTCACTAAACTCTAACATAAACCCGATAGGCTTCAGCCTCAGATGGCCCGCAGGCTTGTGGAATAGCAGGAAGCAGCCGGATTGGGGGAAGGATTATCCTAAAGAGAAGAAAAAAAAGGCTTTGTTCTGTATCAATTTATTTTATTTTGAAAGCATATCTTTAGAATTTGGTGGAAAGCAAAGGGAGCGTGGAGAATGGGTCCTATTTCTGGGAAATGCTTCAGCATTAGCATTACTCAACAAACACAATAAAAAGTATTATCCCAACATGAACCAGGACACTCAGATAAGATGCTTGATGTCTGATGTTGTCAGACACTGGACGGACTGTCTCCTGTCTTCTCAGGCATCTTGTCTGTCTTCTTAAAAGTCCATTTTTTGGACTTCCTGAGCACAGTGATACGTACGTACACATAACACAAGCAACCGTTTATTCTACATGCTCTAGTCACACGGATTTAATATACTGCAGGCTGACAGAAATATTACCTTACAAAAAGAACTGGATGAACTTGACACATACTAAATTATCCTGGATCTAAGCAAATACAGTCTTCTTAAGAATTATATCTGCTATGCAACAGTTATAAAAGCATGTGTGTTTAAATGTAAATATTTTCTGGTTTCTTTAGTCCTCTATGATCGTAAACTAAATATCTTTGGGTTGTGGAGTGTTGTGGGACAAAACACGACAGCATTTCAAGTAAGTAATTAATTGAGAAAATAATCAGTCTGTTAACCAATAATAACAGGATAGGACAGCTCTTTATTTATCCCTGTGGGGAAATTTTAGTTTCACAGCAGCAAGCAAGACACATGAAATGAATAAGAATAATATATATAAATACTTGTGCAATACTTGTGCAGCCACTTCTTCTGAGCATTCATGAAAAACACATTAAGAACAATAAAACAATAAAACAAATATCAATGTAATAAAAAAACGGTTCAGACTTTCTCCTGATGAGAATACACATTAATTGGACACATTGGAATGAACAATGATTGGAATATAAGATTGATGAACTGATGATTTATAGATAGCACTTGCAGAAGATGCATAGCAACCGGTCATATACAGCAGATCAATACAAAAAGCTATGTTAAAATACAAAAGTTCAGGTTCTTCCTGGAGTTATTCAGCCTTTAACTATTATTACATCCTTATTCTGTTTTTGTAGCAACACCTCTTGACCCTGAAATTAAATAAGCCACCTACATGTATGATTTGCCTCTCAGTTGTTACTTTAATACATTCACCAAACCATGTTTGAGTCACTGACAGCATCTTTAAACTGTCTATTAGCTGGCAGTCGTGTCTATTTAACTGGCAATGATTTCAAACTGGAGAGAATCAAGTCATGGATCCTCATTACTCCGCATAGCTGAATAAAGAAGAAATGTTATTAATTAGCAAAGGCGATATCATCATGCTCGCACTGATTCAAGCGTTATGAAAGCCAAAATAAACTGTGCAATTATCAAAGAAAAAGTGTTTTTCCATCTCAGTAGACTGAAAAACGAAAAAGAGGTGTTCTCTGCGGGGAAAAAAAAAAAGCATTCAGAGCTCAAGGTTGAGACGAGAGCTATTTGGAATGCCTGGGGCCTGGATGGGTACTCCAAAGATAAGTAGACAGAGAAACACAGTGCTGCGTGATTATACTGCATTTACTTTGTCATTACACTGTTTTAACCTGATTTCTATCTGAATAACAGGCCACATGGCGGGACCTCTGTTATCATCCCTCAGCTTTGCCATTCATCTTTCTCCATCACCCCCCTTCTCTTTCTCTCCTTTTACCCACATATATTCATTCATATACATTTGGCAAACAGTCAATTTGCATAGGTGCACAGATGGCTTACAAAACCAAATTCAGTGTAGTTTCTCCATAGAATACAGCCAGGCCTAAACAGAAATGCAAAATATGGCCACTTCTCTTTGTATTCTGTTTGTACAGTCTGTATTAAACCAGTCAAGTGCCCATACAAACATTGAAAGATTTTTTTTGTAATAATTCCTCCTATTACTGACCTAGAAGATCCAAATGTTCTTACAATGTAAGTGATGGAAACAAAATCCATAGTCCTTGTTTTGAGCATATTTATTTATTTTTATTGAAGATAACATGAGGCTTCAGCTGTTTGAGTTAATCAAATTGTAAATCTCCCAAAAGTTACAGTCAAAAGTAAAACAATCCCTTTGTGTCTCGATGGACAGTGTTTGTCTTTCAGCTGCAGTGGAAGGATCGTAAAACAAGAGGTGGGATTTGGCATTGAAATGGCTGTAACTTTGAAAGACATTGAATTGATTTAACTGGTTTGGACGGCCGAAGCCTCATTTTAGCTTCAAATAAAACTTTTAAATAAATCTGTTCTCGGGAGGGCTTAGCCGAGAGTATTTATTAAAGTGGGCAGAGCTGAAGCTTTTAACAAATATGTTGGCACTGTCTGTTATCAACTCACTTGCTCCTTCTCAGTCATTCCTCAGCAGCTCTGTTTAAAAGTAAGGATTTGTCTTCAGAGTTAGTGTTGGAAACCAGAGCCAATCCTCTGGTGATAAGTCACTGTAATGTAAATTTAAAAGCTGTCAAGTTGAATTTAGGTTGAATAAATATATTATTCATATGCATTTGTGGGCGATAGAGAGATGAAAAGGAGAGTATTATTTATATGAAATAGTTGTGACTTCTAATCTCTAATTGAGAATAGGATTAGGGTTTAGACTACAGTAAAAGATACATTGGAGTTGACATAATGAGGATTTAACTTACAGGTTACACAGGTGTGTGTGTGTGTATTTGGTTGATAAATGATTGCCACTCCATAAGTAAGATAAAATACATGGTGCAAGGACACACACACACACACACACACACACACACACACACAGTAATTCATACACTTAAAGTAGAATATGTGCTCTGTTATTGCAGTTTGAGTTTTCGTGACAGACACAGAAAGCCACACTGACGACAGCTCCGTTTTTTGTTTTTTTTATCTCCTTCTCGTCTTCTCTAAAGTACCACACAAAGAAACTCCACATCTGAAACAACTGTTTCTTTTCAGCATATGCATGAAAAGGATACATTTATGTATTGAAGTGAATTAATTCCGCCCAGTGGCCTATCACACAGACAGCCCAAACGTGTTTATTTGGGCCATTTATCGTTGGAGTCAATTATGCAAAACTGAGTCTTAACAGAGCCAAGTAAAAGTGCTATTAAAATATCCCTTTATGTGATTGATGCCTACTAAAGAAGGACTAAATTCTAAATCTCAAGATGCACTTTTTACTGCATCCCCTATATTAATATAAAAAATGCAACACAACAACACTGGGACATTTCTGAACAGTTCTTGTTAAAAGTTGCATACAGTACAACAACAGCAGCAGGGATGGTAAGTGATCAATAAGACGTTTTGTATAACACCAAATAGCAGGACACGCCTACATCTACAGTCAGTGCTCATCAGTAATGTTAAAAAACACAAACCATGCCAAAAGCCTTAGTGTATACATGGACTCAGACCTGAATTCCAACAGCCACATTAAGGTAATTACAAAGTTGGCCTGCAATCACCAGAAGAATATATCAAGGATCAAAGAACTTATATTTCAGTAAGTAACTACTGTAACAGTGTCTTTAAAGGTTTCTTTAAAAAGTTGCTCTGACAGCTGCAGCTGATTCAGAATGCTGTAGGTACATATACTGGTATCGAAAGAATAGGAGGTGACTACAAACAAGTTTGAATATTACAAAAAAAAAAGATAAAAATAATAATTTAAAATATTATTTTTATCTGTGGTGTTTTTTTTATTTAAAACAAGACCAAATTGACCCAAATTAGAAAAACAATGAAATAAGATACATTATATGCAATGCAAAGTTCAATGATTAATAATAGCTTAAAGATCAATTATTTGTACATAAAATCATAGAAATCACACTGAGGAACATGAAGCATATATATTCTGTCGGATGTTTAAAAGAATTTTATAAAGGACCCATTTAAATAATCACACTAACAGCTCAAATTCAAATGAAATATCTTGTTTGTTTTTTAGTTTAGCCCTACTGCTAATATTATATTACACTATTTTCTTACTGTATTGATGATATTGATGATATTGATGATAAATTACTGTAACAGTAACATTGTGTTTTACTACTGATAAAAAAATACTTTATTGTGGATTGAATGTTGCAGCTGAGGTTATCTCATGCAATATATACATTAAACTCAATGCTGCCCCTGTATCAGGGGGTTTAGGATTTTAGCAGGTTAAAATACTGCTGTTGGTTTATAAAACACGGAAAGGTTTCAGTTTTTATGCTCCACATATCGGGAACAAACTCCTAGAAAACTACAGGTCTGCTGCAACTTTCAGCACTTTTAAATCAAGGCTGCAGACTTTTCAGTTCACCGGTGCCTTTTATTAAATCATTTGAGGCTTTTGATTAATATCTTATACGGCAAATTTTAAAAATCTTCTATTTACCTTTTGAATTTTTATTTAAACGTTTTTACTACCTTTCATTGCTCGGTCTCAATGCCTTTTATGCTTTATGCAAACCACTTTGAATGTGTGTGCTATACAAATAAACTTGCATTGTCTCACCTCACACACACACACGCAGGAATTCAAATACACAACATTGTTGCTGTAAGCTGTTTTTATATCTGAGCTGTTGAAATGGCTCCAGACGTTAAACACAGCGCTATGGGCCAGTGTTTACATGCACAAACACGCCTACACACATGTTGCCTTAGTGCATATTTGAGCTTGAATTTGGTGATTTTCAGAAACATCTGCATGAGTCCAGTATTTATATGGGCAGGAAATTAAGACAGGCCCTAAATGGTGCTGGAGGAACTTCTTTTGTTTAGTTTTTTTCTCATTTCTTTTCACAGATAGATAATTCAAATCTTTGTATAATGCTGCCACACTCTTGCATACCTGGGGTTTAATGCTAATATTTAAATCTGATGTGAGATTATTATCATCATTATTTCACTGTTCTGTCAAAGAAAGACACAACATATAGAGAAAACAAGCAATAGCTTTTTGTGTTTGTGTGCGTGAATGTGTTTCTGTGTTAGTGAATGGAGAAGTCAACCGAATCCCTTCTTTCGGGGTGTTGTCACTTTGTCACAACACAGCATAATTAATCAGTATTGCAAAATGTGTCTTGCAAGCCAGGCACAAAAGGTGAAAGAATTTCAACAAGCTTTTAATTAATCAGTATTGGCTAATGTGGCAAAACCTAAGGATAGACAGCAAAAACAGCCCACCTAATAAAGCTGTTCTGACTACCTCTGCTGGGGGGGTAATAATCAGTCCCACAGAGATTTTGTGATTTTTGTGATCCAAATGATCAAAATAATTTTGTGGATTTTTTTATGTTTAAATAAGCTTGAGACATAAAAAAAAAATAAAAAAAACAACAACAAAAAACTAAATGGTCATACATGCATGTGGATGTGCAAATACACTGCCATCAGCAGGGGATGTAGAAAAGTAGCTACTTTGGGGCTGTAAAACAGTAGATAAACAGATTATATTATCTTATCCACATTTCAAGTTAGCAGAGGACTACCTGGAAGTAACTGGTGGAGTCTGGTGTACTGCTCTACAGTATGCATTTATCCACCCAGCAGGGCGTGTCGCCACAGACACAAGATTAAAAAAAGTCAGTCTACTGTGAAATAAAGAGATTTACATGCTGGCGATAGGCTTAATCAGCATTGTGTGGCCTCCTTTGGCAAGTGCTTGAATATGTCATCTATTGATTTATATTTAAAACTCCTGCACTACAGCTTTAAGGCAGTGTTTATTGGTGTCTCATTAAAACAATTTAAGAACACAATTCTTTTAGCATTGTTCTAAAGGTGCATGTGTATTAGTGAAGGATTAAGTATACAAAATGATGGTAAATGACTTTTACAGCGTCTATCAGTACTCCACAGCCAAAGAAATATGTAAAATTGTACAATGTAAAAACAGACAAGAGCAATGACACTAGCTGCATTAGCTTCAGGTGATACCTGTGGTGGCACAATTCTGATATGTATTTTTTTGAGGAAGAAAACAAAAGATTAAAAAAAATAGAAGCTGCAAAACACTCTGCAATTTGCTTTATATTCATTCAGAAGCACAAGGATAAACCATCAATACTGATCATGAGAAAAATGAATGTTATTTATCTCAAGAGGCAACAACAAAAGACCCAGATTAGAGACTATAGAAAAGGCTACTGAAAGTGGTGCATCAAATTAATTATTCAGCTCGCTTTTACAGTCACATGTCTACAATCTGTTGCTTTTCACAGGAGCAACAGATTGAGCTAAGAGGACATTTTTAATTGTCAGCTTGACCCCTGCTGCTCTCATTCTTGCGCTGAAACAGAAACCGATTAATTCATGGTTCATTTGGATGCACCTGTGTCTGACCCCTGTAATAGAGCACTTCTGGCCATGTCAAACTAATAAACATTGCCTGAACCAATTATTTACTGTAGATTCCCTTAGCTTAGCCTAGGTCTATTTCACATTTTAGTAATCCGGACATGGAGCTGATTAGGTGAAATGAAATAAGGAAAAAAAGAATCACACGAAAATCTATATTTGTAGCCCTGAGCACAACAACATTTCCCTTCCAGCCAGTGTTTCTGTTCAGTCAGTGTCGCAGCAGGTAGGGAGAGGGTGCTCATACATTGTGGAAAATCCAATATGACTGTATAGTTTGCAGTGGAAACTAGTGCCCTGTGCAGACAAATGCTCACTTCTCATTGAAAATTAATGGTAGCAGAATTGGCTGCTTAGTGGATCGCATATGGTGGAGTTTCACTGTAAAAGTAACACATGCAGAACTCTGGCAGCCGCTGAATGGCTATTTTTTTTTTTTGGTTGCTGTTGTCAAGTATACGCCACAGTCACATTTGATCACAAACCTGCTTTATTACTCATAATTGTGTTATCCTCACTTGTTCTTTTATTACATTTTATTATCTTATAATGAAGAGTGTGTGATCTTAAATGCTGAGAGAACAAATGCTCCGTACCTCTGTGCTGGTGTGTGCAGTTGTGCATCACGGTACATGTGTGTTTCCCAGCAGACAGTATTACTAAACAACATCTGTCATTACCGAGAGCTGTGAACTTGACAAGAACAAGTAATGGAACTAAGAAGACAAAATACTTAACCGGACAAAAGCTACATGCGGGTTTGTTTGCAAACCAAGGACGAGATATATTTGTACTCAGAGATCTGCTGTACTTGATTTAACAGTTTCAATTGATCTGTCACAATGTCACTGTTTTTTGGATTAAACAGTAATTAGTTCAACTCTGATGTTTCTGTTTTTCAGGGTAAAAAAAAAGGATGAGAGAAAAGCGAGAGCAACATGGTGGGTTGTTTGTGTGGCTGAATGTTTGTCCATAGGTGAATGCTATAGGGTAAAAAAAGAAAAAAAAATCTTTCGATCGTTGGTGTTTTGTGTTTAACTGCTAGGATCTGTATAGGTAACAGGGTGGGTGACTTGTTCTGTAAAGAGTCGAGCCACATACTGTTTTCTTGCTTGTTGGATGTTGAAAACAGCAGTGGGGCGACACAGAAACTGGTAAAAAACTCCCGCAGAGCAACCAAACATCTATCCCTGTTCACGGGGGAAAAAAATTGGAACTAAAAGAAAAATAAGGAGGAGGATAAAAAACAGAGATTAGAAACAGTAAATGGGCTGCACCTGATAAAAGTGCAGGCGATAAATAATATACGTCTTAGCTTTGAGCCATCTAAGCAAAATGAGAAATCCCTCAGCTGGACTAGATGGGATGTATCAAAGAGCTCAAAGCCCTGGGACAGAATAGTACCCACCCTAGACTCTAGATGTTGCTGTTAACGCTTTAATATCATTAAAATGAAGACGTGTCTCTATAATAAACAGAAAGGAGGTGCATTTAGGGAAACTTAGGGCTATTTAGAAGATATTTAGGTTTCAAGAAAACTGATATGCTCTCCATCCCACAACCCCCTCTCATTTGTATACCCGAGTAATAACAACCATTCTCCAAGAGGATCCCGGGAGAAGAGGAAATTTACTACGTTAAATGTTCCCTTCGAAAAGTTGAAACGGCACTAAAGGAAGTGGCTGTGGGACAAGTAGGGAAAAAATAGTGATGCAGTGACATATTTATTCAAGAATTTCATTCCCAGAGTGACGTAAAGATATCAGCAAGTCTCTTTGCAACGTTCCGAGCCCCGACAGCATTGATATGATTTGGTCAGTACTTCAAAAGCAACAGATTTTAACAGGCAAATCCATACTGTGGTATTGAATAAGTGCCTCCAAATAACACGTCAGCAGACACCAGGCCTGACAGTGCAGTGCTGCCACATAATTACACAATCTTTTTCTCAGTCCAGTTCCATTTTTTTCCCTCCATTATCAAGAAGATCAAATAAAATTCATTTCTCATTTATAAAAGTATTGAACCACTTCTGCGATGAATAGGAGGCTTAATGCCTCATGATCATACCAGGCATTTAAGGCTGCTCCCATTTTTAAAAACCTCCAGATCATTATTATAAGTACAAGATTCATTGTTAACTGATACCTTCATCTGGACTGTTTTCTTTAACGTCTTCGGTTTGTCCGGCCATTAGGGAAGGGGAGGACAAAGAGAACTGTCAAACCTACCACGCCATACACCATTTGTTAAAACTAATGACGTGAAGATACAGATCTTGGATTAACAATTTGAGAATTAAAAAGGTTCTTGTGTTGATATTATTATAATATACTCTACAAAATGTGTTGAGAAATTCTCAACCTTTAGGGGTTCAGTATGTGTTGACAGGTTTGGGAGGACGTGAAGGAGATTTATAACAGAGGATGCAGATCTAAGGCCAAGAAAATTCTCAGGAAACCCAGTCACCCCAGTAACAGACTGTTCTCTCTGCTGCCATCAAGGAAGTGTTATGGCTGCCTGAGGGCCAGCAGAGAGAGGATGAGGAGATTTTTTTTTTCCCTCAGGCCTTCTGCTCACTAAACAAGAACTGGGCCTAGCCCCCCAGTCTATTTTTAGCTTTTATTCAGCTATTTATTGTCAGAGAGTTTTATTGCCTTTACATATTGCTTTGTTTCTTTTAACTACTGAACTTCTACAGTACATAGATTAATGCTTTGTGTTGTTAAAATTGAAAAAAAAAGTCCACTTTAAACTGGCTAGTGAGCCACCTAAAATGGAGTGATAGCTAGCTTGATTGTAGCTGGCAGTAGGTGGCTAGCTAACCGCTAACGTTATGACTATGAATAATAATAAATTTATTTATAACACTCTTTTAAAAGTATCAGTAATGTAAGCTAGCCAAAAGACATTCCTTGTTCAACTGGCCTAACATCCAGGGCTAAAGTTAATAAATTTCAACATTTCACGTAAACTGTTGGACAAGCATATATATGTTTAAGTGTTTATAATATGGAAAATACAAATGATGTTATTATTATTTTATAATTATTTTAAAGTAAAATAATGTAAATAAGTAAAATGTTGTAAATATAGTTTGGTTCTATTAAATTGATTAACTGTTGTCATTACAAGCATTAATTCAGTTACAAGTGAAAACATTAGGTTGTTTCAATTTAAATTTATTAGTTTGCATTAATAAATACAATTTTAAGAAAAACCTTTGGACCAATGCCAAGAATTACTGTTGGGTCAAAATATCAACATAAAATAATCAGGTGATCAAAAGTGATTCAATTTAAATTCGGTAAAGTCAAATATTTTAGATGTGATACCTGGACATCATTTTTTTTTTTAGCTTAAGAAGGTTATACTTTTTTCAGTGCAAACAATATTTAAGTTACAGGTTATTTAATGGTTTCGGGGGATCAAGTTTGATCTAACAAAAAGCAAAAAGAGATAAAAACGTGAATTCAGTATTATATATGATGTATGAAGGGAGACGCCCCGTGATATTTTGGGAGTGTGTCTCCCACCCTGGTCCATGAAATCAAAGGAAACGCTGAATCATCGCTTCAGGATTTTTTGATCTTTGAAGTCAAAATTCCCTTGTTTCCTTATTAAGTCTTTTGATTCTGTCATGAATAATAAGCATAATGGGTTGCAGATATGTGCTCTTTATGGCTGCATAGGGACGACGTCCCACTGGTGCTGCTGACTCCCTCCATCACAGTGTGGGGGCAGAATGCTATTGCCGAGTGTGGAGAAGAGAGAATTACAACATATAGTAAATACACAGACTGTAATTAACACCTCGTATATGGAATGATGAACTCTGACAGCTCTGCTCAATAAAGACAGGATGACACATTAGGTGAAATGAGGTTGTTTACCACACATTTCAAGCTGTGGCTCTAGTCCAGCGTCACGTGAAACAACATAAACCTAAATATCCTGTAGGCTAATTACGCAAGAGAGTCTAGCATTTGTAGTGGAAAACCCAGGAATAAAAGGAGAAGCTAAATGAACGGAACAAAAATCCCGGCTTCCACTACCGGTCACGAAGAATGACTGTGTTTCCTCTGAGCTACTAACACACTGCAGGGTTCCCCTCACTGCAAAGATGAACTGCAGGACTGTCCTCTCTTAATCTGCTAGCTCTCACTATCTCTGGAGTCATACATTTACGGAAGCTACATTCCCAAGTCTCTCTCTTTCTCCCATTTTAATTCACCTTCGGTGACTGAAATGGTCAATACCAAGATGTGTATGTATGTATTGTACCTGGCCTAAAAAATGTTAACTTTTATTGAATTCAGAACTATGTGATTATTTTGATAATATGCTAAATTTTATCCATTTCAAATATTCGCTATTATTCTATGGATTTATTTTGAAATTAACCAATTAGTGTATTATGGTTTGATGAAGATGTTAATGTTATTCTGTGTTTATTTGGTTAAAAATATTGTGACTTCTGGGGCTTTTTTCCCGCTGATTTTCGTAATGTTCCAGAATTGGTGATAGAAATGAAGTGAGTAAGTGCACAGCTTTCATATATTCGATAGGAAAAATAAGGTCTTTAGGTCAATGGCCAGTTTTCTTTTCACACAAATACATTAATTAGTAATGAAGGTGTATTAGGAGTATTAGGGCCACTCTGAGACAAAACATTTTTTTTTCTTTTATTATGAGAATAAAACCAAAATGGACCTCTTTTATATATATATATATATATATATATATATATATATATATATATATATATATATATATATATATATATAAATAATAATAATATATAAATATAATTCATTTAGTGCCAAAATATTAAGTAGGCCAACTTCAGTGTATGTGTAAAGTCTAACTTGACAAGATGCTCCACATTCCACATTTTAACACAAGCGGCAGAGTGCTCTCTTTTTGTAACAAGAGTTTATTCCTAAAATTATGACTATTATGAATTATGAATTATGTTTATTCTAACAATATGAAGACTTTTTCCAAGTAGTGACTTAATTCTTGTGATTTTAAAAAAATGTAATTAACTGACTGTGCCCTTAATACTCGTACTTCCAGAACAAGCCCTTAAACTATGAACTTTTTTTCTGGCTCTGCTTTTTTGGAATCTTGACTTCTCTGTTCATCTTGGCCTAGACAGCTGTCGGTTATGGCCCATTCATTACGTCTCGGGCGTTGTCCCTTTTTAAAAGCAATTTCTGAGGTTAAAAAGCCCCAGAAAATAAACGAAAAGAAAAAAGACAGGAAAAAGACAGAAAGAGACGCCTAAAGCTCCCGCAAAGTACCATCAGCCATTGCACACCATTTGCCATATGTATAATCTAGTATTTTGTAATCTCATTTTTTTGTGTAAGTAACTATTTTTTTTTCAAGATCTTCTGGCTAGTTACTCTGCAGCCTGCCACTGAACACACACCGTGTGTTTGCTGTGTGGCCTCAGCTGAGTCTGAGACTGGATCCGCCCTCCTGGGACTCAATGAGCGTCACTGAACCTGCTACAGCGGTTCTCATCCGCCTGTCACCCTGGCGACCTGAGGGAGGATCACAGAGACTGCTTCGCCTTGCTCGGCAAGCACAGAAACAGTAAAGAGCTATCCAAAATGGCTTTTCTATCTGTCTTTTCATTCTTTTGTTAGAGTTAATTGTCTCTCATTGCTTTAGACTTGTTTGTGATAACGCTCATTAATTAATTCATTCAATCTGTTGGCAATAACTTGTTTAAATTTAATTTACCCGTTCATCCATGGATTCATCCCTACACATTACCTTTTTTGATTATAATGTATGAAATGTTATTTGTGCCTAAATGCATGCATTATAATGTATGTTTTTTGTTTCAATTTTATCATACTGATAAGTGTCTTTCATTACCACAAAAAATGCAGACAAATAGAAATTACTAATACTAGTGCCAGTAGGAAGTATATATTCCTATAGAAAAGTGGAAGCTTAGGCAGATTTTTCATGTTTGGCCAAATGAAGCTGTGTTGGTCTGGACATACATTGAGATAAGGAGTCAATCAGTTTTAAAATTGTATTGACAGTCTAAGTAAAACAAAACTTATGACAAATGTCTTACATTGTACTGTTTTCTGTTTTAGTTTTTCAAGAAAAGTAAAGAAATTCAGTCAAAATGGGTAGACATATGTTCACAGACAAACATAGACGAGGGAATAAACAGTTACATGCAGCACAATTTATGTTTAAAGTGCAAATCTGAATCTACATATTTGTTTTTTAATTGTGTTAATTGGTCAAGTAAAAACGGAATTTATAAACGTCTTACTTTGTACTTCTCCTGTCTACTTCTGTTATTTTGGCTGCACGATCGGTGCAGGAAGAAACAGGACAAAGGAGCTTTGAATTGTAACGAAAATGCTGGGAAGCAACATGATGATATTTAAAACATGAAGGATGTTTTAAATATCTATTAATACATTTACAAAAAAAAAGGATGCATACCATCATGATATGCGCAAGATACATCCGAAAGCTGAGCTGGATCTGACAAAACAATCAAAGAGATATGCAAGCCACAGACACACAGACGCTCCTTGCTTTATAGACAGATTATTAAAGATCATACAAATCTGCAAGGAGTAGCACTACAATCCAGAACATTCTATCTCACTCAAAGGTAAACAACAGAGATTCGAGTCTATGTCCAATCCAGATAATCGATCTCTTTGAAAAGAACCTACAGGAGAATTCAGAAAGCTGTGGATCAATGGACTTCCTGTTAACGAGGGCTGATGGAAGCTCTGGTCATGTGATCGATGTTGGCATCAATCTTGTGGCTAGAGAGTAAAATATTGCTGTTTCCTTTCAATACATCAGCCCGGATGGAGACTGTGGTATCAATCAGTGGAACACTTAGGCAAAGGCATAAGCACACGTTCTTAAATGATATGCACACATACAGAACACACAGATAGTTCACAGGAATAGATTTGGGGCTACCCTTTGAAAATAGTGATTTTTAGGTCTTTTTTTATACAACAAAACAAAGCACAGAGCACAAAGGCCCATCATAATGCCACTGCAACAGCTTTGGAAATGCCACAGACTGTCAGTGACACAAGAAAGCCGGTGACATAAATCAACACATCCTGCCTTCAGAGACACACACACATGCATGTGCGCAAGCACACATATACAGAAGAGAGAGGAGAAAATGGAGACCCCTAGAAATTACAAGCAATACACATCTTCCAATATAGAGGGCAGCGATTCGATGGGAATGGAAGGAGTCTATGTATGTGTGCTTTTAATTAGTTAAGTTAATTAAGTATCTATCAATACATCCCAAACACTGGCAGCCTGTGAATACCTCACTCCCACGCTGTCATCGCAAGCATTTCATTTATAATTGAATAACATGATAAGCTGTTGTGGAATTTTGCATAATAGATTATAATGTGAAGCAATATTGGCAGGTTCTTTGGCATCACTTCACACTCTGCACCACATCGGTATTCTTTTCAGATTTGAAAAGTAATCAAGCCTGTCAGCTAAGTACTCTTCAGTTTTGCGAATACAATTCAAGAGGTGAAGTTTCAAGTGTTTCATACACATGTGGCAACAGATAGAACGTAGAAGCAGCGATCGATGGAAACATGCTTTCTTAGTCAAGTTTCCGTCCAAAAGAAGCACACTCTCGAGTCAAATTTCCAGAAAAAGAAATAAAGCACTTCAGCCACTACTGTTATATGAATGTTACTGTAAAAGATTGGCAGTTAAATATCAAAACCTGGAAAACCATGTGGAAAATGTTTTGGGAATGTGATGTTTATGTTTCTTTCATGTATTACATTGAGATTATTTCCTCATCAGCCCACATGTTTTTGTCTGCTGCTATTTCTTATGTGATGTTTCAGTAACATGCTTCATGTTCATGCTAAGCTTTTTCCACTTTACTTCATAAGATTCATTTTTTCGCAATATGAGCAACTGAGAATACTGGACACCATTTTTTTTGCTATATTTCAACAATGTTTCCAAATCATCAGACTTATACCTCACAGTTTGTAGTAAAGTAAAGTGCATGTTTGTGTTTTTGCACGTGTCTGGGTGAGAAACTGATCTGCCCACCATGTTGTACCTCACAAATCATGCTGCCAAAGCATGGGGCATAGCTCTCTCTGTTTGTCCTTGATTTCCATTTTTGTCAGTTTACTGCACCACCACATTTTTTCTTTCTATCAGTATATCTGATCATTTTGAGTTTCCATCTCTATCCTCTTATTGTGTCACTTTCAGTTTGGTTCCTTTTTTTCTCCCATCTTGTCCTTACTCTGTTATCACTCTTATTTTTAGTCACCCCCTTTGGCTTGCTCTCTCCCCCTCTCTTTCCCTTCCCCCCTCTCTCAATTGGTCTTGCTCTCTTACATCCACACCCCTCATCATTTCTTCATGACATCCTAAATCTCATTCTCATCGCATCTCCTCTCCTTCCTCCCTCTCTATTTGTCTCCCTACACTCCATCCTTCCACTCTGGTGAAAGACAACAAGTCTTTGCAGCTTATTTGGGGAACATCAGTAACATGTTTTAACACCAACAAGCAGTGATGCCTCAGAATACAGACATGTAATGGGGAAAAAATTCTGTCAAGCTTATTTAAATGAGTTGTTTTACTAAGAATATAAGAAGGATGGATTAATATATATATATATATATATATATATATATATATATATATATATATATATATATATATATATATATATATATATATATATATATAATATTTTATAAAGTGAAAAAGGGAAATGTTCTCAGGTAACACCCATTTATGAAAAAAATCACATCCGGATCTTGACACTATACGCCAGATCTTCTAGGTCTGCCTGAGTAAATATGTGTGCAAACTCATAGCACACATAATAAATGTGCAAACTGATCTCCTAACAGTGCACACTGAGGTTTGCACCTTTAAAATGTAAAATGTGCAAAATAGCACGCCTTATCCAGTTAGTGCTTTTGCTTCAAAGAATATGCAAGATGGGGCGTTTACATGGAATTGTGCAAAATAGTGTGAGAAGAAGATATAAATAGATGATTTGAACTATTTTAACACATGCACTGAGGTTCTACCAAACCCTGTGACAGAGGCAGCGTCTGAATTTGGTGCATTTTAACGGAAGGTGCAAACGGTCCTGGAGATATACAGGCACAGAGTTTTTATTCTGTATTCAATTTCATCAATATCCTTACTAACCTATTCCTACTCAAGGTCACAGGTAGGAGGAGAGACAAAATTCAATTAAACACTCTGCAACCAAACTTTGCACAGAAAAAAAAAAGTTTAATGTTATTAAAGCAGGAAAATCAGTAAATATGGGTGATTCTTCTATTATATTCTGTCCATGGGGGATAAATATTATGTGAAAAGCTTCCTTTGTAACATCTGAAGGCAGAGTACATTGTGGCAGCACAGGACTGACAGCATCTGAGCCAGACCGTTGTGCCATTACACGTGACCATTCACTGTTAACCTTCATTAAATCACATGAAAATGACTTACACACCCATTGGACTGATTGGTTATAGCTTCATATTCAGCTTTTTTATGAAGGAGATGTCAGGTTATTAGTGCTCATCACAGCCTCTTTTACAACTTCCTTTCTTTTATCCTTGAAACGCACTGCAGTACAAACACTGTTCTATAACATTAATTACTACATTAACATTAAATAAAAGGTGAAATGTATTGTTCATTATTCATTATCATTGTTGAAAAAGCATAAACCTCATATTATCATTAATGTTAACAAATTAATTTATTTTTATTTCCATCATTAGGAATTAATTTATATCAATATTATAGTAATTTCTGACCAGCCAAAGATATCTTAAAGAAAAGCTCATTATGGACATACAAACACATAACTGTTTCCCATACAAACCATTACAACATGTTTGATTAACATATTGCTGTCTCAGCCAGATTTACACCTGTTGTCATTTATGCAATAATCCTTAGTAAATCACCTGAAATCTGTATGAACAATACCCTTTACTTGGCATCTTAGCAGACCCAGCTCTATGTGCACAAACCTATACCATGTCATGGAGTTATGTGATGAATGTGTGTTTTCTCTGTTAAGGCATAAGATGATTTACATTACATTTCATCAGCACATATAAAACTCAGGATTTTTTTACGAAAATGCTGTCTGACGGTGGATGCGGCATTTCCGTGGGAGGTTTGAGTGTGTGGGATTTTCTTCGATGGCAAAACGCTATGTTCTCTGTGATTGACACTCACCTGTCATGCCTGGAGGGGTTTTCAAGAATTTCCCGTTGAAATTCTGAATCACCACATCGCACTTCTCTGTCGACTCCATCCTGATAGATATCGAGAGAGAAAGACATAGGTGCTACTTTAGAAAATTAAGCGCAAAAAAGTACTTCAGCAAATTAAAATATGTGCCACTGTTACACATTTGTTCTCGACATGCCTTGTCTATTTATGCATCTGTTCATCTGCCTGAGAAAAAAACCTCACGCTGGGCACACATTGGTCGATTTTTTGAATCTTAACAGATTTTAAAATCATGGGAAGCCACAGATATGATGACAGATTTCATTTCTTTTCCACTTCAATCTGAACACACATACACACAGCCGAAGATTCAGTCAGGATGCAGGACCACACACTGCACGATTATACTAAAACCACAGGGAGACTTGGGATCTTGAAGAAACTCGTGTGATCAAGCGTGACTTCAGAGCAAAACAAACATGGAGGCAGACCGCAGACCTAAGCTTGTTGCTCTTGCTGTGCTACATTCTTGACTGCAAATGCAAACAGCGATGATTTACTTATTCCCTCATGCATTCAGTCACACAATTACATTACATTATCTCTCTCATTCAGCCTCCCTGTCACACAACAACCTAACCCCCGAGCTGGCTACAGTGGTGCTCGGGCACTGTCAAGCCCGTTAGGATAGATGGATAACCATTCAGGAAAATCTAAACACAGACAATAGAAAACATCAGATGCTCTAAAGGTGCAGCTATATGCTTGCTCTCCTTGGTTTTTGCTGCTTAATGTGTTAGATATCCCCTATTGAAAATTAGGAGATTCAGATCAAGTATGTAACATCTGTGAATGTCTGTGAACCCCTCACACTACAGAATCATTAGTGTAGATTATCGGTTCAGACCAGCCTCAAGCTGGCCCCTCCCTCTGTGATTGTTAGGATGGGGAATCAGGCCAGATTATCCTCTAGTGTGTGGAAGGCATAAGGTATTCCTCTGCGTGTGTGTGCGTGCATGCGCGCATGTTTGTCAGTATGTTTTCTATGGGGTTTCCTCTCCTTTGTCCTGGTTTAAAAGCTCCATTCAGTCTGATCTGTTGTGTGTCATGTCCTCTTTGTCTACTTCTATTCAGCTCTGCTCACCCAATCACAGCTCAATGACTAATTGCTTGGTTGGCAAGCAAAGCCTGTGTGTGTGTGTACGTGTGTGTGTGTGTGTGTGTGTGTGTGTGGGAGGGGGGGGGGTGTTGATGACAGAGAGAGATTGTGTGAATGTCTGTGTGTGTGTGTGGTATTTGAGCATGTGTGCACGGGTTTTCTTCACATAGCCAGTGACCCTGAATGAGCCCTGACTGCATTCTAATCACTGGCACGCTCCGCAGTGTAACTGAGAAGACCACGCACACACACACACACACACACACACAGGAGAGTGGATGGGGCAAGGGCACAGGCATGTCGAGTCGTATCATTAGAGCTTTGGTTGTGAATGGCAGGGAGTCAACTCAGTGTAACATTGTCTCTGGAAGTTATTTAAAACATGAATCTGGACTCTCTTGTGAATATTACCAATCAGTAATTTCATCTTTTGGATAAAAAAAAACATTTGGATAAAATGTTTGATGAACATGTGAAATTTGCCTGGGAAGAAAATCCTAGCTGGCAATGGGAAATAAAATCTTAGTTTCTAGTAAAGTGAACTATAACGTCTAAATGCATGCGTGACTTCTAAATAAGACATAAACGTGTGTGTGCATACATTATTGCGAGTGCATTCTTCCCGTCTTGCATACCTGGCAAAACCGACTCCTCTGCTCAGGCCACTGGCGTCCCGCAGTATCCGTGTGGAAATTACATGACCAAAAGGCTTCAGCATGTTCTCCAGCTCCTGCTCGTCCATGGACACGGGCAGGTTGGAGATGTACAGGTTGGTCGGGTCCTGCTCCTGTTGCTGTGAAAACAAAGGGAGCATACGTTTCAATGTTGCTCTGAAACCCAGAGACGGCTGCTGGCATTGCATCTCGAAAGTCACGAACAAGAAAATAAAAAAATAAAATATTATGGAAACAATTCATGCTATATTCTTGTGTTCCAATGTGGTCAAAATGAAGTGAGGGCAATAAAAGAGTTGGCTATAACCCTCTACTAAGAGCTGGTTTGCAGCACTAAATGTAAAGGCAGACCTACTCAAGTTGTTTTGTTTCCATATTTATGACGACATATTCCACCACAAAAAATATCTCTGGATTTAACTCAAGCGGCAAACTTTCCTCAAAAGAAGAATAAACATTTCATTGAAAAGGCAGTGCACTGGCTTCATGCTTAAAACCCCTGAAGCAATAAGGAAATCTCCCCCCCACAAGACCCATTGATGTTAACATGCATTCCACTTTTTTCATGGGAATGAGGGAACCACCTTCTAATGTGCCTCTCAGTTAGACTAGTATACTTTTTTCTGTTTTGCAACACTCCACTGAAACGATACTCCGCAGGAGACTAGAGCCTGTGAATGCATGCATGTGTAAATACTGTGCTGCAAATTAAAGAACCATGGATGCAGGAGGGGGTTTGATTTGCAGGAATGTGTTATTGAGACAGTCAGAGAGGAAGAGTGTCAGACAAAGAAACAGGGGTGTATTACAAATATGTTCTATAAATTAAAAATTCATGATTCCAGTCCCATTACTTCATAATTTCATAAAATGATGTTGATACAAAGTCCTTCAGGGTGTCTCTGTTGATGATGTAAATGGTCCTGTGATGCTTCATGTCTGTGTGGGCTGTGTCCATCCACTAAGCTATAACGCTTCCTTATATGCTTGTTAGTACTGCTAAAAATCAGTAGTATAGATGCATGTTCTTCTCGTCCAATACCTTTATTTGTAATTCCTAATAAATATTATTACAAAAATTGCACAGAAAGTCTCTAATACATTTTTACAGAAAGTTGTATGGTCTGGTGTGGCAGTGATGACCTAAAAGTTAAAGAAGTAATTTTGTCACCGGAAGGTTGATGGTTCAGTCCCTAGAGCAGCAGGATGAACCTGGGTGGGGGAAAAGTGGAAAAAACAGCACTCGCCCGTCCTTCATTATCACCACTGAGGTGTCCTTATTCCCAACTGCCTCAACTTAACATCAATATGAATGTGATGAGGGCGTTCGTGCAAAAAAAGCTTACTCTCAGTGAAACTTCTCTGAATATATATAAAAAAAAGTACTAAAAGCATGTGCATAGTGTGCTATGTTGTTTATGGCAACAACAATTTAATACTGTTTGTAAAAAAACTGACAAAAAAGCTACCCTATGTGATTAATTTTATGCCCACTGAGGATTTTTCTTTGCATACACCAGAGCTGTTTGATTTCAAGACTGGGAGTTTCACCTCTGGCTAACTGTGACTGTGGTTTGGCCATAACAAGAACTGAGTGTCATCTCCTAAACCCTTTAAGCCAAGTTGGAGAGAGTACTTCATGAAGCTGGAGCGAACCATCTATTTAACAGACTTTTACTGATCTTCTTGATCGTTTTATTTTCCCACTTTTTTTCTTTAAGTTCTGTGTAAAACAACACAACCATAAACAACTTCAATAAACACCTGCACCCTGCAGCAGACAGGTCAGTGTCAAATTGTATCTAAAATAAAATAAACACTGTATTCATTTCAGCATATAGGCCTTTCTCTGAATTACACACAGTCCATATACGAGTGCAGGGGGAACAGAAGGAAGATGCAGTGAGGTGCTATATCTCCAGTTCTATGCACCAACAACTCACCTTCAACCCCTGTGCCAACAGGTTATCCACACTAAAAGACTTAAAGTGCCGAGTGCTCCATTATCTCTATCCTCTTGTTACCAACACAATACTTATTTATAGTTTCTTTCTGCTCGGGAGCAGACAAAGCAATTTGTGAAGCTACCTGTCAGCCTTCTGTCAAGTGCATCTTACTGATTGCTTCCCTCTAAATAGCAGAGCATGATGCACTGCACCTTAGACCACTTCCAATCCGCCAATCATTTTAACCTGCCCTCAAGATAACGTGCATTTTCTTTGTGCCTGACCACACCTGGAACTCCCTCTGACACAAATTTTGGCACAGCTGTCGATGCAACCTACAGGACACAGGCACTGGGCGTAAAATTAACTCTCATGGAAACCAGCAATTACATGTGTGTTTCTGCGCTTCAACCATTTTTTTTTGCTATATAAATGGGGCCCTAAATATTTCTCTTTGTCAGTAGGGATTTTCTTTTGGCTGAGTGTCCACTACAGAGTGGCACAGTTGTCTTCCCACGCAGATCAACCGGGTTCAAATGCAATCTTTTAAATTTATGTGTGCAGGGATTTATGCAAGCAGTGGCAGGCAAACGCAGTGACATCAAAGGCATAGAGTCATATGTAACGGCTGTAGAATCTGTCACTGATCTTTTAGTCATTTAACTTATTGAGTCCTAGCATTAAAACGAACAAAGCACCCTACTATCCACAGTCCTTAACAGCTATAGTTTAACTGCTTTTCAACTCAGACCTCATTCAAATGTTGTCTTCATTTGTCACTCTGAATAGCACAACTTCATCATTAGCTTTAGATTTGAGTGATTAGTCCCTGCAGCTTTTCACTAGGCTTAACACATTTCAATGAGGCAATCGGTTAAACACTCAAATACAATAACCTCTTGAAAACAGAAAGTTCACAGTGTAGTCAAACATGTTTGTACGTTGTTATGATAAAAAGATGATTGCAGAAATGCTTTGCATACCTTCTATCAATTTTTCATTGCAAAAAAGGATCCCCTACGTGACTCATAGCAAGGAGTCTGTCAGTCTTAACATAATCAGAACATATAGACATATATGGCTGCTTTCAGTTCATGGAATCAATATGTATCCTCCCTTGTTAAAACTAGAGATTGCCTAATTAGACAGTGATCATGCCAAGTGAAAAGCTGCAGCAGAAAGGTTAATTTTACTGAGTATTGAGATAAGAATATCATAACAAGTTCTAGATAAGGTTAACAGTATATACCTGGGGACTATTAACCAGTGAAACACAGTCTACAGCTAATACAAATAGATTAATAAAGATATCAATGCTCCCCAAGTTACAGAACTGGATCCATACCTCACCATGTCATGCTGTCTAAAGTTACAATTCACTCAAGCGCCATTCAGCCCACCTGAAGCTATGTTTTGCTGTGCTTTACACTCAGTCAGTCAACAACAACTAGCTCTTTTAGACAAGCAAGATTTCAATCTACAGTTACCCTGTGTAGAGCAGAATTTCCTCTGGTCGTCTATGGAGGCAACTCTGACAGGATCCTGTTCTCCCTGTTTGCAAGCCATAATCAGATTACACGGTAAAACAGGAGATTTCCTACCACTGAGGTCAATAGGGTTATGAGCTAATTTCATTCAAAGACAATACATTTCAAACTAAATATTGTAACGGTTTGCTCAATTTCAACTGTTCCTCTGCACACAATTTCCGTTTGTAGCAACTGTAACAAGGGGGAATTAGTGCTGCCGATTTGTGGCAACAAGAGCGATACCATAACCTCAGCACCACTCCTCCAGATGCTGTTTATAATGCATGTCTGTGCTGTTTATTCCATTGCTTGCCTGAAAATCCATAAACTGTCTGTTGTTTGTGCCGTTTATACTCTCTCAAACCAGTTAAAGCAAGATTGAGAAGGGCACAAAATCACAACAGGCATCATAGTGATGGGTTATTGAAATCATATTACACTTCACCACACCATCTCCAGGCACAGTTGTCTGTAAAACACATTTATTTGCACAAGTACTTCAGGGATATCAACTGAAGTGCTTTGGTGCGCCCACATGTGAATGAACTCTGCTTGACTTTGATTCAAAGTTGCTGTTTGCACAAAGTTACTTGAGTGATCTCTCACTCTGCATGTTGCAAATGACTCACCTCTCACTCTCTTTCGCTCTCTCTCCCTCTCGCTTTGTCTCTCGGCCTTTTTGTCTCTCCCTTGCCCTCTCTCTCCCCGTAACATCTGTCATGAGCTGGAAACAGCTTCACACCAACTGTGCCTCTCCCTGACTGTGTAGCCTGCCTGCCAGCCAGTCAGCCTGTGTTTTCAGCCCCATTAAACCTCATTGCTGCATCATTATATCAGGTCTGTGCCTCTTATCCTGCTACTTCCTGGTTACCCTGCAATGCAAAAACACCTGCAGAGGAGCTAGAGGGTAAAGAGAGGGCGACGAAATGGTTAAATACCTGTAAAAAAAAAAAAAGCCAGCTGAGTCTGTACGCTTGATGGAGGGTTATGAGGTAAGAGGGTACTTGAATGTCACATTTCTTTAGTATCCTGCTCGCGGTGCTGATCTATATTCAGCAGGTTGATCTATAGTCTCAACAGCTCAGCAAATGGAAAGCTTTTCTTCAGGAAATGTCTGGACGGTTCAGAGCATCAAGACATAAACACACATCACCACAAATCTGCACCCAAATGGAATACCATTTTTCTTCAGTTAGTTACTAGAGATAAAAATAATAATAATACAATATTATACAGTTTTTATGGGTGTTATTTGTGGATATATTATGATTTTAAGAACCAAAAACCCTTTAATACAGATTTATATCTCCTCTCTCAAGCTACTCTCTGGAGCTCCACAAAGAACAGCTCGTTTTGTGTCTGTCTCATTAATATTAATAAGCCTTTCCCCTGATTGGCTGATTTGAATGGCTATGAATGGAGGGTGGACAGAGACTGAACTGTATGTTGGCGGCTTCACAATGTCAAGGAAGCTGTGTACATTTCTCTGTGGACTGAGCGTTTTGAAACATGGGACAGTGTTTATATATAACATCTATACGACCTTCTTCTAATCAAAAAGCAATTAAAATCTCACTTTCTAAAATAGGGGACCTTTAAAGCCATTTATGTGATTATATATTTTACCAATGCTATTTCAGCAGTAATTCTAGTAATACCAGTCTACTAATTAATGAAACAGCAGTTTTTGCACTACAATGTGTTTCAAGGATAAAACATGAAATGCTAATTTTACTAAAAAGAAAGTTGAAAATATGCAATAATGAGCTCTTCTTCCACGATTATAAGCCTGCTATAGTGTCTCCTATATAAAAAAGAGAATATTTTGTAGCCAACTAATATAATGAGTGCAGAGTCGTGTGGTTATACTGTCGCAGCTTGGTGTTGTTTCAGGCGATTTGCTTTAACCACATTATATTTTCGGTGCCAACTTTGGTTGGAGAGTATTTAATTTAAATAAATTGCTTATATTTTAAGCATTGGTCTGTTATTTGCAGGAAATCTGCATCAAATATTTAGTTGTTTGATCCTGTTGATACAATCACCAAAGCAGCAGTGGATTGATGCTGTGCTACAAATAGACAAATAGGTTCTGAGGCTTTTGTTTTAAGTGGAAAATCTAGGACAACATTTCAACCAGAAGAACTGTCTTTGCTGCTTTATTTGAATGAACCTCCCACCTGTCTGTGTCTCTTCCCCACCTGTGGTCGGTGCTAGTCACCAAAACACCACACAGTGAATTTCAAGGTCAGGAAAATACCAAAGCAGTCAGAGTGCTGCTTATGCTGGTTGTTGGGCCTCAGAAAAAAATACAGCCTATAGGCTTTGAAAACAACTAGCAGAACAGTTTTATAAAGCAGTATATCATTAGGGAAAGCAGACTTTCCATTCATAATGTATTGAATCCTTCCTCTTTACATTCTTAGCTTCTACATAATTCTGCTCATTTCCTCTTTTAATCCATGTATTTTTTATTCTCCTTTCCGCTCGTTCAGACCCTCTCTGTCCTTTACCTCCTCTGTCTTCCTTTCTCATGCTCCCCCTCCTTCTTTTCGGCCTGCTATTTGCCCCGCCTCTTCCTCAGATTAAAACCTAATCTCCTATAATGGTAGCCCTGCTGTCTAAAATGCTATCTGAATGCTTAATTAATATTTAAAGAGCAGAATTTTTCTCGGCTCCTTTCGCCTCCCCTCCACTCCCGTCTCCTTGCTCTTTTTTCACCTTGCCTGTCTTTCACTTTCTCCTCTTTTCACACAATCTTCCATCTTCATTCTCCTTCATTTCCACCCATTCTTTCTCTGTGCTTTTGCCTTCCTCCATCTTCCTCTTCCTCGAGCCAAGTTCTAATCTTTCATAATGATTGTCTGGGTGTCTAAACGCTCTCTAACGGCTTAATCAATACTTAATGAACATACCATAAATACTTTATGAACCCTAAACCCTGAAATCCCCAGGGTTTCATTAGCTGAGGAGATATACACTTTTCTCCATCTCCATGATGACTGGAGGCTCGGTGAAATCAACACTGGATACTGATTACCTCATCATTTAGTCTGGTCAGTTCATATTACTGCAGCTGTGGTGTTTTGCTGCTGTTGTGTATCTGTTGTGCTCTTGTGATGTAGGAGGAGTACGTAATGTTTACTGGGGTCAGTTGGGTGCATGTGCTCTCAATTATATAGGTCCAAAGACACCACCCACTTATTAAATTACTGCTCATCTGCAGACATTAAATGTAGGTTCTGTATATTGTCAGTCTGTTTGCTTAATGGTTTATCTCCCAGATTGTGTGGAAGTGATGGACATATCCAATGTGACAACACCCACTGGTTTTGTGGTTTCCCATTTTCAAGCCTTGAGTTTGGCATATTGACTGCCACACTCTTGTTTTTTTGGAGCCAGAAGTGACCATATTTGGACAGGGGTATATAGCTGGATGGGCACTGTGCCTAGCAAACAAATAGTGGCAGCCAACTGTCACTCAAATAGGCCACTCCCTTACATATGCATTACTTTAAGCCTTAATAAAATTTAATGAGTGTGTTGTATAAAAATCCCCCAGTACAGTACAGTTGTCATGAAATTATATATAGAGACCAAATCCTTTTTTTGCACCGGGCTATAAACATGTTTATTTCTGAATAAACTGATTTGACTGAATTGATTGTGAATCCATTATTAATGAAAACATTCACTTCCTGAAGCATAAGTCAGCCCTCCACAGACAATTATAATTTAAGTGTTTTTACAAGTTAAAATATCCTAGGGCTTGTAGCTTATAGAGATGGTGTTAGTTGAGAGCCACAGCTTATTATTATCTTTGTATGTCTGTGTTAAAGGAAGGTTTAATATACAAAAAGAAGACTTGATCACTGCTGTAAAATCCTTTTGTCCAAGAGTTAGAAACTTAAAAAAAAAATACAGAAAAGGATGATTTACGCACTTTGTGCATTCTATACCAGGTTTTCATTTGGTTAATTGGCCACAAAGGTCATTAAGCTTAGCTAACCTTTAAAGGATTTAGCTAATGCTCAAGCATCATTAAAATTGGGGTTGGAGGCTTTTCAAATGATGGCGTACTTATGAAAAAATTCAGAAGACGAAAAGCTGTTTTCCACTCAGCGGCTCTCTAGTGGATGAGAAGTGACGAAGAAGCCCTGACTGTTCACATGAACAGCATCACACTCGACTAAGAGACTGACTATGTTTCAATGGTTAATTAAATTTTGTGACAGGCAGAGCTTTTTTCCTCCCTCTGACTTTCACACTCTGCATGACTCATTTAAAGCATTAAGATATGCTTTTTCTAGGTATGGGAGACCACACACACAATGCTCACATTCTCTAACCATGCATGCAGTTAAAATTCACCAGATTAATTTGCATGTTTTTGCCATTACTGTTCTTGAAGCTGTCCTCTCTTTCTCATTTTAATTTTGATATGCTTTCTTTCCTTCTTATCCCATCTTTCTTTCTCTCTCTCTCCCTTTTTTTTAGTCTGCCTCTACTGTGTGTATTAAAAGACCAGTAATTGATCACAGAGTCAGAGCAGAGTACTGTCCCTGCAGCACACCAGCGTGCACGCTGCTTCCCTGCCTGTCTGCCAGCCGTCCAGTGCTGGAATCAATCATCCAATCCTGAGACACAGAAACCATCAGGGAGGGTCAGACGCAGATAGAAGCGAGAGGGAGAGAAACAGATAGAGAGCTAGAGGGCGGAGGTGGACATAGAGACAGAGAAACCCTGCATGGATTAAATAAACATTTCCTGCATTGAACGCAGATCAAAATGCATCATGAATTGATTACTTTAATCTGCCTTGGGTATAATATGAAAGAATTAAAAGAAAAGATAGTATTGATAAAAAAAGACACATAGAACCACTAAACAACATCCTGACATTCGGACACCCATTATGCTGTAGGGATGCTACTTATTGTTGTTGTGATATCATTGTTCTTCCTCCCAAACCCAACTTATGAGTTTGTGCCTGATTCCTAATAGCTGAGTTAAAGTAGTGTCATTTCCTGTGGTTTATGTGGTTGCTCTTACTCCTTAACTGCTTGGTCCTGAATCGTTTTCAGCCAAAAAGACAAAAAAAACAAAAAACAAATGTGGATTTTAGACTCACTGGAAAAATATGATGCTATCTTGTTGGGATCCACCAGAGAAGCGAGTGATCCATTTTGGATTTAAAATATTGGCTGACTGGTAAATGTCTTTCCTTCCATTGTGGGGTGCCAATTAAGATAAATACGCTTTTGAAGAGTTATGCTGTGAAATGTAAAACACATGTTTATTGATATAGATGCCAAACACATATGGCTGTGCCCTTTAAAACACAGAGGGCCTCAGACTGTTGAGACATTAAGGCAACTAACCATGCCAAGACACTACTATAACCCATAAAAGCCATGTAGAAGGATTACAAACACAAATGCCTACACATAACAGGAATAATGCCTAAAACAGACTCAGTGTGTATAGTAAATACACTTCCCTATTACTTCAGTTCTCTTTCTTTTCTTTCTTCCCTTCTGTAGAACTGGATGTTGTAATCAAGGCTAATGGGACTCAGCTGTTGGCCAGTGTAATTACCTAGAATGCAGACAGATGATCTGGAAGACATGCCCACACACACACACACACACACACACACACACACACACACACACACACACAAGATGACTCCATAGACAAGTATTTTTTCTTTTGTGCACCTGTGCCACTCAAAGTAGTGTGTGTGTGTGTGTGTTTGGCATTAGTCAGCATGTGCTCGTTCGTATGTGGTGTGTGTTTCTGTAAAATAAACAGAAAGAGTGTGTGAGCACATGAATGATGCATGTATTTGTTAAAGGTCAGTGAAAGCTCAGGCAAAATTTCCATTCCTTCTCCAGCCCAGGAATTCCCAGGGAGCAGCCTGGCACAGTAAAGCAAGTTGTTAAATTTTAGGGCCGCCCCCTAATACTCGTCCAGTTAGCCAGTGAAAAAAAAAATGTAAAATTCAGAATTTATAGTCTATCGGTGCAACAGAGTTTGAAGTAGTTTACCTATAGAGGGTATTCATAAAATTGACGTACCGCTCTTTGACCTGTCAGTTAACTAAGCTCAAAAATAAAAATGCAGACCACACCTCCAACACCATTAGGGAGCTGTGCCATGTTGTTAAAAATGTTATTCGACTTTGTTGGGCACGAAATCATTGAAAGTGTGGGACTCGCCCATATTTTCCCTGCGCATACTCATCACTGCAATTCTGCTGTTTAATTCTCACCTTTCATCAAAGAAAAATGTCTTCAAGAAGGTTACGTGGATAGATTTTAAAACAATCACATAAAACCACTTAAATTCTATATATTTTAATTTTAAAAATACGTTGAATATATCTTCTTATGTTTTTTTTCCTTGTTGGAAGTCAATGCTGTTGTACATAATCTTTCTTAAAGAGTAGATGTAAGTACATATTTTTATTTGTTTAGTTTGTTAAAAATGCTGTCCAGAATGAAAAACTGGGCAGATTTCCTGTCTCTCAAAATAATAACACCACCCATCCATGAATTCAACAATAGAAAAAAACATTGAGTGGAGTTGAACTTTCATTGGAATAGAGATTTTGGAACAAATCTCTAGTATGTCTAATAAATGTGCCTCACTGTCATTTGAGGCCTCGTCAGCCTGATGTCGTAGTGTCTGTGTGAGGAGGGAGCTGGCTTCAGGGAAATCCTCTCTCTAAATGATTAATAGAGTCTGGAACTAAGGAGGGGAGTTGTCTCTGACTCTGCAGGTACACACCCTGTTGACGCCTGTGAGAAAGCAGGAGAGACCCAGAGTGTTTGGGTATATGTGTGTGTGTGTGTGTGTGTGTGTGTGTGTGTGTGTGTGTGTGTGTGTGCGTGGGTCTGTCAGTCTAAGCTACATTTGACGCAGCAGCATCACAGTGAGCAGTATTTCATGGCAGTTCAGAGACTCTTTAATCATGGCAGCTACACACACATATGAATGTACATAAAAACTACCCCCCCCCCCCCCCCAACCCACACACACACAACACACACACACTCATTAACAGAGATGTCACGCTGGGTTGTGATGAAGTACAATAAAACCGAACAACTGATTTGTTAAATGTAGCTACAGTTTATGGTTGTATTCATGGGTGCCTAGTTATGCTTTAAGATGGAGGAGCAAACTTGGAAAGATGCATAATTGGCATAATTGTAATTGAAAACAAGTTTCTTGCATTTCGACTTTTTAGAACAATCTAGACACCCCCAGTAGTCTAGATTATTTAGATTGAGGGTGCTATGGAATCCAAGAATGGCACAGTGCATAATTATGCAGAAACAGGACATGATGTGAGAGTGTGAGAAGAGCCGACTGACTTGATAACCGACCATGTTGTGCATTACATTCAGCTATTCACCAGATTTTAGTGGGGCATGTTTGTGTTTCATCAGCGTAGAAATTGAAAATGGATGCTGCATATTTGAAATATTTAACCCAACAGCAAAAAAAATCTATCTTAAAGTCCTTTTAATCATCTGAACTATGAAACATAAGGGTAACATTAAAACACATTTGAACTGATAAATTGCTACATCAAGTAATAAATTGTTGGTAATCTCAGTGATGGAGTCTCTGGTGCTATATTTAATCACAGCCATAACACTAGATAAGTGGATAAATCTATACTGAAACACGTACTGCTGAATTTCCTTGCACTTCTGGGTCCATTTCTTAACATCTCTGATAAACAAACAAACATTAATAATGTAATTTTTATTTGAGTCACTTTCTGTTCACATATTTTTGATGCAGTGACAATATTTGTTGTTTGAGTTGGACAGCTTTTTTGATCCACAGTAGACATCAGTTTTATGTCTCTGCAGCTCCTTGCTAAAAATACAATTTGACACTGCAGCGGTATTTCTGTTTTATTGGATTGTATCCTGTAAAAGAGTAACAGGTAGGAGGGAGAGGATGAGATGTGGTCAACTGGTCAAGAACAAGACTGCAACCTTCCAATTTCAGGTTCTGCCTGGTCTTCACCCGACACTCTGACCCTGCACTACTCTAACAGATTAAAAGCACGTTCAGCTCTGCTGCTGAAATGACTCACATACTACCTCTTCCACCCCTCCCCCCCTTCTCTCTCTCTTTCCCTTCTCCCTGAATTGCTCCTTGATTGTCTTCTGTATCAGAGCATTTCATTAGAAAAATGCAATAAACCAGAAGGCCTGCTGGATTGCCGGATTATCATTGAGGAAGCACTTTTCGGATAAGGGAAGAGAAAATTAATAAAGAAAGTTTTCAGTTTTTGTTGTTGGTTTTGTTTCCAGCCTCCTTTTTTTTAACCCTGCTAATGGCATGCGGCTTGTCTTCAGACAAATCACTGGGAAATGAAGTTAAGAGCCACAGCCAGAGAGAAAACAAATTAAAAAGAAAACTGCAAAATTAAAAAAAGTTCTCGAAAAGTGCAGGGGAGGAGTAGGTTTGTGCTCTCGGCACTGCAGTGATTAAAACATAAAGCACTGGCTCAGACACAAGAATCACATTGGCTCAGAGAGAAGAAAGAGGTGCATTGGATTCTGACCAAACTTGATGTTTTTTCCCACTGTGTCATGTTACATACGCCAAGAAAGCGGAATTGGTGTTTGAAAACTTGATAGGAAAATTACAGTCGAAGAAAAGTCTAATCTCACATTGAAATTCCATGCGGTATGTGGTAATAACTCCAGAAGTCCCCTTGTGCATCTATTGTATCCTCCATTTGTACATTAAGAATTTTCAAAAAGTTCCTCTTGAGGGTAAGCCAATGTAAGTGTGTAAATGATGGGCTTCAAGGCAAAGGCTAAAACCTTCTTCTCACCTTAATTGTGCTACACTCCAATAAAAGTCTAGAAATATAATCCAAGGGCATATAACACTTGAAGCACTTATGGAAGATACAGTACACAACCTGGTCTACTTGCTGTATAACAGCAAGTAAAGCCGCCCACCCGCCCTCACCTTCTGCTGGCCTCGGCTATAAAGACCTAGAGACGAGGAATGCTGGTTTACACTTCAATAAAAGGCCTTGTTCATCTACTCTGTTGTTCTCACTACATCTGTCACGCTGCAGTCCAACCGTCAAGGTCAAGTACCTGTAGGTTTAACTGTGTACACTGTATGTATGAGTATGTATGAATGGATTTGTCTGCTACTGACCCGAGTGCAATCAAAATGAAGGCAATATAAGTGTAGATTTCCACCACAGTTTAGTTATTTTTCATATAACTATATAATTTATAACATATTTAATTTAGTCACAAAAAATTGGGTGAATTTCGACAGAAATTGAATATAATTCACAAGTATGAATTAATATATATTTATATGTATATTAACCTCATAAGACACACTAGGGGATCATTTACAGTACTACTATGCTTCAGTCGTTGGTTTCAACTAATACAACAATTATCGTCTCAAAGTTGTTTTGCATCAATTGACACCATGCACGAGCCAATCCAGATGACTATCTTGAAAGCTAATGAGAACTGACTACAAAACTTTGACCACCTTTGGTATGATGGACAGCAGTGCGACCCCATGGAAATTTCCCATGACAAGACCATCCAAATCTATTTTCTTCCTAAGATGGTTGATATTTTAATTAATATATAATTCAATCAAAGTAGGAATTGTGTTCTTATCTACATGGGGAGCAGGTCTCTTTATGTTGAGCCCACAAATTGACCACCATTGAAATCCAATGTTTCCAGAGTATCCCAGAACAGACAAACCAAACACTAGCTTTCATCTTTTTTCTGAAGACATCATAGCTGATTCGTCACAATCGGCAACCTCACAAATAGATGCCACTAACAACTAAAAACTACACGCTGTACCTTTGACACAAATACCACTTATATATGAATATAGCTTCAGTTGTATTACTTTATAGTTAAATGCCTTTACACTGGCATTCTATTTTCTATAATAGGCTGCTGTGCAGCTTTACTGGAGGAGATGAGGGGATTTGTTCAAGGACACTAACTTGCAGTTGTTAAAGCATCAAAGTCACTCTGGGCCTCCAATGCAGAGACCTTTGAGGCGCAAATCTGTTTCTCAATTTTGTTATTCAATAATCCCGAATGGCTTGTGAAATTGTATTTACCTTTAACACAAGTCATGTTCGTTTTGTCTGTGTCTTTGATCATTTTAGACAAATCTGGTTACAGGGATTTGTTAGATTTAAAGGTAATTCCGATATTTCTGAAGCCGGACTATATTTTCCCATCATTTGGGGTCTAAGTGACTAATGGGACAAAACCTTTTGGAATTGGTCCAGTATTGAGCAAGATTGCTTCAGCCGGCTGCGGCGAAATGGACTGCAACGAAATCATGGGGGCAATTGCACCCATCAAAGTACATCCACTAAAGTGCTTGTTTTTTGCCACTGACAGGCTCAGATTGATATTATAAGATCTGACAGTGAGCATGAGAACTAGTTGCCTGTAGCAGTGTTATGGCTAATGGTATAGGGAAAATACATCAAGGGCAATTTGACTTTTTTTTTTTTTTTAAGATGCTGTTTTTTTAAACTGTATATGGCTGACTTTCACAGTTACAATGTAAGGAAACTAACAAAAATGTAGAATGATGGATTATCCCAATGGAATATTATGAAGATAATCATGAGTCATTTCACTTTGACTGGCAGTTGAGTATTTATTTCAGCCGGAGTACACAGAGATGAGATACAACAACTGATAGTGGGAAAAATGGAAACCATGACAGAAAGGCAACAGATCAGTCAGGAAAGACGACATTGTAATGTTACTTCACAGAAACTGCTAGTGTTCCTGCAATCAGTACAGTAACAGTTACCTAACTGAACTGCTGCTGCTCCTGTGGTCACTGCTCTCCTCCCCCGAGGAGTGAAAAGGCAAACATTTCCTGCAGAGTCTTACTTGTTGCTGCCAGACTCTAAAAAGAAAATCTAAAGTGTCCGTGGATGAGAGTAATGCCAGCTGTGTAACTACTACAAAATGGATTTGCAGAGTTTATCAACATTGTCGCCCCGGAGACCTACGCTGGATCAAGGAGGATGAAAAAAGTGAGGCCGGCTGGACCAAATGTTCAGCTTCAAACTGAAAGAAAAAAAGATTTCAGCACATAACTGTGTAAGGAACAACAGTATGGAAGTCCAGTGGCGTTGTTTCATTTTAAGGCGAGGTATGGTGAGGAACACACCCTTCTAGGGAGGTTTGGGGATGTTAGACAAATTTGAAATTTGCAATCTGCTGTGATTTGACATGTGAGTGGACAAATATGCTTCAGGCAAGTGTCTGTTCAAGATTATTGGAACAATAAGAAATGACAAGTCTCAGTAACATCAAAACTCAGTTTTGCTTTTAAAAAGCTAAAAAAGACTATTGCAAACACAAATAGAAGGAAGGAGAGAACAATAGAAATACGGCTTTGGATACACGTGGACCAATCACATCTCATTCCGTCACACGGCATCAATTAAAAGCAAAATGACAATAAATCAAAGTCAATCAAAAATCTATTTTTCACATTTCAAAAAAGGCACAGTCTATACAAAAGCAGAAGGAGAAGAAATACATAAATTCAATAAATACCACACAGACGGAAGCCATAATAGAATAAGATGTAGCCCAAACTATCATAAAAAATGTCAGAGAAAAACATTAAAAGCCGATTCATCACTCAAGCCTTATGGAGCCAGGGCTTGTAGAGTTAAAATCTAAAAGAGCTTCATCTCGTTTCAACAACAAGTTACAATCGCCCCATCTCAGTGGTGGCTTTTGTCATTAAAATGGACAGGTACCGGATAATCATGGTCATTTCTATGGATGGAGCTTTTGTGTTCGCTATTACACTGTTTCAACTTCCTGGTGGATTTCTCCTATGTACACCAAACCACATGGAACATGCTAACATGTAAATAATGTGTGGAGACACATGATGACGTTCTTTAGCGGAAATATCAGAATCACTTTACTTGAATAAGGGCGACACGGTGGAGCAGGGGTTAGCGCTGTTGCCTCACAGCAAGAAGGTCGCAGGTTCAAGGCCTCCTTGGTCCGGGGTCTGGGACCTTTCTGTGTGGAGTTTGCATGTTCTCCCCGTGTCTGCGTGGGTTTTCACCGGGTACTCCGGCTTCCTCCCACAGTCCAAAAACATGCTCAGGTTAATTGGCAACTCTAAATTGCCCATAGGTGTGAGTGTGTGAGTGAATGGTGTGTGTGCCCCACGATTGGCTGGCGACCATCTGGGGTGTATCCCTGCCTCTCGCCATAACGCGCTGGGATAGGCTCCAGCAGACCCCTGCGACCCTAATGAGGAATAAGCAGGTATAGAAAATGACTGACTGACTGACTGACTTTACTTGAATAGTTGGTTCATAACAATGGTCCTGTGACAGCTAATGTCAAAATGAACCATAAATGACAGTTTAAAGATATAACCCAAATAGTTTGACAGTAAGGTTTTGTTTATGAATGGCACTTAACAAGTGTCATAAGCATTCATTAAAGTGTCATGACAGTGTATGAACCCCCCATTCAAATGAAGTGTTACCAAAATATCTTGCTTGTATGGGGATAACGGAAAATAGTAGTTGTGTGAGTGTTACTAGTTTGTCCACAACTGCTGGAGCAGTAATCCTAATCCTTGCAATTTGGAAACTTGCGGACATGAAGCATTTTATTTGTGGATGCTAAGATAAGATCTACAGCTTCAGATATACAGCAACCAAACCGACGTGCCTACTGCCCCAGATGTAGTTCCCCTTGCTGTTAGCCATGATGCTGCTGCAGGCAGCTGCTTCCTGTGTATGTTGTTTGTTAGACACTTATAATAACAATCTGAGCATGTCAGTGGCAAAAAAAACAGTCACTTTTAGTGGATGTACTTTGACAGGCACAACTGCCCTCAAGGATTAGACTGGAGCGCATTTCACAGCTGTTCAATACTGGACCAATTCCAACATTTTTTTTGTCCCCATTAGTCACTAGAAAAATACTGTAATTATCCTTTAATAATGTATCGATCCAACAACAGAAACTACATGTATAATTGGTTGATTATTCACATAGTGTAATACGAGTGACTGAGCAGCAAAGTCTGAGATAGTGGATGCTCTCTGCCTCCGGTGCACGCACAACCGATGTGTGTATACGTGCGCGTGTTGTGTGTTCCACCTGATACTATTTCATCCTGATCAATGCCTTTGTCCTACAGACCCAGAGCTCGAAAGCCATGGCCTGTTGCCATGGTTATCTCTATTTGAAACCGGGGGGATTAACCTCCAGGGGGATGGCTTGCGAGAGAGAGAGGGAGAATGTGACCGAGAGAGGAGCACAACAAGAAGGAAAAAGTGAAAGAAAAACAAGTACGAGTGAAAGGAAATAGCATGATACAACTAGATGAAGCTCAGTTGACAATAATAAATATAGATATGCAGATACACAGCCTACTCTATCCCTTTCTTTGGTTTAATTTGGCTTGGCTATATAAACCACCCGCATGTGTTTCAAAACTTAATATTGTGGGTCTCTCGTTGAGATCTTGCTTTTCTATGGATGCCTTTATACGCTTTGTTATGAAAAACAACAAATGTGGCCGCTGCCATCACACTCGCAGCGCAAACAGTTGAGAAATTGATCCTCTTCCTCAAACACGAGTGTTTGAGTTTGAACCTTGTTGAAGAGTGCTACAGACGACGTGTTCAATGCCCGGCGACATGTAGGGAAATTAATTTAATATGCTGGCAGGATATGAAAGCGTGTAAACTGCACCGGTTTTGCATCAGAAGGTGGCTTTTTGAAGATAGAAGTTCTTTTGCAGGCTCTCTGAAGATGTGCTTGTGGTGTGTATGTGAGTGTGTGAGTGTGTGTGTGTGTGTGTGTGTGTGTGTGTGTGTGTGTGTGTGTGTGTGTGTGTGTGTGTGTGTGTTACTGCGGTGCTCAGATGAGAGAGCAGAGATTTTCTCACCGCCTTTAGATGTCGGGACGAGGGCACAGTGGGGCCAGCTGACAGCTTGTCGGACCAAGGTTATTTACTTTTAGAAAGGGAAAACCAGCCTGAGTCAGCAAATACTAAAGGGCAGCCACACACAGACACGCACACACACACACACCCACGCCCACACACATGCATAGACATGGACCTCTAACTGTTTCATCTCGCTCTCACACTGTAAGATGTATTATTGGATGCACACACACACACACACAAACAGTGCTTCAACACACACATGTGGATATACAAAGACATGCACGCACAGTGCTTCAGCACACACACACCTCGCCAAGAGGTTAAATAGACTCATCGCTGGAACACCATTGAGAAAACAGCAGTCTAATTACCATCATATCCTCTACCAAGGACACCTCATGACAGCCCACTCACATTCATCTGTTCATTTTACCTGTACAAACCACACACACTCCCCTCTTACCAAGTCATTATGCTATAACAAGGGTTCTTAAACCCTTCCTGCCTAAATTGAGCAGGTTTAGTGTTCTCCTGAGACGGAGCCTTATTAAAGCTTTGTCATATGAGCATTCACCACAAAACTGTATTCCAGTTCGGCTCCCAACAGTGCCATAATCCCAAATTGTATTTATATAGGACGTGATAACCACGAATCCGCCGCTAACCAGTTGTCTTATTAATAACCACCTTATCTCGAAGAGACACAGTATATGCACATACATTTACACAAAGAGAATAGAGACTGCAATTGCATATGATTCATTATAATGGCATGCGGACGAGCATATATCCAGCCACCTCAATACTTAAAATTCATAGGAGCAGCCAAGAATTTTTATCCACTTGCTGGACCATGGATGCTAATGTCCAATTTGCCCTCTCCAGGCAGAATGTGAACACTCCCGAAAAAGGACTGCCAGTAGCACTCAATTGGATCTTCCGGGCTGCTCCTAATCTCTTTAGAGTGAGCGTTGCTAAAAGCCATTGAACTTGACACGTTTTGCAGAACTAATTATACGCTATCTCTTAAACGCACAATATATAATTTTCCGCTGCTAGGGGTCTCTCAAATAAAACAATAACAAGTTACAAATTACATGACACTGTGAAATAATGACTTATCATGGGCATAGTGAGATTTGAATTCTCCTAAAATTTGTTTTATGACCACTGACCTTCTGGCAGATCAAGATGATCACCAAGATGATGATTTTTTTTTTTTTTTATGAAAACACTTTGTTGGAGGGGGTGATGCCATTGACTGGCAACCAAATAAAACGTCACATTACCTTGATTAAAATTACAGCAATTAGTCAATTTTAGACATTTTAATCCAGAAAAGTTCTGCTTTGGGCCTTTAAAACACAGTAAAATGAAGTCAAAACAAGTTTTACTTATGATTCTGACAGAAAATAGAGGGCAGAATCTTTCACAGTTATTTGTTTTTGTAAAGAATCTGAGGAAATGTCTTTCTATGTACTATAAATCAATTTAAGATGGTCAAGTTGGTTGGAATGCTATTAACATTTTCAGTAAAATATAACAGTATTTCTTTTGCATCTGATTTTATATATCTATGCATGAATTAAATAAAGTGATTAAATTTTAGGACCATCTTTTATTATGTTTATTATCTTGCAATAGAAAGATTTACTTAGTTATCGTGAACTGAAAGAAATTAATTTGATATAAAAAGATTAATCAATATTATTTCATATTAAAAGGCAATTATTGTATAGTATATTTTTTCTAATTTTTAAAGAATTATCAGAAGTATCATCAAATCCAGAATGCTGCATTTTTGTGTAGGATATATATTTTTCTAAATTTAAGCAACAGACATGTTATTTTCAAACCATGGCTTTTTGAAGAACTAGGGCCAAACAGTGGTCTGTTGTGCAGCATTGAAAACAAAAAACAAAAAGTCTTTTAATATGAAATGACAGACACACTTGATTATTTTTAAACATTTAACTATCACCCTGCTTAATCGATAGCTAATTAATATGTTGGGCTGTAAATCCAAATTGTGGAATTATTATTATTATTATATAAATATTCTGAAACACATAAATAATGTTAGCTTAGTGTTAGCCACTTAGCATGACAAGCGATAGTTTCTTTTGTCAGGCTCTGATAAAGAAGGACCTAAAGTGAATGATTAAAATGATATAAGGCTAGGAGAAATACTAACTCCCTGTCCAAGAGTTCTGTGATGTTACATATATGTCACATTGGCCGTTTATGGTAAATTTATTCCCCATTTAAAAAATGAATTTTTTTTGCTTAGTAGCACATATTTTGCCTTTTTATTTGCTTTTCCTCAACATATAAATTTGCTGGTTAGGTTTAAAAATACAATCATTTTCAGATTATTATTATTTTATTTTTAAGTTAAATATAAAGTTATATGAGGAATTTTCCACAACAATCAAAGCAGTGGCGACACCAGTATCACCATGAGCCAATAACCTTCAAATTATTTTATGCATTTTGAGATATCCATTATGAAATTTTACCACTGCTATAGCAGCAATTGAAAGTTTATGTGTAAAGCTCATCGTGTTGAGACCTTTCTGTAGACAGTTTTTATATAAGATTTTCAACTGTAGGAAGAAAAGAATAATCTGTATATGTGTACAATTTTGGTGGAGTAACTGTACAATATCTTAATCTACGAGCCAATATGAAAATATTATACTGTCTTGTTGCATTATGAAGCCTTGGTCTTACATTGAATTTCAAGTGAAAAACAGCTCACTTTTATTTTGTGAGTAGCAAGCGTTGCTGGTGCCTCAGTCAACTGCCATCAGGATTCTCAGCGTATTCCTGTTTAGATCAGCAAAGATAGCTGACCCTGAGAAACGTTTCGAGACAAAGAGGTGGAATGGAAACGTGTGACTGAAGGGAAAAAAAAAGTAAAGAGCCCCAAAAAAAAAAGAAAAGTGAAGAGTTAGGAGCCGACAGGCTGAAAGGCACGGGAAGAGGAAAAAGCCTCATTGGTTTTCAGCGGGCATGTGCAGACTCAGACATACTAAAAGGTTACAGCATTTGATTTGTGATATTCTACTCTGAAAGCTCTCTCTCTCTCTCGCTCTCTCTCTCTCTCTGTCTGGAGGAGCCGTTTGGCTACTGCTGTTCACAAAGTTTGATCGATGGCTGAATTATGCCATCGGATTGTGAATCTAGCCGACTGCTGTCTGCCCAATGACAAACAACAAACATGTCTGGCCACCAATAACAATGAGAGATGTGAGGACGGAACAGCCAATCAGGGAAAAGACTCCGGGTACAACACTCAATAGTGTCCCCATAAAACAGGGCCATTTCAGTCAGCTTCTCCCGCTGCCATTAATATACTTCATTCATATTTATTCCTACGGTGTGCGTGAGAAGTGAGATGTTCAATGCAGCACCGCCCTTTTCTTCCAGCCTTTTATTTCCTTCCTGTGCTTCTTCCTTCTCCTTGATCACTCTGCATTCCTGCCTCTTAAGAGTTCAAGC
The DNA here is from genome assembly GCA_030544235.1 of Lepturacanthus savala. Taxonomy (NCBI): domain Eukaryota; kingdom Metazoa; phylum Chordata; class Actinopteri; order Scombriformes; family Trichiuridae; genus Lepturacanthus; species Lepturacanthus savala. The sequence goes on from CM060467.1 coordinate 7,355,569, forward strand.
TGCCCACTCCATATTCACGCCATCTCTCTCTCTCTACATCCTCCATCACTACAGTTCGGGCTTCCCACTCCCTCCCTCCATCAATCTCTACGTTGCACCCACCCTCGCTCCGGCAGCCCACTCAAAGGCTAATTCCACAGGGGGAAGAGAATGTGAGGAGAGGCGTTTTATAGTGTTTTCCAGCTATCTCCGTCCTTATAGAGCTGTTCTCAACCCCGGCTCCATCAAACCAAGCACCGCCCCCACTCTCGAGCTGCCTACTCCATTCCTCCTCTGTTCACGGCAATATTTCCCTCATTTCTTTTTTGTTTTGCATTCTCTCGGGGGTATTGCGCGGGGGTAATTCTGAATCTAAAAGGGTTTCGCTCCTAAATGAGGCCGTCACCGGTTGAAAAACACATCACCGGCAAAATGATCCCTAAAATAAGCTGGAGACTCATTATCTCTGTTTGTTCTGAAATAATAGCATTGTAAGTGTTATTGTTGTGTCCCATTGACTCATACTGTTGAAATATGGAACAGTGTGGATGCAATGAAGCTTATAGGTTCAATCAGGAAGACTATCTACGTTACTCATTCATTCTCATTCCTCTTTTTCGCTCCCTTTCTCTCAGCTGAATAGGGCGTTTACTCTTTTACTCTTTTAGTTAAACCAAACAGATTTTGTCACAATCTCCATCCATGTTATTACCTTTACTGTCAAACTTTAAATCTATTCCTCTCCTTGTTGCTGTCAGCTGTCATTTCAGTGTGAATCGTCAACCCTCCTTCACCCCATTCACATCCAGTTTCAACATATCATGTTTGTGGGGCTTTTAGCTGTTCGTAAAAAACCCTGGAAGAAAAACAAAAAGCCAACATGGAGATTTTGTTATGTGGCCACCACCCAGATGTCTGTATTTTGATTTAATTAATAGTAACTTGTAATAAGATAATTATACTAAATACCTTGACTTAAATAGGACTTTAATGAACTGTGTTGACAGTTAGAGCCTGTACTTAGATTTTATTTGTGCATGACCTCATGTCGTGAAATCATGGTCTACAATATACTGGTTTTCTGTAGTATTTATTCTGTGAGTTGAGACCTAATGAAAAGACCACATGTGATCTCAGACTTTCCAAACACTCCATAAATAAAAGGACTCTGAAAATAGAGCTTTTATTGGTGTTATTGGGAGATCCTCGCTGCCTTTATGAAGCAAAAAAAAAAACTCCCTAAACTCCCTATCGGTCTGAAAACATGAAGTTTTCACAGCTTTTCTCTCTGGTTCAAAGACCCAGCTTCGGAGCTCTTGGGTCATTTTCTGTCAGAGTGCAGTCAATCTTACTGTGAACCCCAGGAAGATAATTGCTACCTTGGTAGTAGCTAATGCAGATTCAAGTAAAATCAAATAAATCACCACTAAAACCAGCATCAAGTTGCTGCTGTCAGGCCTGATGCAGATTCCTAATTAATTCATAGGCTGATGCTGTCCACAAAGATATCAGCAGAGTCTGAGATGTAAAGCTAACAAATATGTGACTTTACTTTCTAAGAAAATACTTGGGTGCAAAAAGGAAAATGTAACCATTTGTTTCAATTTAACAGATGATGAACTCAAAGAACGAAACATGCCTCAGTGGAGCACTGATTGCAAAGTTATCTCTGAGAAATGCATCACACTTAGCATAGGCGTAGAATTTGAGGGGGGGATTTGGAATTTTTTTTTAATCCCAAAATATGAATTATGAGCTCATACATCCACTGAATCGTTTGTGGCAAACATAATTATCCCCAGAACACACCCACGATGCTAGAAGGAGGAAGCAGACTGATATTAGGATGTTTTTCCTACAAAAGTATCAAAACCAATTAAGTTATAGTTTTAAGACGTTTTAAGTAATGTTTTTCAAGTATAATTTTAGAACTGCCTTTTTGCTAACTATTGTTGTAAATGCCTGCCCATAAAAGCTAAAATAACAATAATTGTATAGTCATGGTAATTTATAATTTTTTATAATGTGCAGAACATTTTGAACATGAGTATAAATCTTGCTGAAACAGAGTTATTGATGTTCAGGAGTTAATGAATGAATATAAATAAATTAATTCCTCAGCAACGTTAAATAAGAAAAGTTGATCTACAGGAGAGGAAATGCCTGACATCATATATAGAATTGACACCTGATGCCTGGATCTTGAGTTTATCTTTACATGAATAAAGACATTTCCACCCTAATATGATGCAAAAAAGACAAATTGGTGCAGAAAAATTCACCAGGAAATAAAGTGGCTGGAAATTTCCTATGTAATGTGTGTTCCCCAGTGTTTAAATGAAACCTACAACCACTTAGCACTAAAGATGGTGGCAACAACAAAAAAATCATAAATCCCTAATTCCCAAAAAAATGATCTCCAGTGTATCTTTTAGCCGTGTCTCTAGCAAACTTCATCTTAGAAAAGGCACAAAACCGGCTTCAAGTAATAAAATTATCATTTTTAATGAACACATTGCATTAAGTATTTATGAGTGTGGGACCTTTGGATGAATGGCTGTTGGCTGCATACCACTTAAGATACTATGCTGCTCAAGGCTGACTACATGCTGGAAGTTCTTTCGAACAAGAACTTGATATCTGAGAGAAGAGCAGACGCAATCTATAATAGATGGAATTTTCACCTTTGCTTCCTAAATAAATTTTAAGATGGCTTGATCATATATTACCCTATATTATATGACATATTATGAAGTCCATATGATTAAAGAGCGTAGTAGCAAGTAACAAATATTAAAATAAGAACAAAAGCACTTTCCTGCTGTCTTTACTGAAGCTGTATTGTGTCGTTCAGTGATAGTATTAGGTCATTTGCCAAAATTAGACAGTGCATCAGACTGATTTTAGTACATTTTGCACTACTGAATCTTGGATTTGATGTAATGTAAAAAGGAGCTGTAGCCAAATGGTGATGGAAGAGTTAAATACGCCTCTTAGGCTGTTTGTTAGGACCCGAGCCATATTGTATCTGTAAGAGTTCTTCTTTTTCTCTCAAAATGATGGGCTTTTCATGCCACTGAATATGTCCCAAAAATCACTAAGTGATGAAAAACAATTGATGTTTTATGATGTGCATTATGGGCGTGGCATTAATGTAGCGCCCCCTGAAAAATGTGTTGCCTACCTCCACCTAGCGGACACAGCAGGTGACCGACACTCCTAGGTCTGGTGTGCAAGAGAAGCAAAAACTGAAAGGCACATGAACTGAAAGGCTGCTTGGAGCTTTATTTGGAAATAAGGTTGCAGCACCATCACTGATAGTTGCACAGACACAATCTCTTTTGGTGGTATAATACACAAGTTCATGTACTAAAATGAAGGAGCAGTCCGGCGTCAACAGGAATTATCATGATCGCCGTTATCATGAAAAATATTTTCTCATTAGCGATGCCAAAGAGGCATATTAATCACTCAAACACCCATATTCGTCTTCATTTTCTTCTCTATCTCTGTCTCCCTGCCTCTCACACTCTTCTCTCACCCCCCACCAGCCCATCCATCTCTTCCTTTTCTTTTTCTCACTTATCCACTTAACTCCCCCATCTCTCTCCCTCCAAACACACGTGCACACAACCCAGGGCTGGTAATGCAGGGTTAATAAGATTGGAGAGCAGCTGATGGTTGTGCACATTCAGGCCAGATTACATTTAATTCAATTGGGTCTCACTCACTAGGCTCCCTCCCACTCCTCTCTTCTCCCTCCCTCCTCCCTCCCCTTCTCCGCATTGTCCTTCCCTTGCTTTTGTTGCACTAGAGGTGGTCCAGTCTCACAAAAAGCCACAGGTTCACACAGACAGAACCCAGCGTGTGAGCACACACACCCAAACACACAAACACACACCCACGCACACATGCATACATTATTTTGCTGGGAATACACATGCACACACACACATCCTTGGCCTCTTCGCTGTCCTCCACTTTTAAACAGAAGGTGATTCATTATCTGTATTTTAAAATGTAAACTCCTGCCTTGGAACAGACACAAAGATGGAAGATGGTTAAGAAAAAAAACATTATAATCAATCAAAAGATTTCTAAAAATAGATCCTTAGAATGTATGAGTGCTGGAACACTAAACACAAAAAAGACTGTATTGCTCCAGTTGTTGGATAACAGAAGGAATTTTCAGGTAACTATGGCAGTTGTGTGACATACACTTTTGATTCTACAAAGGAGCGAGCTCTTTCTAAAGAAAGAAAGCCCGTTCATCACCGATTCATATGCAAAATACTTTTGAATTCTACTACAAAGGATAGTGATCTGATTAATATTAATGCTTCATTATTTTTTAAATAGAAGAAAACTTTTTTCAAACCACAGATAAAATTCATTGTTCCTAAGAAATCAGCGCAATATATCGTCTGTGTATTGACTGCATGTCATGAGTTAAATCATGCTATTTTTAATTATGCAGGTATATATGCAGGAGCTTGAACGAATGACATGACATAACATAAGTAATGTTTTGTGGCATTTTCAATGTTAGCGAGCTAGGCTGACTAGCTTTCTGAGTGGAATATAAAACAACGGTGCAGTATGATGTTGAATGTTTTAAAGCGGCAGACAGCCTAAATTGCTAATAGTTGAAATTCAATGCTGTGTGGGCTTGTATCAACGCTCCTTCGCCAACTCCCTTAACAGCAGAGCTAAGCAATACATCTTCTCTGTCACTAGATACCATAGTTGTGTACTTTTGTAATTTCACAACAGCGCATATGCAGGAGAAACATGACAGCGGCGCTATTAGGTCTTCTCCGTTACAGATGATTTTTTTTTCTGTCACAGAGTTTGCTTTAGAAAGCAGAGAGCTACCAAATTCCACATTATATATGCTGGCTTGTAAAACGGATGGTGCGTTATACAGTATCTGGCTGAGAAAAGCATGAGAGGGAAAGAGAGTTAGGGCAGGAGAGACACAGGAAAGAAACCATAAAACAAAGAGGAAACAAACATATTAGAATAACAGGGGTGAAAGATGAAGGTGACATGGTTTCAAGCAGGTGATAGACAAGCAGAAAGCAAGGTGAGAAAGAGAGAGATGCACGGGTCTTCCTGTCTGTGTTTTTGTCTCCTTTCATCTGTTGTCCTCTTCCTCCTGTCACTAACCTCAGCTGTCAGGCACACATACACAATTTACAGGCAAATAAACAGGAGAGCACACACACACACACACACACACTGAACACATCAGTAGACCAAGTCAAGAGGCATCTGGGTTTTATCAGAAATACACACGCGAGACAGAAAGAAGGAAAGACAGAAAGAAAAAATAACAAAAAAGGTGAAACCAAGAGAGGCAGACAGAGAGAGAGAGAGAGAGAGACAGAAAAAAGAGAGCGAGAGAGACAGACAGAAAGAGAGATGGATTAAAGCACACAATCAGACTAACCCAAGGGTTTAATCAGGGTTGATAAATGACAGTCATGAAATAAATTTTACTTTGTGTGTGTGTGTTTCTCATCACACCAAACTTTCCTCTCTCCACCCACACAGATCCCCACCTTCTCTCTCTCTCTCTCTCTCCCTCTCTCTGTCTCTCTCTCTCTCTCAGCCTTCACTCTCTGTCCTTACTCAACCCTGTAACTAATGACTCTAGAGGAGGTATTGCAGCACCTGCTGCAGACAAACACACACACACACATGCACACACACCCAAGCACATACAGAGTCAGGGGGGCCAGGGTGGGGTTGGTGTCAAGATGAAGAGAACAAACTGGGATGAAAAAGAGAGGAAGAGGGGCAGTTAAAGAAGAGAAAGAGAGACAGGGAATGGGGAGAGAAAGACAGGAGGTGCCAAGGACAAAGTGGACGGGGGAAGAAGGGGAGTAGAAGGGAGGGAGGTGTGAAGTGTCACTGCCAGTGGTACCATCTCTCTAATTAGCATAGTGACCTTGGTCCTCAGTAACTGTTATTGTACATGCACACGCATCCACGCACACACACGCACGTACACACACGCACACACACGCACGCACGCACGCACACACACACACACACACACACACACACACACACACACACACACACACACACACACAGTTTTCATATCCATAGTAAAGTGTGTGTTTTTGTATATTCGTAGCACCCTGATATATTTTTTTAGAGGAGCACATCAGAAAAGTCTGTAAAATATATTATTATATATATTATATATTATATAATATTACAGACTTTTCTGATGATTTCAGATACATTTTACACACAGAAATATGTATACACAGTATTCATGGACAACATGTGAAACTGTGATCACTGTTTCCCAAAACTGAACATTCAACCTAAACTGTCTTTTTTTTGTCCAGACCATCTACCACCCAAAGATCATCAGTTTGCTATTATAGAAGTCTAACGAAACCAGAAAATAATCATATTTGAGAATTTCTTCACAAAAATGACTCAAATCGATTATCAAAATAGTTGGCGATGAATGTAATAGTTGACAACTAATCGATTAATTGACTAATTGCTGCAGCTCTAGATGCACATCTTAATAAGAAAATGTAGTGCTACATTGTGATAAAGCTCATATGTAAGATGGCTCAGATTGCAAAGTTAGATACATGTCCAATGACACACCAAAATATAATCGGAACCAGATTATTAGATGCAGACTTTCAGTTAATAGCTACTACAATTTACCAATTACCTAAACACCTCACACACAGGCTACTCTGCTGGCAGTGTTTTTGCTGCTCTCAACCCAGTTAATTACCCTGTATTCATTATTACTGTGGCTAATTATCCTCTGTACATTTAAACCTGCACTAGTTCTACCCAAGGATTCTTGGCTCTCTACTTTTAGCAATGGTGTTTCTAATGATTAGGTAGTCCGCAGTCTCTTTTAGTGATAATAATATAATAATATGCATAATATAGTTTATTTACCGCGATGGAGGCGATGCTCGGTTGTTTAACTTGTGCTGCATGCAGGTTACTATGGCAACGGGGAGCGGAGCATTGTGAGTGAGTGCAGTGATTGAGGCGAAATGAGAGAACATTGATTGAGTTGTATACGTGAATGTTGAATTAATAGCATGTGTTGCGTTACGCTGTGTAATGTGATTGATATAACAACTGAGATTGTTCAGAAACAAAGAAGTCAACAATTTTTTTTTTTTCCACCCGAACAATCCCGCCGCCCTACTCGAAAAATCGCTGTGAGAATATGGTAGTTAAATCGAGGGAGACTATTAAAACAGTCTAATCTATGGAACAGATGACTTTTAAAGGTGATGATTGCTTAAAGTGGTGTAAAATGATTCATCGGATGGATGTACATACAGAGAGAAAGTGAGAACAGCGACAGAAAAAACAAACTGTGAGTGAGCAGGCAAGGAGAGGGGGCGTACAGCTGTAGCAGTAATCATCTTTCAGGTCAACAGTAATTACCAAGAAGACTGAAGAAGTCAGTGGAAGACAGACACACCGCACACACACACACACACAGATTCTTCTCTCCTTATATTGTAGAATGCTGAATGCTTTCCTCTTGTCTCGTTTATTTTGCAACCAAATCGTGCACCTATTGCAAAGGAGATGTCAGCACAAGCTGCAGGGTATAATGGATAATGTTTTCTTTTTTTTCTTTTTTTTTTTTTTACAGTGAATATAATTATACAAGACACCAAGTCTAATCTCTATTCAACTGCACTCGAATTAATCTATGGGAAATGTCAGGAAGTTGGTTTAATCATGGTTAACTTTGAGGTTAGCAGTCGACTTTTAAAACTACTTGCGTTGTGAGATATAAAGCTGCTTCATACTCTACCTCTCTGTGGGTATTTAAGGTATTTTGAATGACTTGCCCTTGAGTTTAGCCGCAGGCAGCATGTACCGCCCAAATCCCTCACACGCTCCTATATATGTGTCTATTTGTGCCATTGGTGAATCTGTTCATTCAAGCTCCCCGGTTCACTCTGGATAATGTCCTATTTGATTTGATTGGACCTAAATCTTTATTTCAAACATGTATGTGAGACAGCACTCAATAGTTGATTACAACTACAAAAAAACAAACCACCAAATTAGCTTTTCATGGTCACCATGCAGTAATCAGAGGAAGAAAAGGAAAGCAATAAATGAACAAATAAATAATAATTTTTTAAAAACTGCTAATTTTCCTTTCTTTTTTGTTTTTTTCTTTCCTATTTTTCTCTCTTTTTCCTCTCTCACTTTTTCTCTCCCTCCACTAACTACTACTAATATATATATAGTATCTTTCTTCTAATTATTAATAGTAATAAATAAAATAACAAGCTAAACATGTTCATAAACAAATAAGAATAAGTGAAATACTTAATAATTCCTATCCCCACTCTCTATTTTCTTATAATGTGTACAACTCTGTGAATATCTGTAAGAAACTCTTGTTAAACTTGAAAATGAAAATGCTAAAGGGAACAACACAGCATCAGTATCAGTAACATTAACAGCTCATTAATACATACGCATAGTATAGTAGTAGTATAATACTACTGATGAAAATATTGAGGAAAAACAGGAAAATAGAATAACAACCACAATAATAACAAGACCAACAATAGAAAATAGATTGTGCACAGCAACAGGCCCCATCCAAGTTCTCCTTCAAGCCTCTTCCTCACAGTATTTTGTAAAGACTGTTATGTTTTAATAAAGACATGAGGAACATTAATGTATAAAATACAGCTATCACCAAATTCAGCAAAAGACTGTACATATTCAATGTCTGACAAAGACTAATATTTTTCTCTCTCTGGGCTCACATAGAATGTGTAAATGTAATTAGCTCAACATCCACTGTCCCCACCTGGTTCATTCATTTCTCCTTTTAATAGTGCCACAGACAATCTGACATAGTATTCCAATACAAAATGACCTCACAGATGCTTTTTACAAGCTGTGCCTATCCAACCTGGACAAGGTTGAACCTCTAAAAGAACAGCTAAAATTCACAAGAAGAGCTACCACCTGGCAAAACAAAGATATTTGGATTCTTAGAGTACAAAAAGAAAGTGGAGATCAAGTAAATTAGTATCACACTATCAATCATTAAAATATGTATAACAAGGTTATAAAAACAAGCAAAGAAGGCTTAAGGCCAATACTTTTTCACAGTTAATCTGTCAATCAGCACACTCCTCATATTTTATTCAATACCTTCAATAACCTTGTCAATCTCTCTCCCACAAACATCTGTAACTGAGTGTGAAAAGTTCTTTACTTTCTTTACTATTAAGATAAATAACATTAGAGCACATGCAAGTCCTCCTGCAACATCTGTGGATATCCCAGAGCTTCACATAGAATTACTGAAATATTTTATGCCTGCATCACTATAGGGCCTCGGCAATAAACTTTCAGAAATGATGGATGCCATCGTCCCTCATCCGCTCACTATTATAAACAGTTCCATTTCCCCCGGATGTGTGTCTGGCCCCTTAAGACGGCATGTGTTCAGACACTTCTAAAAAGCACCCACATTGGATCCAGCTGACAAACAAAACTTTCAGCCAATTTCTAAGTTGTCATTTATTTCAAAATATAGTAGAGGAAGCAGTTTTGACAGAACTTCTGGAGGATCTAAAGAACGATAACAGTAACATCTTTGAAAAATTTCTGTGTGGTTTTTGAAAGCTGTATGGTACTGAGACAGCTCTCCATTGTGTGACAAATGACTTATTAATGGCTACAGCCTCCGGACGCTACTCTGCCTTAATCCTGCTGGATCTGAGTGCGACCTTTGACATCGCAGAGCACACAATTCTTATCGAGAGACTGGGGAAATAAGTTGCTCTGGATTGTTTCTCCAGCTGGAGAACTGGATTTTTTTGTCTCCAGGACTTGAGATCATCAATCAACAGCTAGCATTACCTGGGGACAGTCACTGTACATCTTACCCCTTGGACATACGGTATCATTCTGCAACATAACATCTCTTTTTAATGTTAATCTAATGATACACAGTAATAACTCCCATTTACCTCAACGATCTAAATAAATTGAATTCCTGTTTATCCTATGTCTGGACTGGATGGCAGCTAACTTCACACAACTGAATAATAGTTTGGTCCAGCACATCAATTTATTATATTATAATATTATTACAATACTACAATTACTACAGTTGTTACTATTATTATTATTACTGTTACTATTCGTATTCCTATTACTATTATTCGTATATTAGTATACTGTTATGTTACTATTATTACACTATGCTGTTATACTATACTATATTATTATTATACTACAAACATCAGTATTATTATCATCATCTTGCCACTGGACTTTATCTACTTTATCTTCTGTGTAGTGAATTATGCTATCTATCTATCTATCTATCTCTAATACAGATACAATCCTTTCTTGCTTCATATAATACGAATGTTACTATTTTGAATAACCTTGAGGTAACTTTTAGCAGCTCACCCTTTGACAACATAGCAGCAATATCATCCAGGCTTGTTTTATATCAGTTAAGCAACATCTCCAACATAAGACAGATGGTCAATTTTAATGACACAGAAAGTCAAACATGCTTTCATATAATCACGTCTGGACTAGTCTAACTCTTTCTTATTTCATCGGTGTAAACTCCCACTCAGTCTCACAATTGCAATTGCATTTCCCAAAACTCAGCAGCCAGATTATTACCTAAATCAATCATCCTATCATCAATCCGATCAGTCCAGTTCTTGCATCATTGCACTGGTTGCTTGTTACTTTTAGAAAACATTTTAGAATTGTTAAAGATTATATCAAGGACATGTTGACCTCTTAAATCCCAGCCAGTTATCTAAAATCAGCTGAAAAAGTAAAATAAAAAACAAAAAAATGTTTAGCTGTTACACCATTAGCAGGCTCAACTGCAGCTTTTAAAATTCCCACTTTATACATCTCAACAATATATATTTGTGGTTGATGAATCATTTTAAGGCACAGTTTCTGAATAAAATTGGTGTGCATTTCTTTGTTGCTTGAGTGTTTCGAGAGTTGAAACATGGGACTGTATTTATAGAACCTTTTAGACCTTCTAATAATCAAACAGCAATTCAAATCTTACTTTTCTATAATATGAAACCTTTAATTGCCACCCTAAACCTCACTTTCACAAGATGGCTTACCCTTGATAGTATTTTCAATTACCATTATTGAATCCCTTTCATATGTCCTCTTTATATTACTATTTTTATGATGTTTTATTTAAATTTATTGTCATTTCAATTTTAATTGTTTTAACGTAAGAGTTTTAGTGTTTTTTTATGTGGATGTCCATATATTTTGTACTTATCTGTGTTATAATTTAGTTTGTTCTTTAATTGTTGTTCTATCAGCATGAAATGACATCATGTCTTTTAGTTACAGGGTTTTTCCTTCCATTATAACACTTAGATGTATGTTTTTTTGAGTGCCTTTGCTAAAAGAAAAGAATCCCCCACCCCCAAAGCAGGCAATCCTCTCTCCCAGGCAGTGAATCACATCGGCAGCAGAGGGAGGAGGACAGAGGACAGGAGGAATGACTTATACTGACTGATGTCCGTCTTTATAAACGTCACTCAGTAATTTGATGTCAGGAATATTATTTATTTATTATTACTGACATTTTAGATTTGTGTCCAGTGAGATATTGTTGATGGACGGCCGTGACTGACAGCTGACTTACCTGCTGCTCTTCCTGGCTCCAGGAAGTCACACTGTTGTCACAAAATGTCAGAACTTGCTTTGTTAGTTAGCTAATTTTATCCCGAGCTTGCAAGCTCTTGAACCTCCCAGCGAGCTAGCATTTGCTCCAGTCCGAGGAAGCGAGGTGTGTTTCCGGAGCATGCAAAGGAAACACCCCGCGTGCCCTATTTGGACAAGTCCTGCCTCATAATGGAAAATCTGGTGCCAAACCAACGGGTGACATCACACCTTGCTCCAGCTTCATACACAGTCTTTGGTTAAAACTAGGATGAAAACCGCAATTAAGTCACACAGCTTACAGGAAGTTAGAGCTCAAGCTGGGAATCCAACATCATTTCGCCCTGATTCTGAAAAGTTAGCTGGGACATCGGCAGTTCTGCGCCTAATTAGTTCACGAAACAGTAAGAAGTCTGTGTAATTTCATTTGGAATTGACTAGAATTGCCATCCATTCCATCCCTGCGGATAAACTCAATCTCCGAGGAGTCGAGAGGAGGCTCTCGTCTCTTTAATAACAGCTAAACACATCAACACCGCTCTTCCAAATGCCCCCCCAAGCCGTTAGGAACAAAATAGGAGATGGAAGTCTAATGAAAAGAGGTTTAATAGAAGAGCAAGGCAAAGGTGGCTCAGAGGCTTGCTGCTGTTTAATTCAATGGGATGCTCTTGTTGCCTGAAGACTGGTCCATTTTAATTGCACTCGTCGCTCATTTATAAAAAGGAAGTAGGCGACGATACAGCTTTAATGAATCTGAAAGCGAGGCAGGCTATTCAGTCTTTTTTTTCTCTCACACATTGAAGGATAATGTGATAACACTGGTTTTGGTGAAGCATTGTGGCACGCAACTCTCAGCTACACATGAACACACACTAGCAAAAGTAACCCGTCACCTGTGATCAGTAACCCACTCTCTTTGATAGGAGAGGCAGACATGCAGAAGGGTGATCTGCTGCTGCTGTATAATGTGATGCATGATAATATATGCATGCAAATTTGATTGAACATTTCACACTCTTTCCTGTGCTCTCCCCATAACACACATACCCTCATACACACGCACTCGCACACATATGTATAATTACGAACACAAACGGAAATGATTATTAGCACCAGAGAGAAAATAGTGAGTAAATATAGGAGGAACACATAAAAACAGAAATATAAAAAAAATGTGGGATTGGAGGGAGCCGCCTTTTCACAGATTTGATCGATAAACTCATCACAGGCCATAGCCATTAATCAATAACTCTATCATGGACTCGATCGATAATTTCATCATCGACTTAATCAAAGCCGCATCTATCAGTCTATCAATCAGTGTAACATCATAACTGACATAAATACAGTGAATCCAACAGTGGATATTATTACAATAGAGCCTGCAACGGCCCTCGCCATCGCCTCCGGCCCAGCTTCATCACTCTGCCATTTTTTACAGGCAGAGTCTACCTAGACCGTGGCGCCACGGGAAAAGCCAAACACCTCGATAACGGTGAGTAAAGCAGAGTAGAGCGTGAAGGGCGGGGTGAAGCTTACCTTCGCCATCTGTGCCTGGACTCCGCTGGCTTTGAGCGAGGCCACAGCCTTCTGGGCAGCTGCAGGGCTGTCAAAGTCCACGAAGCCGTAACCTACAGAAACACACATAGATCATGAAGGCGAAGACGAGGATACACAGAAGAGAAAAGAAGAGAATACAGAGGAAAAAAGAAGATCATCAGTTAGCATGGTTCTGCATATTGTGAATGTTAATATCTGTCAAAGATCTAAGCCCGTGTTTTGTTTTTCCAGCGCTGCATAAATACGTAATAAGTTTGACAAAATCAAGTCAGGTCACGTATTTAATGAAAGCTGCTTGTCCCCCCCCTCCCCATTAAATGTGTTTTAGCACAGAACATCAACAGAATTGGTGTCATAACAGTAACTCTTGTTATCTCGTTTATGATCCCCGGGATCGGCTAATGTCTGTGCGAGTTTTCGCGTGTTATGGCTCTTTTTAATGGAGCTACGTCTATGTTTTCTAATGATTAATGTCTTGCAGTGCACTTCATCATCGTGCTGCTCCAAAGCATAAAGGCTTGATCACCACTCATTCTCTGTAGATGTACACATTATATATCATGTGTATAGTGAGCCAGTGCAAAAAAGTATGTCATGATTTACATTTAAAATCGACTCCCTTCCTATTGTCTAATATTTGATATCCATTATTTCATCTCTATAATGTGCACATATGGTCCTACAATAGTGGTCAGTGATATCAAGGGAAATTCTCTGCATTTAATTACTTGAGTTATTTAACGGTTTCAAAGTCAAAGAAAAGATCTCCAGCCAGTTTTATTGCTATAAGGTCTACGTCATTTTGTGTGTGGTCCGTGCACAGTGTTGGAGCTCTGGGGATTTAGGTTGGGCCCTACAGGAAGCTCTGAGGGACAAAAGGTCCGAACGCACACATATCATTGTTTACTTTCAGAAGTACGCCCTGTTTTACTGAGTCAGATGGGTGGAGCTGGAAATAGATGTCAAATAGAGAGAAAAGAGAAAAAAAAAAAAAGACTGAAACTGAGACACTGCTTCACAAGAATAGTTTGACCATGTTTGTGAGAGAGAATAATAAAAGAGAAATATTGACACGCATGCATTAAGCCACAGAGGGAAAAAAAATGTGCGGAAAGCACAGCAGCTTTGAAATTCCAGCTGTAGTTTGGAACGGGTTTGCATGTTAACACAATTAAGTGATCCGCATTTCAAAAGCCTCGCTTATTACAATCCGAAATGTAAACATGTTAAGAATGAGAGAGTACATGCTCTCTCTACCACACACACACACACACACACACACACACACACACACACACACACACACACACACACACACACACATTCATGTACCCTCTCTCATCATTTCTAACATCTGTTCTTGTCTGTCTGTCCTTTCCAGAATTTGGAGACATGCTCTGTTTTGCTGATAAGCAGATGCTTTTTTATTGTTCAAAGGCAGCAAGCTGCTTTCACAGCAAGATCTGCCTTCCACACACAAATAGTTATACTATTGCTAGTGAGAAACCCATAATTTAGCCAAAAAAGGATAACACAAATACACACATTCTCCTTGTAGTATGTACACATATATTGCACGCACACAAGCGGCTGTAAAAACACAGATCCGGACAAGCGTGGATACACATATAGGCATAGAAATCAAACTCATAAATACATGCAGCATGATGTATGTATACTAAGATTTATACTTTTTGTTGTATTTTATCTTTATCTATCTAATTAGTGGCACACCAAATAGTCAACTAATCAATAATGCACAGATATACAGTATTTATCAGTGGCCTGGCAAGATGCTGGCATTTCATTCCAGAATTATTTTTTTAATAGTTCCATATATGTTGTATCTCAATGGTCCACTGCAAAAACTAAACAGGTAAAATATATTGCTTTTTGTACAATTAATCCATTATTATTATATTATTATCTTATTCCACTGGCAGATAATTTAGCTTAAGTTTTTTTCCCCCTGATTTGGGTCAATTTGGTCTTGTTTTAAGAAAACAAGACATAAAAATAAATTGTCAAATCAAAAAAGAAAAAAAAATGAAATAAGCTTTGCCTATGGAATGGGATAATTTTACCTAATATTGGACTAATTGTACCAAAAACAAGATGTTTTCACCTTTTAAGATTTCAATTTTTGCAGTGTATCAAACACCACACTGAAACTAAAGGGTGTATAACTGTCCACACAATCAGTGGATAATTAAAAACACTGTTGGAACAGGATTCCATTGTTCTGAGACAAGTCAATCAGCACTGCTCTGATCTTCAATACAAGGAGTTTACATAAAGAATCATAGTTTAACACCATGATTCTATCACAATCGCATACCAGGAAACAACATAATATTATTAACACTAGTAGGGTTAAATATTGAGATTCATTGGCCTCTAGACACACAAATCACATTTACCAGAGCATAAAGTTTCTGGCAATTATTGTAAAACAATCAAATGGACTTACTTAGAGTAGTTCATTTGCTAAGTGGTTTGTTTATCCTCTTTTATTTCACTCTTGTTAGTAAGCAGAAATTATTATATTTCTTTGTTATGAGAGTAGCAGGAGGTGTATTCCGAGATAAAGCAAGATCATATAAAAAAATGTGAATATACTCAACCATTATTTGGATCCACCCAGGATGTAAAAATAAAAGTTGTTTATTTGATTTTTTTTATTATTATTTCTGTGAAAGAATACTGTGAAAGGATTCAGTTGAATTAAAACACAGCGCTCTGGCCAACGGGTCAATTGCGTTTACCGCCATCAAACTACAGGACTTGAGACTTTCATACGCAACGTAACCTCTTCTTGGAGCTGCTCTGTTTACAGTGATTTACCGATCAGCTCTGAAGGCTTATATCAAACGTGTCGTTAGTGTTAGTGTACCAGAAAATTGAGTCCATGTCTCAGGAGCCTTGCGCCTGATCTATAAATAAAATATTGAGTCGTGGTGGATGTTGCCTTGTAAACTAGCTTCGCGCTGCACATTTTGGTTAGTCCTTACATCTAAAGATGTCTAGCAGTCTGTGTGTATGACTGGTGTGTGCCACTTGCCACCAAGCACTCTTCTAGAGGCATTAATCATATATATATATATATATATATATATATATATATATATTTTCTCCCCTAAGTGTTTTTTATTGACGAGTCTGGTTGGATGGCCATCGGCCTTGAGAAGAATGCGCCATTTGCCGTCATTCTATTCGTCGCTCAAGGAGATATCTGTGTTTTCTGAAAATGTATTTGCCCCTCTATTGAGGGAGGTCGCAGGTCAAGTACCAGCGACAGAACACCACCCAGGAGGTGTTAGCGATTCATTGTCTTGCTCAAGGACACTTCATGTGTCTGTGTGCAGATATCTGCCTTTCAAGCTGACGGACAGTTTTTCCCAAATCGCCAACATGTAATTTTTTTTTTATTTTTTGGTAAATTTTCAAATGGCCTCTAAACTACTTACCCTCTTTAGTTCCAGAAAAAAAACTCTCATCTCATGCAGATGAAAATGATAGCTCTTCTGGGTTCACTGATAAGGATATTCCCAGAGAGCGGAAGAATGAAAAAAAAAAAAAACTGAATTATATAATCCTTCTCATTTCTGGCCTGTCCCTCCCATCTGGCCTCATGATGACACATAGATGAGAATTCATCTGGCTCAGTCAGGCCTGACAAATATTAAACTCGTGAATGGGGGGGGGGCGGTAAAATAATAAATAAATATTTTGCAGTGCACACACACACACACACACACAAACCACACACATAAACACACAGACATATGAAGACATAGACACAGATGGAAGCAAAGATAAACACACACAAACACAAACACACACACACACAAACACACACACATCCCAAGCTCCCATCTAATCTCCTGAGCTCCCAGAGTTCCTGGCCTTGGGCCATTAAAATGGGCTAACAGAATACAAGGGGGGGGGGGGGGGGGGGGGGGGGAGAAAGAGAGTAAGAGCGAGATGAACGATGGAGGAAAGAAGGAGGTGGAGAACAGGAGGGAGACATGGAGACAGCGAGAGGGAGGGCGCTTGTCTTTGCGAAATGGAAATCCTTTACAATCTAAAGTGGTTTCCTCTCGCTTCCTTCCTCCATCCTGTGCTCTGTGCCTCTCCCTCCCCTAGAGCTCCTGCTAACTAGAAAACTGTCAGTGTATTTAACATTGCGCCTGCTGCAAAGCACAGGGCTTCACAAAGAAAATCTTTATATTATTACAGGCAGCTTTGTTCCCTGTGATAATATAAGAAAATCATTACTTTAGCACATATTCTGAGGATAATAGCTTATTAGGTTTATCATATTATTGCATCTACTATACTATTTTTATGTATTATTCTAGAGAAACTCGATCTTTTAGAAACAGAGGAGCCTTAAAGAGAGTGTTTCTTTAGGTTCACTGAATACGGCTTGGGATGTTTGTTTTTAAATGCTTATGAGGAATAAAAAATTAGGAAAACTGCAAAGTGACTGAACACTACGCCTTGAGCGTGATTGCAAACTGAGACGACTCTATTTATTTACCTGCCTCTTTGTGTCGACCTCTCATGCTATCTCTCTCTTTTCCTGTCTTGCAAAATCTTCCTGAAAAGAAGAGGCTGTCTGCTAAATCATCAGTTTCAAAGGGTCCCCTTCCTTTTTCTGCCAGCCCCAGGTTATTTTTACCCCCTCCCTCCCTCCACCCCCCCCCCCCCTCCGTGCCTCCTCCCATCCATCCCTCCCTTTCCAAGAGAACTCTCTGTGCCAATTTGCACTCTCTTAGTCACGCTAAGCACTTATCTTGTCCCCACTGAATGCCTCTGCAATCAAACCAACACTTATCCTGTTGTAAGGCTTTCTAATGGCCGACTGATAATGAAACTCCTTCATTGTAAGTTAACAACTGGCTAAGAGATGTATGAAGTCTCCATAACAAACAGTGGAATTGTTGATGGGGGCCACAGCCTGGAAAAATTGCTGCTGCGGCTGCTGCATTCGATGGATTCTGTAAGTAATAAGCATAAATTTATGGCTGGATGCATGGGTTTGAATTTTGAAACAGTCTCTCTAATGGCTATTCATAATAATAGGCCTTGTCTGGAATATATCCAGAGCATAACTTCTGTTCTGGTGCCAAGAATACCTCTACAGCACTATAAACTTGCAAACATACACACCTACACAACATGTTGGCACTTACAAACGTGCACTCAAAAAGATGTTTTTTTTCTTATTGTGACTTCTGTTACTGTACTAGTTTGACATTCACTGTGCTGGATAATGGATGTGCAGAGTTTGACAGGAGCAGATAGTTTTCTATTCATCTGCTGCACTGAGGAGGGAGAACTGCTCTGGGCTGCGTTACAGGTGTGTACCTAAGAGCGTGATTTGTGACTTTGCTAGTTTGGCGATTGTGGAGTGCAAAGTGTGCAGTGGAAAATTGAAGTCTCCCATGCATGGACTGGAGAACGGACTTTTTCTGGTGAATTAGGAGACATCTGGTATGCAACAGTCGAACCTATCAAATGAAACACATTCGGAAAAAAAAATCATAGATCTTGGATTGAGAGCAAAGGGAAAGATTGGAGGACAAGGGGCCATTGCAGGCATAGAGAAAATTTACACCAAATTTTAATTTGTGCGGAAAGTTTATTTTGTGGGCTTAAACCTGCAGTGTGAAAGTTCTGTTTTTCTCTGTTGGTGGTTAGAGTGTAATTACACACACACTGAGAACATTTTTTTCTCTAAAGTGCGGTGTTGTGGCCGTTTGTGGCTGTTAAACGGTGAATAAATTGCTTTAAAACATCACAAAACCCAAAATGACTCGTTACACTAGCAGAATATGATCCATTGGGTCTAATAAAACTTAGAGAGTCTAGATATTCCTATCTCGAGATCTAGAGATTCCTCTGGCCAGCAGGGAGTGCTGCCACCAACACAAGATTAAAAAACTCACTTTACTGTGAAAAGTAAACTGAGCCTTATTTCTGGTGCTGATAGGCTTGATGAACTCCTCTAGTAAGTGTTTGGATGGATCAGATATTGATTCAAATGTAAAGGTTCTGCAATACAGCTTTAAGTGTGGTGTTATTTAAGAGCTTTCTTCATGTCAACAAATCCAAGAAAAGATTAAAACCAACAACTTGCTCGGTTCCACAGCTTTTAATTTAGAAGACGTAAATCTTTAAGAACAGGTCACAAATTTTCATTTTTAAAATGGCTATTCATTTTTAAAACCTGCGGGACACTGTAGTTTTTAGCAAATTACACACGCAGGCATAAAGCGTGCATTTGTCTGGGACTATTTACAATTATGGATTAATACACATTCAGCGCTCAAGTGAGCATGGCAGCTGAATAGTGGATGTCAGATTGACTCACACTAATGCATTGCCCATGTTGATTCTAATGTAGAAACATGTCACACAACAGTGTGGCTCATTGAATTCCTTTTGAATTGTATTTGCACAACAATAAAGCAGATTAGCTCAATGCTTGTTAATAGGATCAAATCAGTGCAGGTTTTTGGTCTTTTTATGGGATTCTGTTGAAAAACTAAATATCGGCATCACTAGCATTCAAAGACATATTATAGTTTATACGTTAAAGGTTTGTATTGGTAAAAATTGTAAGCAGTTGGTATAAATGGCCCTTTACGATGCAATGTGATATCTTAGATACAACATATATTATTTCTGATTTGTAAATCACTAAAATAAAACATGTAGCCATAATTGGCAAACATGACAAATCTTGAACTGGAGCACTGAAGCAGATTTGTAAAACTCAATTTCAACACCGGTGAAAAAAAAAATAATGAGTTGAGAAAATGGAAGAATAACTGATAATTATCACCGGCTTTATAGAATTTTCTGCCTTCCCTTCGGCTACGCAGTAATGATGTCAAGACAGGCATTTCAACATCCTTTCAAAGCTCAAAGCTATACTTGATTATGCGATGCCGATGCAGGTATTGGAATGATGGTTTGTAAAATGTATATAACCGGCCAATTAGAAAGATAAGAAGCGTGTTAAAATAGTATTCAGGGGAGCCTGAATGAAGTTTGCTTTTCTCATTATGATGCTAAGGAAGGCAGTAGCGCTGCTACTAAAAATATTTTATTCTAAGTAATCAGAGCAAATGAAGTCTTAGAAACCACATTTACATGTCCCATCAGTATTAATCAGCCTGGGTTTTCCTACTCCTCCTCTTACTATTGCAGCTGATATGCTGATTATAAGGCATGTGTGCTGTTGTCCTAAACCATGTCAATGTACCTTTGAGTGCAGCCCTGGCAGATGAGCAGCAATCACACTGAACACATGCCATTGTGTGCCTCTTCAAAAGCAGACGTCTACAATCATATTGATTAGTGCTTTGTTCAGACCACTCCAACAATCAAGCAGGCCCTCATCAGAAGACACTGAGTGAGCCTCATCCATCACAGAGACTATTTGAAACACATTGTGGGGCCATGGTATGGTGTTCTCCATTTTGATTTGGCCAATGACGGCAATGCCAACATCTTGCTTTCAAAAGATGCTTTACTTGGAGTGCCATTAGGGTGCAATACGGAAATCATCATCATAGAGGAGTAAAACATAATAAAAGGCACTCTTGACAGTGCAGCGCTTGGACAGATTAAAGGATGAAGCGGCCGTTATGGAAGTTGATACTGTTGTGCTGTGCTGTATGGAGTGTAAAAACATGCTCCCACGCCAAGTAATTGAACGCACAAGTCAATGTCAAACATATGGACTTTTCAAAATAAGCATTTTGGGTGGATCAGGCGAGTTGAAGTCATTTGTTGTAATTTGACATCACACTGTGTGTTGACAAATTATGTTCAACCTTTGTGAAGGGATTAATTGGAGGATTCATGAAAAACAAAACCACTCCACATTGCGTATTGGCTTTAAACTGCCAAGTTCAAACGATTCTCAATTGATGCTTTCCAGACAAACATCTAGTGTCAAAATCTGAGCGTGTGATGTAGAGGAGAGAACCGCGCTGGATGAAGCCAGTCCATACCCACTTACCTTTACATTGATTGGTGTTCTTGTCCAGGATGGCCTTTGTTGACACAATCTTCCCATATCTGTAAAATCAATGACAAAATATTCCAATCAGCTGTTGAATCAGTGTAATTATTTTTAACACTGAAGAGATTAACTATGCTAGCAGGATTGTTTAATGGTTTCAAAGACATTCTGTTTGTCGACTGGTCAGATTGTCCACTACTGATCGAAAAATGATCACTGTTCATCTATGTCCATCATGAGGTTCACACATCATGTGTTTTTTAATGTTATACAACTATTAGATTGGTATGAATCTTGGCATAGACATAAATATAATCCTCAGGATATCTTTTATAATCAAATAAACACAATATAACATTCCAATCAGCCTTAAAAGTTAATTAGCACACATTACCATACTAACAGTAGTTTAAAATGGTAAACATGGTAAACGGTATACAGACAGTGCCTAATTTATGAACACATTAAGTTCTGAGAGGCTATTCATAAGGTGAACTGTTCGTAAGTCATATGTTCCAATTTTTTGGTAATGGCAACCTTCGTTTCCATAGAGATTACCTGGGGTTTCTTACTACTACCACTGTCATCACTTGCCTTATATTTTTTGCCACTACCACAGGTACTAGCCTTTGCTTTATCAGGCATAATAAATAAGGTTAACTTCTACAGAAAAGTAGAAGTAAAGTATCCAAAGGGGTACGAAGCCTGAGGTGCTGAGATCCTCACAGAGACTTGTGCAAGAAGGAACTGGGCGAGATGAGAGAGATGAGTGTTGGAGATTGGTATACAGAGCAGTGCTGCTTGGCGTGGGTTATGTCAGAAAGAGGAACTAGTTGGATATGGCACACAGTTTAAAATATATAATATAATATAAAAACCTGCGAATGCAATACAGAATTTCACGCACATTTAGCATTTACCAACATTTATAAGTCAGCAGTGGTTCATATCTATGAATGTTCATAATTCAGATGTTCCTATCTTGGGGAACTGCTATACCTGCTAAATATCAGCATTGTCATTGCTGCCATGATTGCATTACAGTAACATTTAGCTCAAAGCACATGTGTAGAGTAGAATAGAGTCTAAATTCAAGAACTGTTGCTTCCACAGGAAAAAAAAAATATTTCCAGCTGCTACTGCAAATTCGATTCTAAAAAGATCAAAGTAAAGAATAAAAAAGGACAAAGTCAAACAAAGTCGGTGAAAGACTGCACCTTACCAGAATGGATAGACCTCTGTCTATCCATTCTGCCCTCATGTGTCTCAAATCCTACCTTCGGCCCTCAGATCAGAGACAGTTCTGTCTCTCCTAAATGATAATAACATCTGTATGGCACCTGTACTACTGCAGCCTGCTAAAGAGAGAGACAGACAACCTCATATCTCTTTCTATCTGTTCTGTCTGTCAACTTTTATTGTCCGCCGCTCGTTCCACTACCGCACCTTCCTACGTTTGACACCTCTGCCTCTTTCTATGTCTTCTTCCCTTATTTTCCCCTCCATCCCACTTCCATTCTCCAGCTCTCTGTTCTCAGAAATAAGTTAATAATGTTTCTTATCAGCTCAGTCTTTCGGTGCTCCTGGAAAGAGAGCAGCGAGAAACGGGGAAAACCGAGAAACAGGCAGAGAAGGTAAAAGGGAGGAGCAAAGGAGGGAGGGAAAGAGCGACAGAGAGGAGAGAGAGAGAGAGAGAGAGAGAGAGAGAGAGAGAGAGAGAGAGAGAGAGAGAGAGAGAGAGAGAGAGAGAGAGAGAGAGAGAGACGGACTGAGACAGAAATCTTGGATCACTGCCTGGCTCTGTGGATGGGACTTTTTAATTAATGTTTTAACACTGCTGCACAATGACTGACTGGCTGGCTGAGTAACTATCAAACAGATTGACAGGCTGGCTTTGGGACTCGGGTTTGGTGTGAGAATCTCTGTCAATCTCTTTTGCGTTTTCTGCTGCCTGTGTCGTACAGAAAGGCGTATGTACGGCGGTATGCACGCTGTCTCGGTTAGCCAACGATTCTGTGTTGTTGGTAGCATCTCTGCATGTCAGCCCAGTTCATTTTGCTAAATTCTTCATTACGGTGGCTAATTGCCCGCTGCACATTTAAATGAACATTAGTTCTGCTCAAGCAGTATAGTCAGAAACGTGAAGCTCGTGACACAGGCGACCACAGTCAGATGTATTCCTGGGTTGTGAGCAGGGGGACAGTGAATCGCATTTAAAAACTGTTTGGCCAAGGATAAGCATAAATATGGTAAAATTATTATTCATGCCAGCAGTAACGACTCCCTAGCGTTGGAGGTCACTAAGATTAATGTTGAGTCGGTGTGCATATGCAAAGACAATGTCAAACACTGTAGTTGTCTCTGTCTTTGCCCCAACCAAACTTTACGAGTGATGACCTGTATAGCTGCATGTCATCTTTCAATCCACGGCTATCCAGGCGGTGTCCGGATAATGATGTAGGCTTTGTAGATAATTGGCGGCCGTTCTTCTTGGGAATACCTGGTCTGATTAGCAGAGTCAGCATACATCCCACTTTGGATGGTGCAGCTCTCTCATCTAGGAACATGGCCAAGTTTATGAAGCCAAAACTATGAGATGAGACCAGGAGGCAGAGTCGCAGTCCTACGCTTTTCTCTGCACTCACGAGATACTCTCAGCTCCTCTCACTTCTTCTCCCTCTTCAGCTGTAACAGTTCATGTCTCATTAATGCTAAGTTACTAACTTGGCGTCTTCTTGCTTTGTCATCACACAGACCATGGTTACTACCCAGTATGCCATTAACAGCAAAGCTACACCTGGCTGAGGAGGAGGGCAGGATTCCTGACCACGGCTTGATGTCAAATGTTACTGTTGTCAGTTATGTTCTATCTAAAAGCAAAAAACCTCTGTGAGTCAGTGGCTTGCCTATCTCTGACCGTTTGTCAAATCAACCTCAGCTTTGGGTTATAGCTTGTGCAATGCACATTAGTATGTATCCTTAATTGTGGATTTTTTTGATAGAAAATCAAAACATCATTATTATTTTTTCAAGTTAAAATCCCATAGACTTACGTATTACAAAGCTATCCCGCAGCAGCACTTTTGTTACAGTGTAAAGCTCCATATCACAAGGCTCCTCCTCATATTGCATCACAGCGCGTTCACTACAATTCAAAGCTCCTTTGTCCCGTTTCTTCCTGCATGGATTGTGCAGCCAACGTAACGGAATTTTAATGTCTCTAAAAAAACACAAGCTAACACAGGCTACTGCGAGCCGTAGACATCTCACTCCAAGAATCCCAGCACTATCACCTAACAGAACTGATTATGGGCCTAAACCCATCTATTTATAAGAACACATATAACTGTAAGTTGCCCAGGTTGTTACATTTTGCAGGAAAAAGTACAATGTAAGATCTTTCTCATAAGTCTGGTTTTACTTGGCCTATCAACACAATTTTCAAAACTGCTTTTTAGATTGAGATCTGCATTTTCAACATAAATTGTATTTTTTTGGTTTCAATAACTATATTTGTATGTCTCTCCTTATCTCAGTGTATGTCCATATCTTACCCAATGCACAATGTCTCTATTAAGGCTATGTAACAGTCTCAGTCCTCATTTGGCTAACCATAAAATCTACTTACTTAAGCTTCCACTTTTTTATAGGAATACATACTTCCTAAGAGCACTGCTATATATATATATATATATATATATATATATATATATATATATATATATATATATATATATATATATATATATATTTGAAAAGTGTCAAGTGATAACTGTTGTTATGATTTAGCACTACAAAAATAAAACTGACTTGAAGCTGGCTGTCTGGCTAGCTGACTGACTGATGGGCCCAGGTGAATGAGGTATATTCCCTCTCCTCTTTCAGAGAAAAGGAAGCGAGTGAGACAACAAGGAAGAAGGCAGAAACGATAGTGAAACCATGGAAAGATACAGTGTGGGAGGTTACAAGCAGAGCGGGAGAAAAAAAAGAAGCTGAAGCGGGAGACTGACTCAGGAATGAGAGATTGGCGAGGAGAGGGAGAGCAGTCAGTCAAAAGATAAAAAGAGACACTGAAAGCAAAAAGGAAGCAAAGTAGTCAGGGAGCGATGGAGAGATAGTAAGAGGTGTTTAATAAAGAAGAGATCATTTAGTTGTCACCATCCAGAGAGTCTCCGTCAGCCAACTGCTTCTGTCAGTGAGAAGAAGAGAACAGAGACTAGCCCGCCTGACAGCCTCGCATCAAAGTCTATTGGGACCGAAGACTTAAGAAATAAAGACAGAAAAAAGGCTTTAAAAGGCTGCTATCACACATAACACGACAGCTGAGCAGCTTACGATCTTGAAATTGGTAGAGAGAAAATCACAGCTTTTTTTTTTCCCTGCGAATCAGAAATCAAACACTCCAACAATACTCAATTTTCACACATTTTCCTGCGATTTAAGATATTTTTAGGGTATTTACAAATCCACCAACTGTGACAGGCTGAAATCAAATCTCAAGTTTGTCCGGGTGTTTTTTGACAATGTCATGGCTGCTGGTAAACAGCGTCTTTGGCCTGCTGTTTGGGGAGCTATCCGCTGGTTGCAGACGCGGAAAAAAAACGAGGCAGGACTAATCGCCCACACATATACGCAGAGACAAACACGAATGTAGACGCACTCAGAAGGCAACATCGTAGATCAAAAAACACCAAAGCAGTAATCACACACATTACACACACACCATCTGGCAATACCCAGTTCTTTGTTGACTTCTGCCTCTGTGTGATTCAAACTTGATGCATGTGTGTGTCTGTGTGTGTGTGTGTGCGTGTCTGTGTGTGTGTGTGTGTGCGTGCGTGTCTGGACACATATTTGTGTGAATATCATTCCTTGCGTGAGTGTGTGTATGTATTTGTGGTGTGATTATGAATGCATGACAAAGATCTCATGCGCCACTGGTGTTTTGGCATGTTGTTTTCCCGGCAGAAAAGTGAAAAATTTCCAGGCCGAATGTGGGCGCGCGTGTGTGCGTATGTGTGCGTATGTGTGCATGCCTGTGTGCATGTGTGTGTGTGTGAGGAAAGGCAAAAGAAAGAGATACCTGGTTTCACATATTATGATTCCTGAAAAAATATGTTCACAGTTGTCTATTTTCACAAAGCGGAAAACAAATGAAACGGTGGCTGTGTGTGTTATGTGTAATATGTGTGACATACAAGTGTAAATCCACCTGTTCCCTCTCTACAGACAAACTAATTTAAACAAAAAAAGAAAAGAAAAGAAGAGGTGAAGTGAGGTGAGGTGAGGAGAACGGAGTAGAGGAGAGGTGAGGAGAGATCAACAACGCTACACCATCCAAAATTATGTCTCACACTGGACTTGAGTCAGAGGTAAAATTCCATTTTATCCAGGCAGAAACAATAATCTACCATTGTGAGGAAGAAATGGGAGAGAGTATTGATAATAGATCGAATGGAGTGTGGAGGTAGAGGAGAGGGTGGAATAAGAGGACAAGAAAGTGCAGAATGTCCTGGTCTGTGTTCAAATCCCAGCTGGAACCCTTTCATTGATTCCAGCAGCAGCCTGGAGCTAGTTGAAATAACATCGACCTACACTTGACCCGACAGCAGTGACAGTGATGAAAACTATTCAAATACTTAAAACATACCAACAATGGACGACAAGGAGCCAGATGGACAGGACTCTGGTTGGAAACCGGAAACAGATTCCAAATTCCAACAGAATCCAAAATGCCAAGAACTGGGTACCGGTAAAAAACTTGGTAAAACATTATAAATAAAAAAAAACATTATTTTCCAAAAAGACAATAACTCTTTATTATTGCAAACAAAGGCTACATATCTGCAACAAAGTAGATATCAGCCTCATGCATCAATGCAATGTTTGATGTTTGGATGTTTAAGCTTCACTGCAGAATGATGCATATGCAGAGTTTGACACAAGAAAAGCTATTTTCACACTTATCTGCTGAAAGTGAAATGTTTCTCTGTGTTCACAGAAAATCCAGATATAAGGGGGGGCCATGTTTTGTGACATCACAAATAGTTTGGCAGCAATCGTTGCCCAATATTAAACTTACACAATTGAACACAACAGAATCCACATGAAATACTTTAAGATAATATTTATACTTATTTTGGGAA
Organism: Lepturacanthus savala; assembly: GCA_030544235.1. NCBI lineage: Eukaryota > Metazoa > Chordata > Actinopteri > Scombriformes > Trichiuridae > Lepturacanthus > Lepturacanthus savala. The sequence continues at coordinate 7,383,019 of CM060467.1, forward strand.
AAAACAATACAAAAAAATAGACTTTAACAGACATTATTGCTCCAAGCAGAGTATTTTCATATGTCTTAATACATGCCTGGTGGGGATCTTTGATCAAATCCCAAAGTGGTTTATTCATAACCTGCCAGAAAATCTAATTGAATAAATGTTTCGACCCTAACTGTGAAAACAATAAAAAGTTTATTTAACTTTTTTTGGGTGTCTTGAGTTATAAAGCATTCAACGGGACTGGCTGGCAAATCTAAAATTTTCTTTGGCTTCGCAGAAGTGCTACAAAGCTCCACAACACAGTACGAAGCCAGAGAGACGGATGCCTTTTCCACAGCTTGAGTGAGTTTACTGAGGCCGACAGACTTGACTTTTGCTCAGACGCTCCCTTTCAGGACAAGTTACCTGTCTCCTTCAACACATGAAAACTCCTTCGAATCTATGCCAAGTCCATGTTATGAATTATTTTCCCACCGAGAAAGGTGATACACAAAGAACAGTAAGGTCACTCAAACTGACAGTGTTTACCAGGCTGTCGAGATTTAGGAAGGAAACGTCGATACGAAACGCCGAGCCCCTGATTTCGACAGGCTCTGCAAAATCTGTGTGCATCCGGACTGCAAGTGTGTGTGAAGTGTTAATGACAGTCCTCAGAGGGCCCTCGGAGCATCAGATCTGTGTTTTCCTTCCCTTGTGGAACACCGTCAGCCTATGAATGCTCGACGTTTGATGTCTACTGAACCGCAGTTCCCTCCCACACCCACACAAACACACAAGTACTCCGATATCATCCCTACCCATGATGTCTGTTGGTGTGTATATACATTATGTATACGGCTATGTTTTTTAAGTTGTGTGTCTGAGTTGCTGAGTGTGTGTGTGGGTGTTCACGCGTGGTCTCTGTGCATGTTATCTCCTAATTGGGCATCTGATACAGCTGTCTTGTCTCTTGCTTTTCCCTCATTTTCCCTCTCTCTGCCAGTTAGACTCAAACAGACAGCGGGGAGGACTGAGAACGCACAATGCTTCAAACGTCTCCGAAATCCATTCCCCATATGTAGTTTAACGTCTTCGGGCGCTATAAAGAAATGGAGTCCTGGAGTATTTCCATGATGAAAAGAGGCAATGTGCTGTGAATATCGAAGATGGCTTGATGTCACAGAAACATTAGGTTTATCTGCCAAAAGGACTTTTTTTTATGTGGAATTTCGAGTTTAAATGAAGTAGCTGCAAGGCACTCTGCTTAGGTGGTGCATTCAGGAGCTGGTATAACACTAAAATGGGTGAACCACTGTAAGAACACATATTTGTGGTCCACACAAGGCAACAATTGCAAGTATAAATAAAAGCCAGGAGAAGAATTAGTTGATGTTTTCCCTTCTCGTATCCTTATTTTCTTTTAATCTGATAATACCACAGGGCAGCGTGAACTTTTGCCATAAAGATTTATGTCAGACCAAATAGTTGTATATATTTTTCAAATCCAATGCTGGGTAAATTGAGTTTAGATGAGTTTAATCTTCACTACATCCCTGGTTGTAAATCTTCAGAGAAGATAAGACCAATACTTTCTCCATTTAGGATCAGAAGTATAGGATTTTTTTTTCTGAATGTAATTATTGTGAAACTGCAACGTGAGCAACATGAGTGTGTTGCTGTTCAACAATTAACCTTGTTGATGCGCTTTTCATTCTGATTCAGCATGTTTGCTGCAGCTGAGACTCATTAATTGGTCTGACACTTAAAACTATATATACCATTTATATATATTAGATTTTATTCAATAAATTACTCTAATACCAATTAATTATAATATTTCAAAAAAACACAAAAATACTTTATCGCAAAAAAAATGTCATTCTGACTATGGCTCAGAATAATGAAACCTGCTGGGGTGCCACGTTTCATATCAATCAGCCACCTTGTCAAGCATATTCATGTGAAACATTTCAAATTTCCATTCTGTGGGATTTAGAGAAAGATTTCAGCTGTTCAGCTGCCGATGATTAACGAGAGATTGTGAACTCATTCAATGTTTTATATTCTTCTTCAGTGATTTCTCCTTTGAGTGGCTGTTAGTGTGAGTGAAACCGAGCGAGTGAGGGAGAAATTGCCCTTGCGCTCCGCTTTAGATTCCACTCACGTTCTGCTCTGTCCCCAGACGTTAAAAGTGTGTCCATAGTTTGGGGGACCGGGGGAGTGATTGGAAATGTCAGCTGACAACAGCACTTTTCACTGACACTCTGAGAACTGGCACAGAGACAGAGACAGAGGAAGAGAGGGAGGGAGGGAGGGAGGGAGGGGGACAGAGAGAGAGAGAGAGAGAGATGGAAGGAGGAAATGAGTATGATGACAGAATGGGAAGGGAGAGGATGGTACTGGTGGGTGGTTTGGCACACAAAGAAGCCACGCTTGGTAACAATAAGGATGAGGATGACATTGACTTGAGAGTGTGAGTGTGTGTGTCAGTGGCAAGAGACTATCCTTTCATTATTCAATTTAAACTGTGTGCATGAATGAAAATGTTACTTGAGTGTATGTGTGTAAGTGTGCATACGGCGGTGCTCATTTTATGTCTCTCAGGCATTTTTTTTGTGCATTTTCATGCACAAACGTGATGTCAGTGAGTGACAGGGAACTGCCACTCGGTCTATTTACGAAATCCACAGAGAGTTGAAAACCCAAGGCTAAAAGGCCAACTCATTCCGCATCGGTCCACGTGGTCACATTGGTATTCTCATTAAGCTGTCGCTTTGCTTTTCTTTTCCTTTCTTTTTTTTCTCGATCTTCTTTCAATACAAGGAGCTGTGTTGGTGGTGGGCGTGTTGTCTGAAGTGCCGGTGAGACAATGAAATACGATCGAGTGAGTCCAGTTGGAGTAATGGATTATCGCGTTTAAAGCCTGATCAGAATAGCACTGCACTTATTTTACAACTCTGGAAAGTTAATACACTGCAACCCTGTTAAGCAGCACTGATATGAAACCTGTATGTGTCTGCAGGAAAATTTTTAAAAAAGGCATGCACGTCTGCAAGACCACAGCTGTCCACAGACAGGGAAAGCATGAATTGGCCTTAAGAGTGCTGCTGCCCAACACACACACACACACACATTGACCTTTCCTAAATGTTACTGGCCACTTGGCACACTGACTGAGCCTCTAATGAAACTTTCATTGGCCCCATTTTTCACCCTGTTTCTCCAGAACGCCTCCAGGGCGAAAGCTGAAATACAACAGGCTTGGACTACAGAAGGGCAAGGCACAGTACAGTGTGTGTGTGTGTGTGTGTGTGTGTGTGTGTGTGCGTGCGTGCGCGTGTGAATGTGCATTTGTAATAGTCTTTACAATTTATTTTTTTCTGTTTTTTTTCTTTATGCCAAAATCAATTACAAATGTTGGTGAGATCATTTAAAGCAGTACAGCTGTGGCTGATGTTGTTTGTTATTTCGTATTAAGAAGAACAGAAGATCTGAGCCCATAATACCAGCAAACCTGTAAAACTGTTTTCCCAGCTGTTACTATGGAAAGGTTGTTACCAAGTCTCCAATAATTTCTGCCTACAATCCAAATTCCAAAAAAAAAAAAGTAATTTAATACTAAGCATTGATATTTTAAGTGAGAAAATCTAACACAGTACGGGTAAGATCTGTTTTAAAAATTAAAACTACATCTACTTTGAGACCAATAAAAAGCAGCACAGCTTATGTTTAAGAAATAAGAAAGTAAGCAAGGAACATCCTGACCTTTGCCTACATCCTGTTTGCAGCCGCAGAGATCGAGCACATTAGAGCAGCAACTATTCATAGTGTTTTAACAGAGAGCGCTGGGACATTTACAGTGCAAGCTGTTTATGACAAGTGTTGCAAAAAGGATGATGTGGTTTTAAAACAGATAGAGAAAAACAAATCTCAGCACACCATCATCATGTCTGACAGGAAGCACCTCCTGCACACTGCCTAATGTTACTGCCATTGTCGTTATCATTATCCAGCCCATGTTGTATATTATTTCAATGATGTATGTGTGTGTGTGTCTGTGTGTGTGTGCGTTGATAACTGGGGGCAAAAGGGAACGGATGGGTTAGGTCCAGCTGGGTTGTGTTTTTTCCTCTGCCGAGCGGAAGCACAGAGAAGGAACACAAAGGTCAAGAGCAAACTGTTGATACTCATTATAAGCTGCTGTTGGACTCACGCAAAACTAATTACCACAAGTCCAACTGAGCGAGAATGAACTCGACTCGAGTGCACTGGAAGATGCCATTTAGACCCGTCCGCAGAGTGAGGACGGGGCCAGGTTTGAATGAGCGGGACAGGACGGGAATAGAACGAAACGGAATCGAACTCACGGCTGGCAGAGTTTGATGAGATCCTGGTCGGTGGTGGCTGGCGGCAGGCCTCTGATGTACAGGTTGGTCTTACTAAGCTGCTCCATTAGTCCTCCTCCGTGACCTCCTCCACCACCTCCATCTCTACCACCTCCTCCTGTGGTGCCGGGGCTGGGCGGAGCCATGGGCGGAGGGGGAGGAGCATAGGACTGCTGTGAAAACGTGAGAGGGGAAAAAAGTCACTTCAGGTCAGAAAAAAAAAAAAAACATGCCTTGTGTGCAAAATGTTGTGCCATAACAATTACCCATTTCATGATTCTGCTATCTCATTACTTTTACTTCCTACAGAACGCATATTCTGTGAACAACCTTACGCTCATACATTTTTTCTGTCGGCTGCTCAGCCCTGAGAATCAAAACATCGTCTCCCTAATGAACTTGCATTCATTTGAATAATCTCTTCCTGCATCAAGTTCCATCCCAATATCTTGACTCAACAGGAAGTGCATCAAATTAAGGCTGCAGTATGTGTGTAAACAGCGGCGCTCATTATAAATACGGTACAGAGCGTTGCAACAGTGACTTGTATCAATGCCAACAACTGGCAACTGATTCTACTACAGCATCAACAGCCACGGAATGACTAGCTTGTCAGTCAGCATCATCACTGCATTGACCTGCTTTAGGTTACAGGGTTTCCAGTGAAAGTGGATTTGAAACAATAAATGTCTCGTACTGTCTGGGATGAAGAAAAACATAGACAAAGACAAACACATAACTAAAAAAAAAATCAAAATATAATAATTTTAGTTTTTTTCCATTGGATCATATTGACTGACCAGTAATTCTTTATAATAACTATCTGTTATAAATTAAGTTAATAGATGATTAGTAAACAATTAATTAATCAGGTTATTAATGACTTGTTAAGTGTTTGCTAATGATTTATAATGATGCCTCATAGATAGTTAATAGACCAGTAATAAACTATTAGCCAGTATTTTATAAATGACTTGTTAAAAAGCAGTTAACAGTTTTTAGCATTTATTCAGCATTTATGTGCCTTATAGATAACTTACAAACTATAAATTAGTTAACACTTAACAAGTCAGTAACAACAGTTATTAACAGTTTACTAATGATCTATTAACTAGTTATAATGGTTAGTAATTATAAAGTGTTATCAATGAACTTCCAACTTCAAGGGGGTTTGAACTATTTCAAGATAATTCTTAAACCATGCAGGCCTGCTTTGACACCTTTACTGTTTTCTCTTTTATAACTGCATGCCAAATTAGCATGTGTGTGTATGCAGGTTTTTGTAAGTGGGTAGTAGTAGCCATTTTTTTCCTGTGTGTCAGGGCTAGTTATCGTAGTAAACAGTAGAAAGCATGGAGCAGGTACCACTGCTAGCATCGTTAGCCATGCCATACAGACAATACTTTATGTTTATTGCACGCTCAAAAATTAACATGCCCATCTACTGTTACATCATTATACAGGTAAAGCCCATTACTAAAAGAGAGTCCTTTGACCCAAAGTGAATGCCGATTATAACCTTTTATACTGAAGCTGAAAGCCAGATGTTAGTGGGTGTTAGTGGGTTTTTTTTGGCCGTTTGTAAAAGGGACTTTAGTTTCTGTCTAGCACCGTTATGAGTGGAAAAGCCAGGCTATGGTATTTAATACAGGCTGGGACCTGAATATATAACCAGCCGCCACTATTCAATAACACATGACAATACAGACTACATGACTCAATCTGGTGACCGTTTCTGGCATCGCAGGAATTCATGAGCGTTTGGAACTGATGTGCGCGAGCGATCCGAGTGTACACCCATCCCTGGCTGCCAGCTGCCTTAGGCATACTATTAGGTTAAGTTTGGAGGAAGTAAACAAGCCTGATGGCTCATATGGCAGCGGCGTTCGGAACACTCTGTCTGCTGCCTTGATGTTTGGAGAAAAACAGCCACACTGGCTCGCCAAAGAAATCTGGTCTTAGCTCTGGTTTCACTGTTGGGAACTGGATGGAACAAATTCAAGAACCTGCTGCAGTTTGAGATGATCACAGGCCAGCTACGCTATATATGAGACAGGAAAAGAGAGTGGATGGAAGGGAGAGAGTGAGGTGAGAAAGGAAGTGTGTATGTCTTTTTGCTTGTATATTTGGCTGTGCGTGCATGTGTGTGTGTGTGTTTACACATATGCTAGTGAGCATGTGTGAGCTTGCGTGTGTGTATGTGTGAGAGCTGGTGTTTGTGATAATGACAGGTTGCCACCACACAGCAACGCGGTGGAGCCTGAGCCAGCACTGATATTAATCCATTACCTGTACTTCCCTCACTGGAACACAGTTCCTGATACACACTCTCACACACACACACGTATATACACACACAGAAATACACACAACGCACAGGCCTGGCGCTAACAGGATCCAACACATACAGCAGACATGCAGTAGTAAAAGGAGATGGTGCCTGTGGAGCAGTGTCATTTACAGGCCAGTGCTCTAAACTAACAGCCCAGAATGAGTCTATACACTTCAACAAAAAAAATGACAAAGTGGGAAGATGAAATGATGCTTCACTGGGTAATACCTCACTTTAATGACTGTGACAAATACAACCTGCAAGTGTCTCTTTAAACCCTTATGTTTGCAGGTTAGTATCTTTTACAGAAATGCATAAAGGAAAATCAACTGAATTGTGTCAATTAGTTGCCAGGAAATAGATATACACAATTATTTATGACAATTGCCATTCATTTTGCTGGTTCTAGCTGTCACCTGATCGCCAGGAAATCTTGATGCATTGTTCACTATTTACTGACATTTCATAGACTAAATGTTAAACCAATTATGAAAATAATTACTAGTTTTAGCCTTGAACTTCATATCAATGTGTCATATCATATGGTAAAAAGTGACAACAGGACCACTGGAGATATCTACAAATAAATATGAGACTACATCAGTAAAACAAATCATAAAGAATTATGAACCCAGAAATTATATTTTACAGCTATTTATAAAAGCTCACCGAGATGAGCTCTACAAGAAGATGATCTCAAAATTGTACACAAATTTTAAATCCCTTAACAAAGAAAATACATCAAAAGTAAAATCAAGATGAAAAATAGACGGCAAAGTCTCACTAGAGAACTGGAGTGAAAAAACTATGGAAAACAACAAACTCTACACTTTGGATGGAATTTTCATGGAAGATCATCATCCGATATCTCTGCAATCCATATATATATATATATATATATATATATATATATATATATATATACTCCAATCAGCCAGAATGCTGGAGATGTTGCAGCAGAGAGGTGAATCATTATCACTCATTTTGGGGTTGCCCTGTTTTGACTCCATTTTAGCTACGCATATATAGAGTCTTAGAGACTGTGTGGAGTGGAGTACCAAAGAATATTACTGGTGGCTTGCAAAAAGTCCATGTGTAGCGCAGATGAATGGGTTGATGTAATGCACAGTATCTTTGTGATAAAAAAACCTCACTTTTAACCTAAGAAAATAAAAGCAGTTATTTACTGAAAACTGGCAAAAATGGATCACATATACTTCTATCACCAAACCAGACCTCTGATTGGATTATCGTTATCATATATGCAGTATGTCATTACTTTCCTTATTACCCCCCTTTTGGTTCTATAGCTTTCTTTCTTGACAGGTGGTGTATACCAGTCTTTTTATGTACATTTTTCTCCCTGTAGTATTTTTTTGCATTTGTCTAAAGGTCTCCTTGCTCATTGTTTGATTGCTATGTACAAAAGTTAAAAATCAATAAAAGTAAATGACAAAAAAAAAAACTGGCAACAAAAGGTTAACTTTGTGTTTTGAAATAGTGCTCTTATTAAAGGCAGATTTTCAGCTCTGCAGCAACAAAATAGACGCACTGAGCGAAAGCATCAAACTCAAACTCCTCCAGTGGCCCAGCAGTGAATAACTTGCACTGAGAAGTGTGCATGTTTGCATGTGGTGTCTGTGATCACGATAATGAAAACCTCCCCGCTTCAAAGCCCGGGCCGTTGTGGGCTGATTCGATATGATCTCCTTTAACAAAAGGGTTTGTTTACTGGCCATTCGCTGAAAGATAACATGGACACATGTTTGATGGCGAGTGTCAGATACGAATGAAAGGCTGTGGGCTTCATCTGAAAGGGAAACATCGCCGGAATAAAGCCTATAGCATGAGTCGTGTCGTGCACATGGCATGCTGGCATATGCACTGTACCATACACACACATACACAAACATAACCAGGCCAGCAGCATTTATCCACGCACACAAACACACACAGCCGGCCTTATCTAGGTACATTCATTTCATTCCACCATGATCTGGGGGCAGAAAGGAGTCTTTCTTCACATACACACATTAAACGCTCTTGATGTCCAGGTTTGCACAAACATACAACCTCTCTCTCCTTTCCTCTTGCTCGCTTATACAACACACACACACCTGATCAAAGGCCTTGCCCAGGGAACCTCTTTCAACCAATTTGTGCAGCTGTCAGGGTCAGGCTGATAGTGAGCTGTGTATGTAATATGTCAGTGACTGTGATAGGGAAATCCTTTGAAACATTAAAATCTCTCTCTCTCTCTCTCTCTCTCTCTGGCATCCGTGCTTTTCTCCTCTCTCCTCCCTCTCTCACTCACTGTCAAATTCGATTCCGCCACGGCTCTATCTCTTGCCCTTTTCACCTCCATCCTTCCACTCCCCACATGCTCGCTCTATATTTCTTGCTGCCTCACTCCCGGCCTCCCCTCTTTATCCCTGTTTCTCTTTTGAAGGATTACTCTGCAGTCGGGAGTGTGTGGACTGAAGGCTGCCTCTCAGCTGGTATTGTTGACACACTTAGTACAGTGGAGCAGCTCTCGCAGTGGGGGAAAGGCTCAGAGGCAGCGACACAAACTGTCACACAAAGCAAACACAGTCACCGGGTTCTTCTTTTTTTTTTGAGATTTCAGGAATTGCAAAGATGGAAGAAAACAATCTAAGTTAGTTATTCACTGGGCACTGTACTAAATGTGTACAGTACAGATTTATTTAAATAAACTGAAGCTAAACACAGCTGTTGTACTATCATTTGCATGACTGGTAGCAAAGGTCTGTTGTTCTTCCTGTATTGCATGACATACACTATTTTTTTACACTATCACACTTAATCCTAATGCATGGAAAACAATCTAAATGAAAAATAATTATAATAATAAAAAATAAATAAAAAATAATTATAATAATAATTTGTAAAGAAGAATAATGAGATGTTTCCATTCGTTTGATTCCAGCATTATTGATGTGACATTTACACAGGAAATTGGAAACTAAACATGATGGATTATATTTCAAAATTTTAAAATACACAAATTTTAGTGCATTCGCTGAGATAAACATAAGCCAACGATATGAAATCTTTTGAGCTTTTTGGATTTTGAGATAAGTGGTAAAACATCCTTGTTAAGGCTGGGACAAAAATAGACACGCTTTTTGAACTGAACAAACACGTAAAAAGACTGTGCAATGCTTATCATCATTTTGTAGGTTAGGGTTTGTTGTACCCACAAAACACCTTTAAGAGAGAATTGCATCCCCTATTAACCTGTTAAAATCCAAAACCCCTGATACGGCAGCAGCAGTTTTATGCATATATTGCATGAGAAAAACTCAGCTACAACACCAAATATAGTAGACATCATCAATACAATAAGAAAATAGCTTGATATATTATCAGTAGTAGGGCTGCAACTAACCACTATTTTGATATTTAATTTAGATTTGAGTCATTTGTGTGATTATTTAATTGGGTCCTTAATAATCTTATTTTTAAACATCTTACAGAATATATTCTTCATGTTCTGTAATGATTAATGTAATTTCTATGATTTTATGGATGAATATTTGATGTTTGAACTCTTATCTTATGAATTATTAACTTAGCATTGCAGATAATTTAGCTTATTTCAAGTTTTTTTTTCCTGATGTGGGTCAGTTTGGTCTCGTTTTAAGCTTTGAAAAAAGTATTTGTATCTGTAGTAAAACACAATGTTAGATGTTTCCTTTTTGCATTATTCTAGCCGTATTTCCTCTGTAACAGCAACATAAATTGATTCTGATACTTCTGCAGCCACCCCACATGTTGTAGATTTCTGTTGATACCAGGTTTAAGTGCAATAACCTTTGTGGTTGTAGAAATATTCCATATTTATTATCATTCGTAGCAGCAAAACTAGGCCAAAAATAGGCCTGGGGTTTAAGTGGTTAGGGGAAGAAATAATGTGGTGTATTTCTTATATGTCTGAACATAGGCTAAAAGTGCATAGTCAAAATTCCAAAGAATTTTTTTTTGATCGTGACCCATTTGAAAATGTCAACAGAAGGCTCTAAAACACCCCCCAAAAGTAGCAGATACCCTGTAGAGACATTTATGGGATGGGCAGACATCTTAATCAAGCTCTTGCCAACATCCAAGGTTGACATTTCTACGGAACTGCCCATATACTTTTGGAATTGAAGCCAAGGCACATTGAAGCTCTCCTGGCAGCTGGTGTTGACCCAAAACCTTACTCAGATATTTAATGGAGTCTATTCCCCTCTACTTTGTCACCAGTCTCTCTATCTGCACTATGGACTATATTTGTGCCTAATCCAACAGGCATTTAAACTCTATGCTAAGAATGAAGGATAGGCATATTCAGAATAAGAATTGCACATGTGCTTATACTTCAGTCACTACTAAATAGATAAGACAGTTGACTTTCATACTAATGTCTAGACCAGAGATGTCAAACTCATTTTAGTTCCTGGGCCACAGACAAGTTTGATTTCATGTGTGCTGGATGAGTAAAACTGATCTATAATAACCTCCTGCACAAATATCATCACCTCCAAATTCCTACTTTTCTTTTCATGTAAAGAGGTAAAACTACTAATCTGAATACTTTCACATGATCCATCTGTTTACAAAAGAGGTGATAAACAGCTTGGGATGTCTTCGTAAAATAAGTGCAATTTAAAAAATGTACTTGTATTTATTTATATATTATAGTTATGTATATGTTATTTATTGAGCACTAAAAGCTGCTGTAAATACGAGCACCAAGGCTTCACATTTCTGTGAAGAAATGGAAACTGGTCCATGTTTTTCCAAATCCAAATGTGTCCACTTTTTTTCTGCAGAGTCAACCAGGGGCCGGACTGGACCCTTTGGTAGGCTGCATGTTTTATACCCCTGGTCTAGACTGTTTATACTCAGTGTAAGGTAGTACTCCCACAGAACTGCAGGTCTGCTGCAACTCACAGTGGTTTTGAGTCAGAGCTGGCGACTTTTCTGTTTGCTGCTGCCTATTGCTGATGTCGTCATTTCTTAATTATTTTCCACTGTGCTGGAGTTTTGTTCTTTTTTTTGTTTTTAATTTTGGATTTTTCCCCTTTGAATCAACTGTATTTAAATTATATCTTGCTTGTTATTTATTTTTTATTTTTAGGTTTTAATTTCTGATTGTTTTTATTTTTAATTAAAAATTAAAGATTTTTCCCCTTTTAATCAGCTGTTTTTAAACTGTATCTTGATGCTTTTAATGTTTTATGCAAAGCACTTTGAATTACCTTGTTGTAATGTGCTATGCAAATAAAATTGCCTTGCCTACTGTATTAATGTATTGTATATACTGTTTATACTGTATTTTATTATATGTGAGGAGGGTTAAATAAGAGTGGGTGCAATACATCTAGCATGCCACTTAGAACTTCCAATGCCCTCAACTGCATCTGCACTATCAAGGCTGCTTGCTACTAGATGAAGGCGCTGACTTGTCTGTTAACTTCCCCAAAGTTGAACTTGACAGGAACAATTTGTGCAGATTACTTCACCCCCCACATGTGTGAATTCACTGATTGCTGAGATTCCATTTTAAACGTACACATTTAATGTCACCATTTTAAATGCTGGCATGACTAAGCCTTTCCCTCACCATCTATACATCATTCAGCCCGCCCTATGAGCTATGTCCTTCCTCTCTAAATACCCACTGCTCAAGGCAGTCCACATAATACACACATTGATGCCTCCAAGCACACACACACATGCACACACTACTGTCTATAGATAGCCCTCATATCCCTAAAGAGTTTTCTACTCTCCAAACAATGTGTAGCCCTGGTATGCGTTGAAATGGGTTTCAACTGGCCCCTAGCACACTGACACATACAAACGCAGCTCAGTTCTTTCCAGAGTTCCGGTAAAAGTACACTGACCCCTCTAAGGTCAGATTTCCCCTGCTTATTTTCAGCCAAAACGATCTCCCTTCCTGCATACTGGGCCTCTGTGTGTATGTGTCAGTGTGTCGCTATTGTATCTATGCACATTGATCTTGGTTTGAGCTGAGAGAGATGCAGAGATAAAAGACAGACAGCGAGTGAAAGACAGAAACAAGGCTTGAAAGATTACAGTAATAACCAACAATGAGTCTATTCATCTGCTCCGTTTTATGCGTTTTAACAAGGCATCTCTGGCAATATGCTCCGCCATGGCCGTTTAACATTATGTGACACATGCTTTCTCACTGCTCCAGGCGTGTATGTGAAGGCATTAATGCGCACTCTATGCGAGGATCAAACTTTGCTGCATTCAGTGGGAGTCCATTATAGAACAAAGGGGTGGAGCGGAGGTAAAGAAGTTAGAGAGTCCCAGAGAAAGGTGAACTTTAGGTGAATGGTGGGAAGGAAGGGATAAAAAAGATGAATAAGTGAGTCAGAAAGAGAAAAGAATAGATAGGCGATGAAAAAAAGGGATGGAAGATGAAGAGTACTGAGTCAAAGGGATAAGGAGGACATGGGAGAAAGGGAAGAGGGGGACATGGCAGAGAGGGCTGTTCCGGTCTTTTCTGATGCTTCCTGAAACATAGAGGAAAGAATGCAGGCTATTTTTGGGTCCAGCACTGAGATTCTCTCTTACTCTCTGTGTCTCTAAACACAGCAGCGGAAGGGTTTAAGGAAGAGCTTATGAATACATCAGAATGGAAATATGGCTCCCAATATACCGTTCCCCATTTGGTGATTACACAAGCAGCTAAATTAAGCTCTCAGCCTTGACTACGGCTTCTGCTGGAAACCTTGAGAAGACAAGAAATCATCTTATAAGGAATTTACAAAAAAAAAAAAACTTGATTGTCAAAGTGGCCCGCTGATTGGAGGATGTGATTTATGGCGTTGCGACCACATGCTGCAAGAATATGGAAGGTTCTGTTAATGCTGCACACAGGTATAAATAGCCTTCTTGGAGTCATGCCTAATGATATCCAATACAGGATACTTACAGGTTTCCAAGTGTCAAATTGAGGAATGTGTAGGCTGTAGAGGTATAGCCTGTGATTAGTCTGGGGAGTAAATGATATGTCTGGGGAAATCACACCTGTGGGTTATTTAATAAAATCATTTCCAAAGTTTAAACAGCTCTGGATTCTGGGGAAAGGGATTTGCAGTTCTTTGAGTGTATTGCGGTAATGAATTGCACTAATAGTAAAGTGTGTAAGAGTTAAGGCAATCCCAAAGTGTCAGAGTTTTCATTAAGTTAAATATAGAGCATTTACAGACATCTTTCCGTGCAGGCTAAGATGAAATACCAGAACAAATTCAAAGTTAAAACACACGAGGAGTAACTGTACTTTGTAACTGTTGGTTTTTGTCACTGGACAGACCAGCCACTATATATTTCATGGGTAGTACTAGATTTAAATATACCCTTGGGGTAATATGGTCATGAGTATAATTTTTTGCAAATTAAGGCTGTTTAAGATTTTTTTTTTATATAAGACTTGCAGTTATTTCTGCAGAGAGCAGAAATAACTGGATAATAACTGAAGATCATTGTAAGGTCAATCAGGATGAATGGAAAAAAGATCAGTAAATGTAGATGCAGAAAGTGAAACTGTTCATCTATCAGATTATAGTCGGCTTGACCTATTTAACAGCAGAGCAGGAAATGGTAAAACTTTCTTCCTTTTTTATGACAAAAATGTACTTTAAAACACTTAATTTGACAGCTTCTAAAGGTCCCATATGGAAGGAAGTTATATTTCAGGTGTTATTTGATTGTAAGAAAGTCTAGATGTAATACAAATACTGTCCCATGTTTGAAAACGCTCAATCCACAGAGAAATGTACATACCGTATTCAGAAACTGTGCCTTAAAACAACCCGTAAAGTTGTGATGTCAATGAGTTGTCAGAATGTCCACACCCCCTTTCGGGTGAAACAAGCATTGCGCCTTGTTTTGCACGTCAATCAATAAAAAAACACACCCAGTGTGTGTGTAGGTCAAATAGATGTGTGTGTGTGTGTGTGTGTATGTGTGTGTGAATTATTACTCCAGGCTACACAGTCCAGACAGTCTCACAACAACCCTCAAAATATGAGATACCAGCATACCAATCATAAAAAGCAGAGCTTATCAGAAAACAAAGATTGTTATCTGAGTATAAGAGCTATTCATTTTCTTCAATATTTCATATTTTTCAAAAAAAAAGGGTGTTTCATCTCATGTGAAAAAAAAATCAACATCAACCCCCTATTTCCTTATTATTTTCTTTAAAACAACGATGATTGTTAATTGACAACATGATATAATTATTTACCTATCTGGCCATGTGATTTGGGCTCCTGCTAACTAAAAATCACTATGCTTATAGTTATCTAATATTTTATGCAATTAAATTCCCAGACACCTTGGAATTTGTCATTGTCTAGTCAAATCGGATAATCTGTTTTCACTCCCAAAAAAGGGCGTGGCAAAGCGCTTTCATGTATCATTGCTCAATCCCCATTCCCAGCTGTTCAATCAACCAATCAGAGGAGAGGCTCATTATTATTAATGGTACAGATACAAAACAACCTGTTCTTTATAGAGCACCGGAGAGAAGCTTTAGAGAGGTGATATAAAACTATATTGAGATGATTTCGGTGCTTAAAAACACAGATATATCTTGTTAGGGATATCAAAACTTCATATTAAACCGAGGAAAGGAGTACAGTAAGGGACCTTTAAAATAGACAAAGGAGAAAAAGAATACTGCTGGTAAAATTGCTTATCTATATTTTGTCTCACATAATAAAATCTCACTGTCGCACTGTCAGCGCAAAGCTCTTCAGGAAATAAAGTCTTTGTTCCTGCATTTGAAGTAGCGGTGCTATAAAGCCACTTTATCTAACACTGATGTCTCATTCTGTCTCCTTCTGCTTTCTCCCTGCTCATCTATCCGCCATTACATTTCATGCACTTCTACTTCCATTCTCTCTAGTCTCTTGTTTATCTCTCACCTCTCCCCTAATTTCCTCCCGTCTCTCATCACCTCTCCCAGGCCCCTTCCCCAAATGACTCCCTTCCCTGTTCCTCTCTGTCTCCTCAGAACATCAGGTCGTCTAGGTTGCTTCCCAGCGGACCACCGTGTTCCAGTCGCCTACTTCTCTATCTCTCTTGTTAACATCAGCAACAACAGCATCAATAACACTTGGGCTGTCATAAACAAGTTGCACAAACATCCCAGGGGGACATCCAGTTTGGGCTTGGTGCTCGCTGACCTGTTGGGAGATAAGGAGATGATGGAGAGTGACTGTGCTGCACCGCTGAATTCCTGCGGTTGTGTATGTTTGTGAAGGGTGGCGCAAGGGGAGGTGCGGGCTATATGTGAGTTTACGGGCCGCCTGTTTAACTTGAGACCGGTTTGGAGCCGAGTTAGTCTGCATGGCTGTTGCTCTCAGGTTCAAGATTGTGTGTGTGTGTGTGTGTGTGTGTGCATGTTTAAGGGAAATAGACGAAACCCATTAACAAGAGCTTGTGCAACAACTGTGTTTATAGCCGGGATGTGGTTATATAGTATGTGCACATAGTGTAATTCTAGAGCTGGCATTGCATAATTATGTTGCTACAAGTATAGTACAGGGGGTGGTCTCCTGTAGCGCACCCCCCCACCACCCACCCACACATACACACACACACACACACACATACATTTGTAATTGACCAGACACATCAGATCCCTCCAAAATCTGATATCTGAATCTCACACCATGTGTGAAAGTTTTTTGGTCTGTTCTCTATCTTCTTTAAATCAGGCACAGATTTCCGATACACGAGTCGATAGGTCACATGTCCACACATGTGTAGTTTAAATCACAAATAGCTAAAGCACATATCTCATACTGAACATATATGTCCTTGTTCACATAATTCTCTTGCATACGGTATAGGCTGTCTGTAACAATCACGGCATCAAAAAAATCTAACTATGCTAGCAGCTGACCTTGCACCCGCTTTCTAAAAAAAAAATTAAAAAAAAAAGAGAAAAAAATTCCTGAGCGATTTCCAAGAAAATCATTCCACGACATTATACTTCAAAAACCCACCCAGACGATATTCCCTCCACCTCTCCGAGTATACTCGCCCCAAAAATCATACGCTACATTCTTTCTTCTTAATTGCATGACCTCTAGCACGCAAGTTTCTAAGAGGGGAAAAAAAGAGACATGCATATTGAAGAGGAGCTTTGCACAAAGCGCTTTTATTATGTATATGTATGCAAATTATAGGTTAGTTTATTCAAGAAAGTCTTTCTCGCTCCTCCTCTCATTGCCCCCTGGTCAGCGCTTCAACCCTGCAGTGTGCATGATGAGCAGACAGGATTTGGGATTTGGGATTGGCTTTCGTACAAAGCTAAAAGTATCTAAGATTGGGAAGTTTAAAATGAAGCTGTGTTATATACTGTAGTTCTATCAGCTGTAACTTCACTTCTTTGCCACCATCTGCTTACCATCCGGCAGCATGAACATCCCCCTTCGCCTTATATTAATAATCTCATCCTGCCCTGCATGTCTATCACCCTTCACTGTACTTGTCAAAACATTTTGCTTTTCCTCTCCTCCCAATTGAATCTCATTTCCTCGTCTTTCGTCCTCAACTTTCCCCTCCTCTCAATTCCTGGGCGGCTGGCATCCCCTGGCCTCGCTTATTTTCCCCAGCCCATCATCTCGTTTCCTCTCGTCTCATCTCTCCCTCGTGCTCACGCTCCTCCTATCTGCTGCCCTCCTCTCCTCCAATGCCATGCAGGAGATTAAAATATGAGGAAACAATCAAGCTCGGCCTCATTAGCATATGAACGGGGGGCCGACGGGCGACTGCAGACATGACAACAGAGCCCAGGAAATCCCCCCCGGAGCCTTTTTTTTTTTAATCCCAGGAATGACTTTTTGCCGTATTTTGTTGAATGAGGAGACAGAACAATCCTCCGCCAGTCCTTTTCAGACAGTCAAATTACCATCAGAATAAGAGGCCATAAGAATAAGACAGAATGCTTATATAGCGGCAGGTCAAAGAATGGAGACTATAGAATAAGTGTGCAGACAGAATAATGTTTCTCCATGGCAACAATGAGGAACCTGAAAAGATAGGAACTGGCGTGTGTGTGTCTTGTGTGTGTGTGGGTGGGTGCGCGCAACTGTGTGTTGGGTTTGTCTTCTCTCACAGCAACAATAAGAAACCGAAAAGACTGAAATTGGCATGTACATAAGTGTGTGCACTTGTGTGTGTGTGCATGCGTGTGTGTACTTGTGTGTGTGTGTGTATGCGTGTGTGTGTGTGTGTGTGTGTGTGGGGGGGGTGACAGTGGGGGGGGTGACAGTGGGGGTGGGCGGGGGTCTATTCTCATTAGTGAATCAATTAAAATGTCTCTTTAGGCGGCGAAACATCACAGGTCCTGATGTGTGTATGTTGTATGGAAATACAAGGCAACAGAAAGGGTAGTTTATTACGTTATTGGAATAGGCAGCTAAGCAAAAAAAATGTTGGTGATAGATTCTTCATTGTGAAAGTCTGCTGCAAAAAAGGAAGATATGAAAAAGCACAATAGAATCGGGTTGCTTAATGTTGAGTAAACCATTAAAATATACTATCTCATGCTCAAGAAAGACAGTAATGTACATACACATACACAAACAAAAAGGAAACAAAATGCCCTTCAATATCATGTAGCAGAACTTGGAAAAAATAAATCAAAACTCTAGTCTACAGCCATGCTAGCAGCTTACTCTGGCACAGCTGTGATTTGAAGCTAAATGCTAGCATACGAACATGCATATCTTTTAGCGAGTACACGCTTTACCTCATTCACCATCACAACAGGGATTACCCTTCCTTGAAGGTAAAAAAGAGAGGGAGGGAGCCATTGAAGGGAGATAGAGAAACAGAGGTAGGAGACAGTTATACACTGAGGGCCTGTGGGAACATGTAGGTGAACACATGCTGCTGCAAACAGGTGACTGTGGAGCAAATATGAACTAGTTCATGCTCTACAATATGTAATTTTAGCTGTATTTTATGTCCTTGCCAACTATATAAATTAGCTAAACTACTACTTTATTTAGGCTAATTAACTATGCGACTACCAAGGCTATTACAGCATATTATAAGGCAAATATAAACTATAAAGCACAAGTTTATTATTAGTTTATTATAAGTACAAAGGTCATATGTATGAGAATTTACATTTATTTACACTTAATTAACACACACATTAATAAAAATCTATATATCTCTGGACTCCTGGGAATCATTCCAGTATGTGCATGTTTTAATATGAGAATGACATAATCTGTTCATAGATTGTCTCATTCTAATTTTACATAATATCCATTGTAGCAACAGGACACAGATGTGCACTGTAATACAAATCCAAGGTTGATGCATTAAATTCCAAAGAATCTATGTTAATGGAACATCACATGAAACAAATTGTGAGCCAGCATTCTTGTTTAAGGCCGTCCTAAATGGAAGTTAGCAGAAATGTGAAATTATAAGACATGTGACGGTGCACTGGAAGACTGTGCGCGTCTGTGCAACATTCAACTCATATGATCCTGCATGGGTGATGCAGAGTTTGCCAGTAATTCCACTTAAAAGTAAACTAATGCTGAGTGCATCACTACATCTATATCCAGCCTGGCCTAATGTAGTAACGAGGCTCAATATACCTCTCTCCTTCAGATCGACCAAGTATGATTTAAACATACTTATCCTTATACCTCCTCTGCTCTCAGAATCACTGACCATTCATTATTACTCTGCCTCTGCCTCACTGTGTCCCTTGTTTCTTCCTGTTTCTCTCCCAGATCTAATTAAATTCCTTCATCAAATCTGAGAAGGGGCAAATATTCAGGCAAAAAAAGGGAGGGCTGAAGGGAGGGAGGGAGGAAGGGAGGGAGGGAGGGAGGAAGAGATCAGAGTGAAGGAGTGAAGAGCATATTGAGCGGAATTCAAGCCTGCTGACTGAGATCAGATGATGACCAGAGGATATCTAGAAGGAAAATCCATAATAGGGCATCGGAACAAAGGTAGAACTCGGCACAAATCATTATATTTGCTATTTCTCAGGTGGAAGATTAGACAGAAGCATACAGGCAATATGTGGCAGATAGGAATACATAACCAGACTGGAGGCAACGTATCATTGCAAGGTATCATTGCTTTACATTTGGAACACGCATTCAGAAACAGAGCTACATCGTGCACACTTTACTGTTAATATGAAACTCACAATTTATATTCTAGGGCAGTGTGCTCCAAGTTTGCTAATAGAGTCAACTGCCAAAACCAAATTGCATTTAGATTATGACGCGCCAGTGGGCCAATATGATGTAAAAGGACGTAGCATTTTCCACAGCAAATTCCATTTACTGGAATTCTGAATGGCAGCATGAAGTAAACCCCCCGTTGTTAAATACATTTAGGTCTCATAACCGTTTCAACTCTCACTCCTCTTTTGCCCCAGTGAGACATGATACACAGCGGCTCACATTTATAATTCAGCATCCCGTGTTGAGCCATTCATCAAATCAGAAAGAGACATGGTTTGCCCGTTTTGAAAACAGGGGTTGAAACAGCGAAAGCGGCGGCTGATGTATTCACCGATCATAACCCAGACACTGTGTGCGCTCGCATTGATTTAAAGGCCTGATCAAATTACCTGGAAAAGGTTAAAAGTATCCATTACCGGCTAACATGTTTTCGCTATTGAACACAGGGGGGATGCAGCTGCATAAGAGCAACAATCAGGTCCAACTGTATCCTGGAGGCATAAATATACCAAAGTATTCAGTGAGCAAAAACACATCTCGGAAGAGAAATACCACAGTGAACAGACGCGAGGTGGAGAGGCAATGGAGTAAACAGAAATAGGGGGAAGCAATCTCTCTCAAATACCCTCTGTTTGCTGATAGAACATATCCCCTATCTGGGCTGTTCCTTCACTTAGGCCATGTTGAGAAGAAGAGAGTTGTAGATATTATTTTGTGGACACTCAAGGATATAACCGGGCTTGTTTTCCATTTAAATTGAAAAGAGATGGGGTAAAAATATCCCAAACATTTTTTTTAAGTCCTTCCATAATCTTTTAGAGGTCACAGAGACAGAGTTGTTAATAGTAAAAGTGAAAGGGACTGCAGGGAAAAACAAAACAAAAAAAAAAACAAAGTGAAAAAAATCCAAAACGGAGGCAGATTTGACAGGAACGAAGGAGAGCTCAGGAGGAGAGGAGTAGGCAAGAGAATGGCCGAGGAGGGCGGAGAAAGGTCACCAGAGAGGTCACTTCTGCTGTTAATAATTCATCCTTTAAAAACCAGTCTGAGGCTTTAATTGGTGCCGTGGCTTAATCCTGAAACACACACACACATACGCGCGCGCACACACACACCTCGGGGAGCCTCTTAGCAGCTGTGCTCTGGCTAAATTAGCTACAGCGTAGTGGCGGCAACACCGACTTCCCTCCAGGTACAACACAGTCAGCCAAAACAGCAGTAGCAGGCCTGCCAAGCCCCGTCTCATGAATCTGGGCGTGACACCTCTCAGCTTCTATCTGTCTCATGGCCGCTGTCACGCCCTCGAAAGAAATCTAACAGCGAATCAAAACGACAGGACGTTAGTCCCTGTGGACGGTTGTTAGCTAGATAAACACTCCGCTCACTCCAGTTGTAATCTGCATTGAGCTGAGGAAGATGTTTGCACAGCATCGAGGGCTTTTTTCCTTTTCTTTTTTTTTGAACGGCTTGGATTAAAGTCATTCATTTGACGATTTAAGGCTTGACTTAGCACGGAGGAAAATGACAGGTCGTGAATTGAATTCGCCTTTTCAGGACTCATAGCTTCGCTACAGTTTGAATTTTTGAAGAATTCATATGAAAAGGGAAGTCATTACTGCTGCGTGATAACCTCATAATCACAGTCTGTTCACTTTTTTTTTTTTTTTATTACACTGGGAGACTTTTATTACATAGCAAATTCTGTGCCCATCTGACTCAAAAGTGTGTTTCAAAACCCGTGTCAATAGGGAAAATAAAATTGTTCTTCTTATTCTTTGAACAGTGGTAAAGTGTTAACTTGAGGCCGTTTGAGATGAACATCGTGTGTATAGCAGCTGTGTATCAAATAAAATCAGTGGAAGCTGAAGGCATTTTCCAGCAACACAGAAAATTACAAGTTCAATGCGTGTGGACGCATACATGTGTTCTAAAGTGAGTACAAGCCAGCAGATTGTAGTTACAGTTTTACCTGCTTATGCAAACCACAAGACACCTCTCAGAGCAAGTTGCTGGTGCTTCACTATACAGTATACGAAGTGTAAAGGACCATTTAGGGAGGGCTCGGTCCAGATATTTAAATTTAATAGCATGAGCAAAATTATTCAGGTCATCGTTGTGATTCATTTTCACCTTACCTCTGTGTTTCTGATGCTACTTTCTATTGCCATTAAGCAAACCCAACAAACTAAAAGCAAAACAATCCACGATAAATGTCATGCAAAGCACTAATCATTTATCCTTTACAACATTGCCTTCGCTGAGCAACACCCAGCTGAAGGCACTCTAGCAGCATTATATCTGTGCCTGATGCTTGAGGAGCACATTTACCATCACCCCCCCCCCACCCCATACTCACACATCAGCTCTATTGGTGAGATAAGCACTTCTGCCTTCAAATGTTCCAGAGGGAAACCCTGCTATCTCACACACCACGCTGTTACCTCTCTATAAAATTGTCCATATCCTGTTATAACATGTATATTTCACATTTATCATCCCAACTGATTAAATATATGGAGAAATTAGTATATCATCAGCATGTTGTCAGATCTCCCATTTTATACGGATGTAGTTGACTGTATAGATACAGCCTAAAAATAACACTTTTTGCAATTATGCTATTTAGCAATGATGTGTTAAATGACTGATAGGATTTATTCTCATTTGAATTAGTCTATTATGTTATTGAAGATAATTTAGTCTTAGTCTTTATTGTCCATACTTCATTGGGTTTTTCTTTGTATTTGTGTGTTCTATGTCATATGCATCACTATGCTGTGACTTTGGGATTAATAAAGTACTCCAGGTGCAACTACAAAACAAGTCTTGGAATTCAAAGACGACTTACTAATAAATGTACATGCTGCTCCTGCCGCTGTGGAAGATTTTGAGATGTGGTTGAAAGTTCTGAAAACATATTTGGACCACTTTGTCAGGAATTCAATTCCACTCCCCAACTTTGAATCGAGCCTATGAATATGGTTAAAATATCTGCTTTTACCTTTCTCCATGGAGTGCTGCAATATGTGTTTTGGTGTTACTATTTTGCATTGCAACCATGCAACTATTTATCTATGAAGCAAAACCCACAAAAGCAGAAAACATATTAGCCTCTTTGGGTAATAGCACAATTGGAGTTTCTTTAGAAAAACATGAAAAGGCAAGAACCTTTACTTTCTTTTTCACTCTGCTATATGTTAAAAATGCTTTACAATGCACTTGCACAGAGGAAAGAACATCCAATATAGTATTAATAATATAGTACGAATCAAAAATGCAGCACTTCTTAACATAAAGATTTTACAGTCACCTGCGCCGCTACTCAGGAAAATTATTAATCCATCATGGCAGTTGATGCTGAGTTAAATCCATGAATCAGACCAAATAATTAGCACCTGTTTTAAAGCTGAGATTTAGCTTGACAGTAAGCAGTTGCTGCAGTTTACCAATAACCCCTGATGTGGCAGCTCGGTGTCTGTATTATTGTGAATTGCATTTCCACCTTGAGAATTAGATTTCCAAAGTGAGATAAAAAACTAGTCCAAGTGTTGCTGCAGTCCAAAATCTCCCAGACAGCAAGCTTATCGGCCAGACCCCGGCACCATGAGAATACATAGTGTCTCCCAAATCCTATTGTACCATGAAATGTCACAGCACATTAGCTACAAGAGGGATTACCCTTCCTTGAAAGTAAAGAAGAGGGAGGGAGCTATTGAAGGGAGATAGAGAAACAGAGGGAGGAGAGAGTTATACATAGAGAGCCTGTGGGAATGTGTATGTGAACACATGCTGATGCAAACAGGTAAATGTGGAGTGAATATAAATTAGTTCATGCTGTATAATCTGTAATTTTATTGCTACTGTATGTCCTAAACATTCGCCCCTATACATTCACTGCTCTCATCCCCCACTCCCTTTCTCTCTCTGCTTTTGTGCCACTAGTCATGATAATCTCTCAATCTTCATTTAGTTACACTTATGAATTACACACACACACACACACACACACACACACACACACACACACACACGCACACACACAATCACAAACAGGCAATGCTTATCTATGGCTGGGAAGTTGAGCTGTGTTGGCAGACTGAGACCAACAGCTTGTGGCCGTACTTTGGAGGGAAGCAGGAGTCTGTCTGTTGCTTTGTCTCTGTTTTTCCTCTTCATTTTTGTCAGCCTCATTTCCCTTCTGTCTGGGTTTGTCTTTCAGTAATTCCGCTGGACTTCCTTTCCCCTGATTGACTGCCGTGATGTTCAGATTGCATGGCTTGAAACCCGAATGACTGTCTTTCAGCTTTTACGGCACGTCTTGTCTGATTTCAATTTTATCTCTGACTATTCCTAATTTCAGAATTATGTATGTTTTTCTTTCTTTCTTTAAATTTTAAAGTATAATGTGAATAAACTTCCTTGGGCAAGACAAGCACAAGCAAGCAGGAAAAAGTAAAAGATTAGGATAAGTATAAGATTGAGAGAAGTCAATGGAGTATTTGCTGAAATTAATTACTATAAATACAGTGGAGAATATACACTACTCAAAATAAGTTATGGATATCTGAGAGACTCAGTGTATTTCATACATTTTGGAGGGTAATAAATATTAAGCTAATGAAAATGGTGTTTTGTCTCAATATTATTAGTAATCAAAGGATTTTTGTACTAATTTCATTAAAATTCAGATAAAATGGGAAAAGCACTCATGTAAAAAACTATATCCCTAACTTGTTGTGGGTAGTGTATGATCCAGCCTAGAAAAACAACATACTGTATGCATTTGTAAGAGCTTTTGCATATGTAGGCAACTGCTGCTTCCTTTTAAATAGGATGGAGGGAGTCAGCAGACTCCAAACAACTCTCTGTTCTAAGTTCATTTTAAGCTCTTCATAATTTCCCCCAGTCCCACTTTTCTTCCCATTACTCTGCTTTATCGCCATCATTGTCCCCCCCTCGCTCTAATCGTCTCCTCTACGTCCTCCGCCCTCTCCTGCTGCCATTTTGCTTTGACAACTTTGACCTAGCATCCTCTGTGGATGTACAATCCATGAGAAACCTCCTCCAGACTGTAGCCGCCACCTGGGCCTGCTCCACTTTAGTGTCTTTGTGAACATGAGTGGAGCTTTAGGCTCAAGCGGGGGAGATCATAGTGTCCATTATATAATGTCCATTATGCTACGGTATTATGTGGACTCTCTTTTTTTCTGCATGCTGCTGTGCCCACTGCAGTGTTTCTGTGAGTGCAATACAGATACACTGAGCACTTTATTAGGAACACACCAGTACAACAGGTGGAATATTGGAGTACTAATAATTTTGCCCCCACCTGGTTAATTTAACTTCAGTTCCTGCGATTCTTCCTAATTTTTCAAGTATCTGCCACACAGTGAGAAATAGTGTTGTTTCTGGAAAGTACACAGTCAGAACAGAACACCATAACAAGAGATATTCATTACTGGAATACACCGACTTTCTGAAAATAATCATTTGGATCAACTTGCTGTGGTGCAATAAGGAGATTGGTTTCTGTTTCACCTCTGTCTGCTTAGTATGTATTTAATCCACTATGGTGCTTCTGGGATAATGCAAAACTACAGCGTAAAATTCATTCATCAGTACGATCATTTTAGCATGCACCGCATGAACCTGCACTGTGAAATATTGGACATTAGACACCTGAAATGTCATTGTGTGCCTCGTATGCGGGTGGGTCTGCCACCATACTGGCTGAGAGTCCCCCACATCATTGATTTCTTCTTGAGAGAGGCAGGGGGGGGACTGAGACCTTCACTGAGAGGATAATTCCAGGGTTGGTATTGGTAAGAGTGCTACAGTTAGTATTTTCTGTCACAGCAGTGCACTGAATGCTCCTCCTGTTACACTCAGAGCCTCCATGGCCTCTAATCTAGCAGTTGACAGCTGCCATGTTTGTGTGTGTATGTGTGTCTGTGTGAGAAAGAGAGTGTGAATCTTTGTGCAAGGGAATATGATTTCAATGGCTGGAAATATGCACTGTACATAGTTCAAGTGTAAATAGATGGGACAAAGGGGGTTCATGATACACATTTGTACAGTGAAATAAGTTACAATAAAACTATAACAGTGACAATATCCATATATTAGATTATATGCATGTATTATTATGTAACCGCTGCTCATCCATGTAGCAAATTTAAATCTCTATGTATCATTATGTATATATTTGTTTTTATTTTTGCATTTTAAGATGAGGAAGATAATGATACCTAAAGTTCATTGAAACAAATTGGATCTAGGTTTTAGGGATGCTTTTCAGCAACAGCTACTTGTTTACACTTTGGACAGTAATACATTCTCTCTTAATTTTCCTAGAGTAAGGTATGCATTTGATGTGTATATTTCTGCAGCAGTGCTGCCAATATCATAGCACATCAAAGCACCAAGAATACATATTCAGGAGAGAAGACCAAGTAAAATAACAATAGGGAAAATAGGGTAAACTTGAAGAGCACTGTGAGAGCACAGACTTCCACCAAGCCTGGAAAGTCTTTTATTTGTAGTCAAAGTTCTCTCTTTTGGCGTAGTATGCAAAGAAAATGATTTATGCAGGTGCAAGATATCACCATCATGTTTCCCCAAATGATGGTGCCTGTTTGAAGGTCCATTTACCGCAATGTTACCAAACAACAAAATATTCAAAGTGGTCCAGAAACCAGGATTTCCTCCTGGATCATTAGCAAAATGTAATCATCTGTTTAAGGTACCATTCACAACATTTGTTGAAAATTTGATAAAAATCTGGCTAGAACTTATTGAGGTATTTTACTAATAATCAGACAGACAGGTGACAAGTGTGCATTACACACTAAAACAAAAATGAATGCAATGATGTTTGTATTAGGCTGGTTTGGAACTCAGACAATTTCTAGTTAAAATGCACAAAGAACAGATACATGTAGACACATGCAAAGCCTTTAAATGCACACATAAGCTATGCACTATAGACATGGCAAGGCAGTGAGTATGTGCATACAAAGATGCTTCCATATACGAACAAGGAGATGCAGCCACCCGGGGCCTTAATTATTCATACAGGAAGTTTAAATCAATTAAATATGCAGATTGCTGCTGTACCACATGTGGCAGACAAAAGTCTCTGCCTCCTCTTGGTGGTTGAGCTACAAGCAGAAGTGAACAGAGCCAAAACTAATAATTATGAGCCATTAATTTAGTCGTGGCTACAGTTAAATCTTGCATTGCTTTTGCCAAAATGTGACAGCCCATGGACTCATTCAACTGTGTTTTAAGCATAGATTTGTCAGTAATAAAGGCTCAATGACTCTTACACCAAAGTGCACAAACACCCTGCCAATAAGCGTTTAAACCTTGGCTGAAGCACGACGAAATACATGTTCAATATTTGCAAAAAGCGAGGGGGCGGATGACTGGTCAAATTTGACAAGCACTGTTACCACTTTCGAGGCGGTTACGTTGTCCGTTCAAGTTAAATCAAACACACCTAAAGTATTTAAAACCACTTTAAATGTTATTTTTTTTAGCCCCAACTGTCAGTCTCCTGCATACAGAGAGACTAATGCAGGAAGACATTTCTGCAAGCGACTTAGCCAATGAACTATTATTGTTGGAGACGGCCTTGACTTTAAACAGTGGGGTGTCTGGGTGGGGGAGCTTGAATATGCAGTAATTCAGCCTCCCACTGACAGAAACGGCACAGATATAAGTATATTAAAAGAAATAAAGATGAAGAAACAGCTGCAATGTCTGTAATCTATTTCGCATCTCCTCCGCTGAGATAATGGCAATGGCACTTCACAGTGGTAACTTACACATGTACAACACAATATTGCTGAGATGTCAGACCAGTGATTAGTGTTCTCGGTGCCTCTGCTAATTTGCTGCTTTGCTGTACAGCTGCACTAATATCAGCCCCAGACAGAGTAACTGCACCCGAAACTCCAGCATGAGAACTATATCCCGGTGTCCTCATCGTTGTCACACAAGTTCCCCACACACGCACACACACTCAGTAGAGAGCGCGCTGAAAGGCCGGGCAATACAGCACGCCTCAGTAGTGTGTGCCAGCCTAATCTAGTCAGGCCTTTCATCCCATCTCCTCTTACCACTCTCACTTGAATCAACACTTCACTGAGAGCTACAAAGCTAGTTTTCACCCTTAACACATGCGTACAGGCGCATGTGAACACGCATGCACGTGTTGTGCTTCTCCTTCATTGTTAGTCTGTTTATTCTTTACTTTTAGCGTTCCCAGTTCATCTCGCTTTGTCTCAGGCACCAGCACAAAATCACACTCGCACATGCACATGAATGGTCATGCACGAAATAACTTAGGGGGCCGATATTAGCTGAATGTAACTTAACAATCTGTGCCCAGTCAACTGAGCTGGCCATTGCCCAGGCTGTGATTGGTGCTCCAGAAAATGATTATCCAATGAACAAAGGTATAAGTACACAGTGGCAGTGATTATAGATGTCTCCGTGGGTTCTATGCACACTTGGTTTAGTCAGCAATTCCTCATACAGCAAAAAAAAAAAAAAAGGATGATCCAAAATTAACTCAAATGAGTGTTTTTCAAAACTGCCAACCCTATGGTTAGAGCTTGGTGATGGGTAGGGAATACTCACCTTCATGACTGAAAGACAGCTGGAGCGGATACAAACCATGTTGCACACAGGAATATGTAAACATAAACATCAAATGACCAGAACCTGGTGAAATTTGCAGTACTTCCCTAATTATTTATTCACACAGGGGGTGGAGCCCCCAGGAGCAGGAATACAGGAAGTGCAGCTTTAAAAAAATAAGTATTGGTGCTTTTATTCATAAATTCCAAGTTGAAATGTCACAAACAGCAGATCGGCCTGCCAAAAGACAACACAACATGGTGATTTGGTGTTATACTATCTTTAGAAAATCACTGGCATATGAGGAGACACACACATTCTCACTCTCCAAATCTCACTCACTCTCTCTCTCTCACACACACACGCGCAAACATGCACAAACGCACACACAAACACAGAGGGGAAATATAAACAGCTTACTTTCAAGTGTCATTAGTGACCATTCACTTAGGACGTGCTCCCTGCAATCAGCAACGGCCTATGTTTAGATTCCCTGAACATGCACACACACATGCACACACACACACACACACACAGTTATGTATACAGCTCTGATAAAAAAAAACAAAAAAAACATGAGAGCTCAGAAAAGTAATTTGACTGAGGCCCAACAAAAGGAGTGTTTTCACAGGATAATCCCCGGCTGGGGCTGCAGGGGTTCAACGTGTGTGTGTGTGTGGGTGTGTGTGTGTGTGCATGCGCGTGCATGCATGCATGTGGGATCAAGTCAAGCACGGAGGGTTTAATTCAGGATTTCATTAGTGGGGAATACGAGATGTTTGGCCTGGCCGGCCACCTCTGGCTCAGCGACAGCAGTGTGTCTAACCCAAGCTAAACTGTCTATAAGGGCGAACTCTGTGGCAGCTGTGGCGGCCCCCTTTTACACAGCCTGCTCAACGCGGGATTGTTGTTCTGTTATTCCACCCTGTGTAAAAGGTACAAAGATAGAATGGGTCGTAGCGCGTCGGTCCGGCAGCAGAATCATAATCCCGTATCAGAATCTTTGTAAAAAGCAACAGCCGATATGCCAAAACCAACCGGGACAGAGGTGAGACATTTTGATGACGTGCTAGAAAAAGAACATCACAACACTCTCTTCACTTGCCATTAATGTTAAGAAAGCTGCTGCCAGATGCAAAGGGTATACGTCACACTAGACTCAGACGCCATTGCGTCTCTGATTCCAGACTGACGGCGTGCTGTCTAAAATCAAGGATCAAGGCACAAAAGGATGGCATTACATCAGCTTTGCTTAGTTCAGTGTACAAAAAGGAAAAGAGGTATAATGATGTGTCTTCTTTACACTATTATTACTGGAGAAATGGGTCTTGTATTTCCTTATATATCCCTCTCAGATTAAAAAAAACATCCCAGAGGTTGAGCCATAGAGTTTGATCATACCAGAAACTGTCCTACTGTGCTGCTGGGTACAAAAAAGGCTTCCTGTGTTGTTGTAAACACTCGTTAGTGATATGGATTTAACGCTGCTATAGTGAGATACTGGTGTACTGGGGAGAAGGCACAGTGTGTACCAAGGTTGAATATTTTTAAAGGGTTTTAAAATTATTGCCTTTTAGGAATGTGTTTTTCTTCTCTAGATAAAACTGATCTCTCTCTCTTTCATTATTTGTTATTCTTTAATATCAAGGAGATTATAAGGTAACAATTTAATAAAACATTATATATTAATAGAATAGACCATTTCCCATTTCCAAATACACATCTCTGAGATGGAAATGCCACACATGTCGAATATGCACATCATAATATGGAATTTTATGGGGTGGAGGCTAGATTTTCCTCTTTGTTGCTAATATAATCTGGTTTGGAGAAGACAACTTTCTCTCAGTATGTATATTAGTCTCCAGCTCAGATACATTCATGCAAACAGATACACATATATTGCTTAAGCCCCTACATTCCAACAGTTATTTGTAAAAGAGCGTAGTCTTTGGTGAGGCATGCCTGGATCATAATTTGCAGGATTCAGCCTCAGTGTGCGCGTTAATATTTACCACAAGTGTCAAGCGACTCTTGCTAAAATGGAAGATAACTGTCTCTCTTTCTTGTCAAATGTCCATCTAAAAGACTTCACAGGTGGAGGGAGTATTTCTGAGGACATAAGGAAGTGTAGTGTCGAGTGTGAAGATGTTTAGATAAGCAATTCTCAAGAAAGCTGCAAGCAAGCAAGTGACCTGTTCAAAGCAAGCTTATTTTGAAAGAGAACTGCACTAGTTTGTAAAATATGGGTAATGTAATGATGAGCTCTGTGACTTTATTTAAGTGTGTACAGTCTAAATCTAACACAATTAACGTGAATCCTGCCATTAATAAGTACAATGTAGGATTTGATCTAAAGTTCAGTGTGGGATATCAATAAAAAAATATAATGCATCATACATGATGAAGCTATATTTTTCTTTTATTATGTACGAGTTTACCCTTTTTTAATTAAAAAAAAAGAGGTACTGTCTGATCCTTTTAAGCACAACTGAAAATTAAAGTCAACAGTAATTGCATCTAGTTCATTTGGACTTTGGAAAAGAAAAGGTTCACAACTGTCAAAGCAACTATTGGTTTTCATGTCTATTTGGTAATAGGCATGTGAAATAAAACGTGCATAGTATAGACAGGTTTCCACTCATTTTTTGTTACTAATTGTTTCCTAAGACCAGTGCTGTGTACCATCTTAATGACGTAGCAGAAGATAGGGGACGTTACTTAGCAGCAGAAGCACCAATAATGGAGGCAGATAAAGCTGATACTGGTTTAGATGTCTCAACAATGTCTCAAACATAAATTTTAATGCAAAAAAACAGACCATAACAGTAAAAGACAATGCTTGTTTCAATCGGCTATCAAGTGTCGACGATCAGGGCTCCAACAGTCAGCTGGTTTGGGACAGTACCACTGCACGTGTCAGTGCACTGAATTGGTGTGCACTGCAAAGAAGTGCACTGAGAAGTACACGATTTGACACACTACAGGTACTGCCTATCAACTGTCAGTAAAAAAAATAAATCTAAGGAGCCCAGATCATCAAATCCACATGATGGCAGCTACTCTGAAGAACTCTGAACCAGGCTTCTTCCTCTAAATGCAGCAAAAGATAATCAATTCAATGCAGTTCTCTCGACTGAAAACTCAGGACTCATTTGCTACATCTACCACTTCACTTCCTTAAATGTCTGGATTCAACAAGTCCAGTTATTTGGAGAAGGTTACAAAAAAGACAATCTGTAAAATGTGGGAAAAAACTGCAGTAGTTGAAGAAATAAGTGTAAATGATAAAATTGTTCAAATGTGCTGAAGATCACAGATTGATCCGCTTTAAATGTGTAAAGGTATTCGGGAGTGGAAATTTCCCCTTTCACATGCTTGACCTACACTGCCTTGAGGCAAGAATAGACATAGTAAAAAGCTACGAGGAGAAGCGTGAGAGTGAGACAGGAAAAAAAAGAGAGGAGAGAGAACAAGATAGAAGGGAAGCAACAGCCAAGTAGAATAAGAAACAACATATGCAGGAGAATCCCTCAGGCCTGTCTTGCAATTATCTCGCTGGTCTCTGGCGTGGGGATCACTCGCCCACCAACGCGCAAAACCCTCACACCCCACCCCATCACAGGCCCGCCAGGGAATTCACACAATGAATGAAAAAGAAACGCAACGACCATGTTCCCAAGTCAATAACAATAATGACATCATGCATTTAATCCACAGACTGCGTGCGAACAATGACAGCGTGTTATAGATTAACATTTCTATAACACAAGACATGCACCCGTTACATTTTTTGCCAGAAACTGTAAAAAGCCACATGTCTTTTGTCTTCTGAAATATTCATATTTACAGCATATTGCCTTGCCCGCGCAGTTTAGAAGACGGATGAACGAAGGTGCATGAGAAATGATGTGCTAATTACATGCAAAATTCATTATAGGCCATTAAGTTGTTGTTAAGTCTGTACTAGATGCTAAATTAGAGCAGGCTTTTGTGAAAAATCTAATTGTATTAATCAAGAAACAAAGTCAACATCCTAATTACAATATCCTGGGTCAATTTGTGGGTAAGCCGGTTTGAAAAAGGGAGGAACTGAAATACCGAAGTGAAACAATGAGAGATCCATGAGATTAAATGTGATAGCCTGTGGGTTGTAGTATAATGAATGCAGACAACACTGGTCTATATAGGATGCCCTGGCTACTAATGTTCTGCGTCATGGGTCAACAGGTCTCGTGTAATAAAGCTAATAAAAGCCCTTAATGCTAGAACTGACCTTGAGATCACCAAAACTTAAAAAGACTAATTCAGCACCTACTCTAATGTCTTTTTTCACCAAAACACATTTTTTGTCTTAATGATGAGAAAGCAGCAACCCCTAAAATCCAGTGAGAACACCAAAAATGAAAATTTGCATTGCAAAATGTGCTGAAAAGAGGAAGGGCATGGAAGAAAAGGGTTAAACATGCCTAAAATATTTGTTGGAGAGCTGTGGACAACAGGAAGTGTAAACTCTGCAGAAAGCTGGAGGTCAATGAACTTTTGTAACTTCAGGTGGGCCGTGGTTCTGCAATGACACCCTATTTTAAAATGTCCTTACACTATTTTAAAACGTCCTCATAATAAACCATTATTTCCCCCAGACAGACAGCTTCTTGACAGTATAATCTCATACAGTTTGTGGTGTTTATACAAACCTGACTGTGACTGTCAACACTAACAGGCTCAGACTGACACACAATCAGTTTCATCTGGTTTGATTATTTGTAAGAACCTGAATCACGATCACTAACTACATAATCAATTAAACATGTCCGTCAGTAAATCTAACAGTAACATAAACACAGGGCTCCTACAGGTTTCTCCAAGTTAACTTCCAAATTGATAAATTCAATGCTTTTAAGATTTTTTTAAGACCCTGTGGGAACTCACTGGCACATGTACTCACATGTACTCCTCTGGTTTTAAAGAATGACCATGGAGTCATGTAACAATTTTGTATTTAATGTAGTATATTAACAGGTTGCATCCCCCTATGAGGCAGAGATACTGCCATTTGCAAAATCTCTTTCTTTCTCCAGAAACTAGATCAGCTTTATGGCCAGAAGCCATACCCTCTGTGCCGAATTACACACACACGCACACATGCACACACACACACACACACACACACACACACAAACACAAACACACTTAAAATAGCTAACAACAAGGGGTTGTGCTCTTTGTCTCTCCCTTTTGATCCCACCAATAAACTCTCTGACAGGCACTTAGCACTGTGCCGGCTTTACTGATGGCCTGAGGTGTACATCTCAAAGAGTCCAGTGCGAGCCTTGCACACTTTTTTAAGTCCTTGAAGCTGCAGTTGTTGCTTCCTGGAAGTAAATTTAGCTCCGAACACCGTTTGACCAAAAGTCTGTGTGTTTACCGCCGGACACGATATTAGATCATTGGACATTCTATCAGGAAGTGTTGGGGACTATTGGAGCCCTCAGCAATTTCTGCGGTGAAGCAGTTTGACAGGAGCTTTTAAGAGGTAGAGAATCCATTAGACGAGGGTCGCTACAAAGTGGCCAACTATTAAAAATGCAGCAGCACCATTATTCCCTGACCCAGCCTACAACTTCTGTCTCCTTCACTGCATCGCTCTTTATTTCCCTTTGGATCTCTTTCTCTTTTTCCTTTTTTTTTTCTCCCGTTTAGTACAGTAAGAATTATTTTTCGCTGCAGCCATCTGTTCTCTTTTTGATATATCTCACTCTACTCTTCATATCCTTTTTTTTCATCCCTATCCTTCATTCTCTCTCCCTCCTCCACATATTTTCTATTACAAAACTGGCAGGGGGCAGCCTCTCTCACCCCTCCGTGCATGTGCTGACCTGCTGAAGCTTTTTTTCTCTCCTATTCAACAGAAGAGAGGCACTGGTCAGCATCCACGACTGTACCGGGACAAGAATAGAACAGCCCACAGAGAATAATAAATGGACATATATGGGTGGTTAGGAGAGTCCCTTTTAAGCAGTAAAAACTACCCAGGCCCAGCAAACTGAACAGATGGTAGGAGAGAGGGAGGGAGAGCCCAGAACACAGTGGGAGAGAGGCAGGAAAAGAGAGATCAGAGAAAGAAGGGACGGAGAGAGTATT
The DNA here is from genome assembly GCA_030544235.1 of Lepturacanthus savala. Classification (NCBI taxonomy): domain Eukaryota; kingdom Metazoa; phylum Chordata; class Actinopteri; order Scombriformes; family Trichiuridae; genus Lepturacanthus; species Lepturacanthus savala. The sequence continues at coordinate 7,417,773 of CM060467.1, forward strand.
GGGTAGGGCATTAGAAGAAAGTAACATAAGGACAGTCTCTATTTCCTACGTTGGCATATGATGCCGTCAAGAGCAGAGCTGGGATCCAAGCAGAATAGCCGGGGTTTTTAAACAACAAGCACAGGATAATATTGTCAGTCGGTTGTAAAACATCAACTAAAGCAGGCAGATATGTGAGCAGAAACAGGGCATGAGCAGAATGCATGCTGTGCTATAAACCATATATACTCTTGTTTACTTTACACAACACACACTTCTGTTTCTGTATGTGTGTGTGTGTGCATGCGTGTGTTGCATAATTCATGGTCTCCGTTTTCTTTCCTTTTTTTCTGCTAAGGCAAAGTACTTCATGTTTGACAAGAGGAGGACAAGAAGCTTGGAAGGAAACAAGCAGAGAAGGAAGAAAGGAAGGAGGTAACGTGTATAAGGGAGGAGAGAGAGAAAACATTGTAGTATGAGTTAATCCATTTTTTTTGGTGTCTTCTATTAGTTCATACATGCGTATCTCCATGTTTCTCCCCTGCCTTTATGTTGCTTACTCATTACCACTAAGCCAACCACTGACCACATTTATCTAGTACATAATAGAGAGTAATTGAATGTGAAAAGCTCTTCTTTTTTTTTCTTTTTTTTCTTAAGGATGGAATTTTCTATTTAGATGTCCGGGCGTGTCCGTATGTGTCATTACTTTGATATCAGCTGAATGCTGTTTCTCATTACCCTAATTAAAGCTCCTTGTGTGCCACTGAGCATATTAGCACACTGATCTGCAGCAAACTAATGATCGGCTGGTTGATAATGTGACTTTTTTCTTTCTTTTTTTTCTTTCAACCTCTTTCTTATCTCGCTCTTAGTGATTATCATCAAAGATTCACATCCTCAGTCAATCATCAGAGGCTAAAACGATAAAAAAAGAAAATTTAATAGCTCCACTACATCCAGAGAGGCGCACCATGCATGCATATTAAAGTTCACACATGCTGTAAGAACAGAATGCAAATAGAGAGGTATAAAATCCAGCAGATCCAGCAATTTTATAATGTTTATGGGAAAGAATAAATGTTTGAAAAGAGTGAGTAACAATTAACACAATCCTGAACATTGATTGTACTTAAAAATGAACAATTTCAGCTATTGCTTGTAGGGGTAAAGTCCCTCCAGCTATACCCTCTGGTTAAATTTTAACTAATCACACAGAGAAGCAACAATGCAGCTGCGCCTGAGCATTACCCCTCTCCCTCTGATCTCCTCAAACCCTCTTATAGCCATGATTAAGGGCCACTGGGCTTGTATAAGAGCATGCTGGCCCTCCCCGCCTCCTGCTAATGTACACTAACTGTACCTATAGCCCATTATGGAGGCAGAGCAAGAGCAATTCTCTGTTTAATAGCCTCAGATTTACACACACAAGCACACTCTGTCATCTGGCTAAGCATTGTTAGTTTAGTCATTTCATAACTGCCTTTGTGTGAAGGTGGTGCACGTGCGCTTTAAAGGCATGTATGTGAACGCTTGTGTGTGTTAAAGGCTGCAATTGTGAGAGAGGCACAGGAGGAGGCACGCATACCCACACACATGATTTATTTCCACAGGAGGAGAGCCGCCACTCTCCAGAATCAAGATTAATAAGAGGCCATTTACATCTCCAATCAGATCAGTGAGCAAAGGAGCGGGAGGGGAGACAGGAAGCAAGACAGAGGTTGGAAAGTATGAGAAAAAGCTAAAAGGAGACCACACAATACATACAGTACTGCTACTAAGTCTTTGTCTGCTTTTGCCAGTTTTACACAAAGAAAAAAAAGCTACCTGCATGCCTACATTCACACCCACCACATTTACACACACACACACACACACACACTCCTCTGAGCAGCACAGGCAGATCAAACACTATGTTGTTGTCAAGGTCCATATAGATGTATAACTGAGCTATACTGCGGGAGCCTCTAACACACACACACACGCACGCACGCACGCACGCACACACACACACACACACACACACACACACACACACACACACAGAACTGTTCTTCTGGGACCCAGAGAGCTTTAATGACAGCAAGCTGTACTGAGATGGGGTCAGGCAAGAGAGTCACCGTTCAGAGGCCACACACACCCAAACACACACACACCCAAACACACACACACATGTGCCTGCAGTTACGATTCACACAAATATATAATACATAGAGAAGTGTGCAAGATAAATCCAGTTCACACTCACACACACAAACACACACACACACATCTTTGTTCATCACACACACACACACGCATGTGCAGTGATGAACAAAGATGGACATGTACCGCCAGGGATGCAAAGCTGACATACAAGAGCAGGTTTTATTCATATATGGATGTGTATGCGAACACACACGCACGCAGGCGCAGCAGGCGAGAGGGAACACTGGGGAAGGTAGGATCCAATTTGATTTGACCTTGACAGCAGAGGGAGGGAGGGCTGATGGGATGGATGGAGTGTAAGGAATAAAGTGATGGCCTAGGCCAGATGCCTGTTGCAGATACTTGAGAGAAATGAGATGACCTTGAACTGGTCGAGATAAATCATAGAACAAGAGACAGCAGTGTGACACTGTGACATCTGTACCCATAAAACGCTGCGCCAAACGCAAGTCGAACGTCGAAGTTAATCTAACGTACATGTGCATGCAGCATAATGTCACGTGCAATAAAACAACAAATCACAAAGTGGAATTATTGGATGCGCCTGGATTCCCTGACAGGGCTGTGAAGAACTGCTATTTACTCAAAATAAGAGTATATCCTTATTAAAAAATATGATGCAATCACAAACAATTTCATATGGAAATAATATGCAGTGTTAATGCATGCATCCACTGAAATGATGGTGAAGATGCTGCCAAAGAAACTCACAGAGAAAAGATTTTTTTTTTTTTTTTGCATTTGTTGCTATATATATATATATATATATATCTCAAGGAGCTAAATTACTTTTTTTATTTAATTCATTCTGGAGGGAACAAATATTAAAAAATGCTTTTTCAAAGACACAATTACTATACACATATTTTTTATTATTATTCAGTAGCAGACAAGCATTTTTTTCTCCAGATTAGTAAACAAAAAGGCACACTTATCATCGGAAATGCTGTTTATAACAACCAAATCACAGATTTGCATTAACAAACTGTTTGTAGCTTCTGTCAGTCCATCTTAAGCACACTCTTAAGAACCTCAGACAGCTCCCAGATGTGAATGTGTGCAGCCTTGAGTTCAGCAAATAAGGTTGTCAGTTCGCTAAAGGATGCACACGTCATCTCCAAATGTCATTGTTAATTGTTAAAAATAGATATTTATACTTCTAAACTGAAGTTGCTACTAAATGTTTGCAGTTTTGCTGAATAAAATACCTTATTTTAGTCAGTCAATAGTTGACTAAACTGACTCAAGATGACTTGGTTACAGATAGTTGATCTGACACATATTTTAGTTCAGTAGCAGCTATATTAAATCCATTAAAATTCCAGCCCTTTTCTCTTTTACTTGTTGTGCTCTATCTCCACCAGTGTCCATATGTCGCAAAGTGACATTACGTACAACTTGTAGCAGTGAGGCATGTGTTAAAAAGAAAAGGTTAACAAGCAGTGAAAACGTCTTCAATGTAGAACCATTTTTTTTAATTGGAAAATGAAAGCAGCCTAACATCCACTTGTAATCTTTTGAGTTTTGCCAGGCAGCAATAATGGCTTCTTTCAAGTAGACAAAATTTAATACCGCAAATTTTCAATTGTGATTGTGCTTTAAAAGTTATTTTAGGGTGTTCTTTTTGGTTAGTGGTTTTGTAATCAGAAAAGATATTTATACATCTACAGTTTGTTAAAAAATAAATAACAATACAAAAGTGTGCGGATGAAGAGTTTGTATATCTTACTGAACCTTACATACTATAATGTATATTGTTTGCACTGTGCACCTGTCTAAAGCAGAAATAGAAATATTACCCTCAGTTGTATGTCTCTGCCAATCAGTCAATTTGCAGTTTGCATCCATGTCTGTCCAAATTCACATATTTGTCATGAAAACTTTGAAGGAATCCTCCCCTCATTCAGTGATAAGCAAACAGCTTTGGAAAACTATTCCTTTTGTTGTTCTCTGGCTTGTTATTCATTCTTTCCCCTTGCCTGCCACAGCTTTGTTGCTGTAGTTCTGCTGTATGTCAATTAGTGTGCAAGTCAAATTCCTTGTATGACTTTACATGCTTGGATAGTAAAGAAGAAAGATATAGATGTTCCTGCAAAGAATCTACAAATTCTAAATGTGGATGCTTCACACACGCAGCAGCACAGAAGATCTATACTCTATAGTCACCACAGTTTCAAAGGTGGGAACACAATATGAGTGTTGCCAATTCAGTGTCCGACTAAATGTGAGACATGGTCACAATCCCCCCTTCTGTTCCGGAGTTATGGCGTCCAATAATGGACAGGAAAGTGTTTTTGCGGAACATTATGATGGCACGGTGAGGCTGACCTTTGACCTTTGAGATATAAAAAGCTCTCACTTCATAGTTTTATCCTCTTAGACATTTGCGAGGAGCTAATTTTTTTGAGTTTTGGCCAAAAACATACTTTGGGAGGTCACAGTGACCACCAACTTTAATCAGCTCATCCTTGACTCCAAGTGGACATGCCAAATCTGAATAAAGTCCCTCGAGGCATTCCTGAGATATCGCATTCACGAGAGAACGGGACGGAAGGACGGCAAATAACCTGACAACACTGCAGAGGCACAAAAATCAAATGAACGCAGTAACTTGACTAAAAGCAGAGAATTAAGTGACCTGAATTGGAATGGGATCCTACCCTACAAATTTATTGCTGGTTGACCTATTACTCAATTTCTAATTCAGCAAAACCGCCATGTGGTTTGTTTGGTTAAAGTTCATCATATTTTTAACTGTAGAGCAGTCATTTTTTTTTCACATGTTCCTCCCACACTGTGTCCACCCAATAGCATGATCTCTCTATTCTCATAGCATCCCACGCCTTCACCTTTATCTTTGCACCTCTCTCCACCTCTCTTGCCTACTGACATGTAGACATTTTTTAAATATTGCGACTGCCAACTTCTCATAATTCACATGAAAAAAAAAAATGAATCACAGGAGACAAAGGGAAAAGCGGGCCGGGTGATATGATGCAGGAGCAATCGATCAGGCCTTAGTAATCCATTTTCTTCGTCTTGGTGGTAGAAGAAGTGTGTGTGCGCATGTGTGTGTGTTTGTGTATGCCATGCCATGCATGGGTAAAATAATTTAAATAAAAGAAAAAGAACAGCAAGAAAGAAGGAAAACATGCCACGCCGTGCTCTGTTTTTCCCCACTCTTGGTAATCAGAGAACTGTATCGGCTCCCATCAATCATGTCTACAAACAGGCTATCGTGGGTGAATGTGGGCTGGAGTGCGGGGTGGGGATGGTTGGGGGGTGATGGGGTGGTGTGACAGAAAGGAAGAGAGGGGACAAAGTGGGAGAGAAAACAAGGACTGAAGGAAAGGGTGGGCCTCATGCCCTGAACTTGAACTTGGGAGATGGTGGGGTCAGAGGGGGCGGATGGGGGTCAAGTGCTGAGTGGAGGGGGGAGGAGGAAACAAGAAAAAAGAAAAAAAAACAAGCAGAGTGACACCAATATCTCCCTGCTCAGAAACAGGTGTGGGTGAGGCTGTTTAGCAATACATCTTACAAGGCAATTTTAGCTTGTACCTCTGTTTTTCACACTGTTACAGATTAAGATCCAAACAGTACAGCTCACTTAAACGTATGCTTTTACACCCATTTACAGATTAAGAAACATTACATATTTGAGGAAAGAATAATTTGTGAACCAAACGTGAAAAAGAAAAATCTTCATGCATCTGCAGGGAGTTCATTAAAATGTGACACAGTTTAAATATGAAACACTAATACAAGCCTGTTTATTGAGTTTGGGAGCAGATGGGGTAAAATAGGTCAAAGCTGCTGACCACCCTACCTTGGTCTGGAGATAGTGGGGGTAGTAGTAGGTGTAGTGGGGGTACATTGGCTGCTGCTCCAAACGTTTTCCCATGTAGCTGGAATCCAACTGAAGGTCCTTGGAGGTTGGAGATAGAAGCTCGCAGGTGGGGTACGATCACCTCTGAGGGTCTGGCCTGGATCCTTCAGACGACTGTCTCCAAGAAGGAAAACGCTCTCCTCTCACCCGGCGGAGGTGTGCGTGTGTGTGTGTTAGAAGCGGAGAGGAAGGGATGGATAGATGGTACTTGGAATTTGAGTCTGTCTACTTGTCTGGGAGCTCGCAGGGGGGGAAACCTCACAAAACCGGTCCTCCCGTAGGTCTGAAAAGAGAGAGAGGGAATCTGGAGTGGCAGCGAAAAAAGAGGGGGGGGGGGGGGGGGGGATTGGAGGAGGAGGTGGAGGGGAAAGGAAAGGAAGATACGAAAGGATAGTAAGAGGCAATACAGGAAACAATAGGGGGGGATTGAGCAGGACGGGGAAAGGGTAAAAAAAAAAAAGGAGAGGAGAGAAGAAGATGATGAGGAGAAGGAGGAGGAGGGAGGAATGGATGGGATCCGGTTGCCGGTTCCTTGCTCTCTTCGCTCTTAAAAAAAAAAAAAAACAATCACACTCACTCTTCTCTCTTCTCTGCTGCCCTGAACATGCCCCTCAATTGGCTTTCCAACGTCTCTCTCTCCGTCTCTTTCCCCTTCCTGTGTATCGTTTCCCTTGTCTCGTTCTTCCTTCCTCTCTCTCTCTTTCTCTCTCTCTCGCAACACCAGACGAGACCCTGATCCCGCCGGGAGCTTGGCTGTATCCCGGAGAACGCGCCGCCGTCCTCCGCTCCTATCCTCTGAAGACAGTGAAATCAGCGGCGAAACTCGCACATGGATGTGGAGCCGGAGAGGAGAAGAGATGGGGAGGAGGAGGAGGAGGAGGAGGAAGAGGAGGAGGAGAGAGGGTGGTCTAGAGCTGAAGCTGTGACTGCCTTTTTTTTTCTCACTCTCTCTTACTCCCTCCCTCTTTTGTTAAGCTCCGGGGATAGATAGGTAGATATCACTGGAGCCCGGCGTGGAGGATGAGCAAAAGAAAAAAAAGCCTTGGTTAAAAAAAACTCGGGAAGCGGCGAGATAGCCTTATCCAGACGCGCACTCACACAGAGGAAAATCCCTTCTGATCCACAAGGTGCCTCCTCCCAACTCTCTTCTCTTTTCTTTTCTTTTCTTCCCCCCTCAGCGATTCCCTCTCTTTCTTCTCAGGCTCTCTCCCTGACGGCTCGCTTCCCACTGTGCCTGGCAGCCGTCACTGTGCGTGCATGTGTGTGTGCGGTAGTGGTGGCGGCAGCGGCGGTGTGTGTGCGTGTGGTATGTGTGTGACTGTGCATGTAACTGAGAGGGGAGTGTGTTTGTGTGGCTGTTGCCGTCTGCTCCACTCTGCGTGCTGAGGCAGAGGGGCTCGGCTTCAGCGCAGGGACGCTCCTCCCTCCCTCTCTCTCTCTCTTGCTCAGTGGGAGTGGTTGGACCTGCCCTCATTCAAGCCCTAGTGTGTGTGTGTGTATGCGTGTGTGTGTGTGTGTGTGTGTGTGTTTGTGTGTGTGTGTATGAAACAGAAACTAAGAGGAAAAAAGAGAGAGACAAGAGGGGCTGTTTTGCTGGCTGAGAGGCGGAGTTGGGGAGGGAGTATGAAGAGCAGGAGCAGAAGGGTAAAGGGTGAAAAGAGGATACAAGGAGTAATATTTGGAAAACAGAGAGACCCCCCTACTGGTATTCTATAGGTGCAGCAATGACATGTTTCCCATCATAGAAACTGTCTTTAGATTCATTAACCTCTTAAGCCCCGGGCCTAGTTTTTCAGTTTTTTCTGCTATAAATGATAAAAAAAATATGGAATATCTCTACAACCACAGAGGTTATTGTACTTAAATCTGGTATTAAAATAGATCTAAAACATGTGAGGTACATATAGTTACACTATTGCAAAAAGAAAAATCTAAAATTGTGTTTTACTACAGATAAAAGTGCTTTATTTAAAACTTAAAACAGGACCAAATCACCATCGGGGAAAAAATAGAATTAGCTAAATTATCTGCAATGCAAAGTTCAATTATTAATGAGATAAGAGTTACTTGCAGCCCTACTACTGATATTACATTAAATTATTTTCTTATTGTATTGATTATGTGGTTATTGATGATATATATTTATGCTGTAACAGTAACATTCTGTTTTACTACAGTCTAAAATACTTTATCTAGTGTTGTAGCTGAGGTTTTCTCATCTGGTATATGAATAAAACTTAACACTGCCCCATATCTGGGTGTTAGGATTTGAACAGGTTAAACTGAATAATATTATAGCACATGATATCCATTTTTCTTAGTTTAGTATTTTTTCTTATTATGCTGTAATGACCGTACAGAATCATACAACCAGACCATGACAAATACAACTGCAAAAAAAAACATGCATGCACCGGGACTTAAATGGCCTTCAAATATGTCAGAATGCCTCAGTGCCAGCAGGTCAAAGGTCAAACATAAGTGAGTGTATATGTAGTACAGTGATATAAAGTAATAGTTATATAATAATACATATAAAAGATTAAGGAGTGAGGTATATGCACTGCTCCCAATAAATAATTTGAGTGCTTCCATCTGTTAACAAAGTTTCATTCTGTTCCTCGGACCTGAGAAAGATCGTACAGAAAAAAAATAAACTAAATATCTATTGGGAGTGTGCAAACCTCACTCCTCTGGTATCCTGCAGTGAAAAAACTAGTCTTGCACCTGAATATATTTGCCTGGATGTGCGCACACTTGGTCCCTCTTCTGTGTGGCACAGTGACCCACTGACACAGTGCTGCCGGTTATGTGATGTAACCAGGTTTAAGTAGTGCTCTTACATAAGCACAGTGAGCCATGCATGAAAAGACTGCTCTGCCCTCTGACTGTCGCTATGTGTGTGCACGTCTTTTTGTGAGTGTGTGTGTGTGTGTGTGAGAGACAAGGGTTGGGAGACAATGCAAGTTCACTGCACTGGAAAACGGGCACAAGAACTGAATGCAAACACTAACACCTCCTCTACAATATGGGCTTTCTTTACAAGCTGTGATGCATTAAAACATCATTGTCTTTTTGCCAATAGTTTTGTTACCAGGCCCACGTGTCCATCCCGATTTTTACAGCATCCATTTAACAGCCAACAGAATATACAACAATGGTATGTTTGGTGGAGGTAAACTAATAACTAAATGTCTTCTAATGTAGAGAAAAAAAAGGTAAAATCGTTTGTAAACTGGATTTGCATATTTAGCTGATGTCTGAGAGACAAACACACATAGACACCCTGGGGAGATGAGCATGAATGCTACTTCACATTTGAAAAGCGGGTAAACATTCTGAACACCGGTAATGAAATCCAATGAAAGTGTAGAGGTATTATCACAGTTTGCAATTGGCTTATTCTACTTTCCGTTAAGAAAGAGCATTTTCTCTTGTCTCTCATCTCGTTTTACTTCTACACTGGTGCAGCTCCCTGACTGAACTTATACCACAGTGGAACACAGTATCATCACACCGGAAGGCGAAAGCCTGGACTCCCAAGAATCACGTATTTTCATTTTCATCTGTATTGCCTTGTTACCCATGAGACAAATTGATTATTCCAGGGACTAAAATAAATCGTGTCTTCAGGACTGCATACATTACATGCTGTGATTTGTACACAATTATCATTTTTAGCATGAATGAATTTATGTGTCATTTTTGTAATTGCCTTGTTGTGAAAATGACTATATATATATATATATATATATCTCCATATATAAGAGATGTGGAAGGTCGACTCTGATATGGTCTCTGTGGTAGTAAGGGCACTCGTACAATTTAAAAGCAATTAATGTTTCTATCATGTTTCCACGTATTGAAAACGTGTTGCAAAACCACTTTATGAACTAAGCTTAAATGAATAACAAAGAAAGGTCATGATAAATTCATGTACCCACTTAGCAACATAAAGTGCGAACACTGCTGTGTCGACTAGGGATGGTGGAACAATCGATACATCTTTCCCCAATGACATCCTCATGAATCAATATTTTGATTAAGATCATATCTGCTAGTTTTCAAGGCTATGAAACATGTCAGTTATAAGAGCATCCACAATGATACAATGTGTTTTTTATATGCTGTGTGGGCTGCTACTCAGTGAACAAACAAACCTGTTAAATGCATGTAAATGCAGGTTAGTTTAAAGAACTGAGAAATTCTGAGGACTCGCTGTATGAGGACACAAAATTAAGCCATATTTCATACACTAATTATACTGCACATGTAGTTAAGGATTAAGCATTTCCTGAATCTTTGCTGTCGAAAGGGCCATATGCAACACACAAGCTAAGCAGGTTGACTGGGGAAAGTAACACATTTATTCACTGGCAAAACATGTGGAATGCCAAATGACAGAGAGAGATACGAGGAGATCAAGTGAGTCTGAGTGTTGTGTGTGTCTACAGCGTGTGAGAAGCTAGTTTTCATGAAAAATTACTGTAAGATACGGCTGACACTGCAGTTTCGGGAGACAAAGAGAGAATTGATTCTTCCAACTGCACAGTACAATCCTATTATGAGAGGCACAATCTTTACATCTCACTCTATACTCTGCCGCCATAATAAAGATTTCTAATTACCTCGTCTAGTGACAAGACAGCCATAATAATGGTGCTAAATACACACTGGTTAATTGCATTCATTTTAATATCAAACATACCTCTATCTAATTGCCAAATTATTTTTAAATACTGAATATGCATAAAGACAAAATAGCTACATCGGCACTTCTTTGCAAAAAGGGCTTTCTTCTAAGCAGAGACATTATTTCCCATGTTCAACAGCTGACAAATACCAGACATAAAATGACAGCTGGAGCAAAATATCAAAGTGTTTTCATTGACACTGTGTGTTCTTAAAGCTCCCGGTCATCAAAGCAGGTTTTCAAATGGAGCAGGAAAGGGCATACTGTGACTCAGGGATGTGTTCCTTCCATCACTGGCGACCAGATATATAACAAACACTGAGCCAATAGAAAAAAAAAGAAGAGGAGACAAGGCCTCACATCTTAGCGCAGACACAGCTGGTAAAACAGAAGAGGTCATGATGACGATAGTCCTATTCAACAGAAGCCGCTCTGGTCGGTTTTCAAGGAAAACACAGGCCAAGGGATCATCGCGCGCACACACATGCTGAGGTGTTTGCACACAGCAGCCTTGCAGTGGGAAATGGATTATAACGCCTAATTGCATGAGGCCTTTTTATGGCGTTTTGCACACCTGGCATTGCAGTACATCCTGAGTGATTTGATCGCACGTGGACAGCTCCAAGTAGTCTATCCACACCTCTCATTACAATGAGTCTCCAAATGCATCTTGAGTGACTTCGGCCCCAACAACTCTATCCACACACTTTTCTATCCAGTTCGGCCCCTGAACCACACCAACACAGCACTTATCCAGAGATTTGTCCAACAAGTGGAGAGATTTGAAAATATTAGATTGTGTAGATTCGTATACAGATCTGTTTCAGATTCATGATGTCAAAGCATGGTTTGTGCATTCTGTTCAAAACAACAACGATGGCGAAAGTGAATCCATGTAGATCCGCCTGTGTTTTGGAATCACTATCGCGTTGCACTGCACATGTTCAAAACTTTTGCTTATCGGCCACTACTGGCCAGGCATGGTATCGCAGGCTTTTAGGCAGATCATGGTGAGGTCTCTGTGTAGACGATTAGATCGCTGTGTGACTTTTATTAAACACCTAGGCCCCAGGCATTCTATAAATAAAAATAAACATGGAACACAAAGGTTTTGTACTTAAACGTGGTCAAAAGAAATCTACATGTGAGGTGATAACAGAAGTGTCGGAATCAATGTATGTTACTGTTACAGAGGGAATATAGTTTAAATATTGCAAAAGAAAAAAACGGAAAATTGTGTTTTCCTACAGATAAAACTATTTATTTAAAACTTAAAACAAGATAATACTGACCCCTTGTCATATGGTTTTGGATTTTAACCGGTTTAGCGGACAGACGAAAATATCCAGTGAAAAAAAAATCTAGACTATTGTAGCTGGGGCCCCACCCTAACTTATGTTAGTCGGTTTATTTCTAGGGCACATTTCAACACAGCTGGAGTTAACCAAAGTGCTATACAAAAGTATGTATCCATTATTAATACATTAAATTAAAAATAAAACAGAACTGTAAAGCACAACAAGCAAAATCAAGTAACAACAATGTACAAAGTACATGGTTGTAGACATGACAACAAAAGCTTCATGGGCTGAAAAGGCCAGAGAATGAAAATGTGTCTTTAGCCGCCATTTATGCAACATCATTTCTGTTTGCAACTCGCCCAGAGCTTTCATTGCATTTCCGTTAACTTACTGCTGTTGTTGTCACTGTCTCTCTCCTCTGCCTCAGTGCGACTCTCCACTGCATTTTGCTGTAATTTATGATCACGTGGAGCAGAGAATAGGAGAGACGGACAAACCGCCCTACTAGCATTCATTTTGTGACATTTTTGTGGCATTGTTGAACACAGCTGTGGACAGAGGATACACGGAGCAGGAGGCTATACAACACTTCCCTGCCTATTGTGCAGGATGTGAGTTGAGTAGGTGGTCCTTCACTGTGGCCTGGGAGACATTTGCATCTCCACTGCTATAAGATTGTGGCCACAAGTGGCTCAGAACGCCTCCAAATGTGGTTCGATGGATTGGATTGGATCTCGATCCATTCTCAACGAGTCTTGGGTGCATTCGCAGCTATGCTATACTTGTGATCACCCAGGACGCATGTTAATAACAGATGTGCACAGGCATATTTGTCTCTTTGCAGGTCTCCTGGGGTATAAACACGAAACATAAACCGCAGAGAATGCAGAATAAACTGCTTTAGATTTCTGAAATTTAAGAAATCAAATATCAGCACAGAGGAAATAGAACCAGTATCACAAGAAAATAGAAGTATGTTTGTGTCAATATCCACATCCCATCCCAGTTACATATGTTGACCTTATTTTACCAAGGCAGATTTAAACCCAAAGAAGAAACTCGACTGAACTATACTGTAGCCAGAGTGGTTTGTGTGTGACCAGAAACCGAGAAAAGTCTTGGTAATGGCAGTAACCTGTAGATACTATTTCATTGCAGTTTGTAATGGACGCAACGATAAGCAGATTAAACGTGCCGATGTCTCAAGTCAACGAGACAGCTAGGGAGACAAGAGGATGGAGATATTAAGTTACACAATATGAGGCGCACATTCTGAACCATCTCCATGGTCATAAAGCCGTATGAAAAATCACTTCGAACCAATAACTGCTTGTACGACACAGTACGCTTCATTACATGACTGAATCAAAATGGTGACAAATCACCTTAGGCCCTTTGCAAATCCCTGCTCCTCCCATCCTCCTTTCCTGCTCCTTCCCCTCCTTCTCCTCCTCCCCTCCCAGCTCTTCGCAAACCGCAAGCCACAGCTCACTTTTACACAAATCATCACTTTATTAAAAAGGGAGAAAAAAAAAAGAGAACGGCGCATCAGTGCATTCATTTGAACAATTATGCAAATCAGACAGAAGACGAAGCTTTTATTAATATTAGAGAAGTGTTGCATCAGATAGTGCTGAAGTTCATTACGTTACTCTAGTTGAAGATGAACACACTGTGATTAGTTTGATGTCACTATGGTCTGTATCACATTATCGTCTGAGGCTACGTCAGCGCAAAACTCTCCCGTGGATCTTTTTGCTCGGGCGTAATATGGAAAACAGTTGCACAGGGTGATATTTCACAGCTGAAAATGTGCAATTTGGATTAATAACCGCATTGTTTTTCCTTTAGACTTTTTTTCATTACTTGGACTTTAACTTGTCTTCTGGAGGGTTTGGGGTCTGTTTGGCAACTTGTTCCATAATTTTTTTCCCCCTGTTGATGGGTTTGCAAAAGAATGCATGCATCAACCTAAAAATGTTTCAGACTCCTCCGATTTGTATTCAACCCTTTCTTCTGAGTCAGCTTCATTGTTGCTTACCTAATGTCATTCTTCCTCTCTCCCTCCCCCACCCCCTTGTCTCTCTCCCTCTTTCTCTCCACAGGTACAGGACTTTGGAGGTGGTGGACCATGACTGACTGGCTAGGGCCCATGTTTGCTGTTGCTCTGAGGGGTAATTAATTTTAGCAAACGACCGCCACGTCTGTCGGCTTTTATAAACGAGCATTTACGCGCTATGGACAATTTAGCCACTCCAGTGAGCCCGCCTTGACAGAGATGAGTAGAGAGATGGGGAGAGAGGGAGAGAGAGGGAGAGAGAAAGAGGATGGGGACCTCGCTGCTTGGTGACTGATGGGAGATTTAATCAATAGAGTAAGCACATTTACTCTCATGATGCTCGCCCAACATCCATATTCATACTGGTAATTCTCTCAACACCCACGATGTTGCACACCACAAAAAAAATTATAATGCATGAAGGATTTTCACTACATCTCATCAGGCCTCATTAAAGGCCGGCATCATCGATGCTAATTATGTGCGGCACCGTCGTGGTACTCTGGTCGCATAGTTTTTACTCTAGTTCCCAGCTTGATTTGATATCCAGAAGAACTATTCACCATTATGTGCTGGCGCGTACACCTTAACCACATTGTTTTATTCAACTTGGATGCAATCGCCTGCACTTGGATGTGCCGTATTGAAGAAAACAAGGGCTACGCCTGTATGAAAATAGAAAAAAAATAACAATCATAAGATATGAACTGTATTATGAGGAATCTATGGTGTTGAATATTCAGCCAATGTGCAACTAAAGAAATCCATAAAAATGCATTAAATGAAATCTCTGGAAGTCCTTCACGCCCAAATCTTCACCTCTTTGCCCCTAGAACATGTACTCCACCTAGAGAACTGCTCTCCATAGATTAGAGACTGAAAGCCTGTGAAGTTATGTAGGAGTGGTTGCTTTGGATCGTACACAGCTGACTCTACATTCATACAGGAAATGTATTTTCCTCTTTCATTCACTCTACTTTCATTGCACTGTTATCCACAAACTCTATGTATTGCTACGCTGTTGAGATGGGTAAAATTAAGGACTGGGATTATTGTACATTACACTATCTTGCATAGGGATTCAAGAATTACCATAATTATGCCACAATAGTCCTTCCTTCCAGCTGTCAAAGTCACCACTTACACTGCGCTGAACCCCATCTTCATTAGAGTACCTTTATTCAACCATGGTATATTCAGACCACAAATCTCTTCCTTTCTACTTTGAATATCTACCCTGCCTTGAAAAAGGGTCAATCAAACTAAACTAGCTTGTTCAGTGCGAGTCTGCTGGTTTAAACCCAACAGCATGTAACTTTCCCACTTTCAGCCCCCGGTATTTCCAGAGCCCGAGGAGCATGGAGCCACACCGCAGTCACTCGGCACTCTCTCAGCCGAGTCCTGTGAAAACCGTTCTGTTTGCCTCTGACGCTATCGGGTTGCCAGACTATTAGCACCGCAGCCCCTGTGCCGCTTTGTTCCCCCTGCCAAAGCAAGTTACACAGCTCGCCTCGGAGTCGGTGTTTTCACAGCTAGACATACATTGCTGTGTGACATCGAGCCCGAGGGCTTATAGATCCGCTGGATTGTATGACAGGAGCCTTTATGGGTTTCGCAGGAATGTATGACAGCAGACTGCCTGCCTCAATCCGTGGCAGGGATAACTATAGAATACCACAGCGGAGAGCGTTCTAGTGCAGCCATATGAGGGGGACTGCGGCAGCAAGTGTTTCCATAGCTACAGAGGGCCGAGGGGGGGATTGTTTACTGTCCAAAAATGAGAGATTAAGAGAATGAGCAATCCTCTATGTATATGCTGAGCGATCGTTTTTTTTTGCATGGCAGTGTCCATCCTAGATGAAGCAGCTCTTAACAAGACTGTAGGAGTACCTTGCTGTCGCACACTTGCAAGGCCTTCACATGCGTGCAGGCAGGCGGGCACGCATGGTACGCTTCGCCAAGTCAGTGTAATCAGGGCAGCGTAATGTGTTTACCTCTCTGAGGTACGAGAGTTTGATTAAGGAGCAACCATCTGGCAGAGAGGAGGAGAGGAAGAGGAGGAGAGGAGAAGAGGAAAGGAGAGGAGACATTTCTACTTTAATAACCAAAATCAAACCTTTCATTGGGATCATTATGGCTACACAGGCGGGCCCGCTCTCCAATCAATCAGGAAAATTGCTCAACCTCTAGGACAAACTACAACCGACATAAACCAGACCGTTAACAAACCACCAACACCCACCCCATAGCACCACCGCACAGATATAAACCATCGGCGACATAGAGCAACAGACAAATTGTCATGTTTGATGCCTGTTTTTTTTTTTTTTTTTTTTTTTGCAATCTGCTCTTAATTACGCAGCGGGGCGACTGTTCAAGGCCTTAATATTAATTTATAATGATGGATGTTAAAGGTTGACTTATAAGAGGCTGTCAACATTCTTGTTGCTATTGCTGCAACTAATACCGTGGGTTGTCTCCTACCTGTCAGGGGAACAAAAGCCAAAAGTATGAAAATAAAGCATACAATTTAAAAAAAAAAAAAAACGCAAAAGAATAAGAATAAGAAATACTTTATTAATCCCGAGGGAAATTAAAGGGGTGAACGGGTGTCAGCGCTGTAAAAGATAGCATTATCTTGCAGGATATAACCTTCCTCTCCCTCCCTGTGGTACCTGACATGCCTGTAGCTAAGCTTACCCTCAGCCATTACTTCTACTATAGCCTTCCTGCCCCATTAAACTCAACAAGCTTAACTCAATGGCCTTCATTCCTCACAGCGATGGCTTCCGCCTTCATACCCTGGTGGCTTTTAACAGGAGCAGGGCAATTTGAGTGGGGGGACCGCATCTCCCTTGTTAACACAAAATATGTCATGCATTGCCCTTGTTAACTTTTAGAAGAAAAATATGTGGAAACAATATTTTACTTTCTCCGCTGTCCCTGTTATTGAATATAAAAATATTGCTCACTGGGGGCCGAGGTAAGGACCTAACAACTGCAGTAAAAAGGAGCCATTAAGTTATACTGCCCTTGTCCTGCAGTGGCGTTTAATCGCGCGGTTTTAATATGCAACAAGGAGATGACATTCCGCTCACGGTCCGATATCGTGATGTCCTCCATTCTGAGTCAGCAATTATTGATTACGTGAGGACGGGTTTTAGAAAATGATATGTTTTATGGCGGTCCCCCTGAGTCTTACTTTCCAAAGGACCAATCCTTGAACCGAATATTTGACGAACAGGAAGTCCTGTCGTTGTCTGCAGAAAGGAAAACAAGTGCAAAAAAATAAATAGATAAAGCTGTATTTTAGTAGTGATTGTTAAAATGCAAGACTCAAAAATACACACACAAATTTCTCACACATAAATGAGATCTGAATACATTCCTGTTGTGAGGGCAGACAGGTATAATGGAACATAGTCTTTAGCTGAGTCTCTCTTGAGTAATAATGTGAGGCGAAATTTGGAGAATGTGTATCTAGGACACATAATAAATATTTCATGGCGTATTATGAATAGGTTCTTTGTTTAATTAGACTCAGAGAGTTGTCCCCTTCAGCCACTTCTGTCACATAAGCATGAGAAAATATGATCCTTTCCACTTCCATTATAAAAGCACTTCAGGCTAATACGCTATGTTGTTAATTAATCTATCAACTTTCATATAAGTATGAACTATAAAAGAGAGGGAGGTACTTAATTTACTGATTGATATGTTCTCATTTTTGGTCCTTTTCAACTTATCATGAACATATTTGACAATTTCATTAAATTACTGTGTAAACTATGTGCAGATTTGGCATCAAAGCAAGTAGTTCATATTTCAAATGTTATTGAAACAATAATCATGGAAAAAAAATAATGTCAACATTAGCTTTTAACGTAAAAACTATTTTTATTTTAGGTAATTTAAACAATCAGGTCAAATGGGGAAAAACGTAAAACAACGTGGCCACATCCCCTTTTGTGGATATAAGACCTTGGATCCTATTAGAGTCGGTGGAAATTTTACCTGTTTATAATATTTGACAAGTGTGTAAGCACCTATCCTTTGTTTTAGAGACATGTATAGTAATAATTTTGCTTTCCTGAACTTGTGTCCACAATAGCATATAAAATAATGGCTGATCAGTCATGCCACTTCAGTCCCTTCAGCCTCCCTCCATCGCTCACCTGGACATTTACACATATTTGATTAAATATCAAAGTAGTATTTTTTAATTTATTTTACAACCAGCTTCACAACAGCTTTTCGTCATTTTCCGGTTTCTACCGTTATGTGAAGGCGATTCTTACCTCCAAAAGGGGTCTGGTCTATCTCAGTTATCATCAAAGATTCCTTCTTTTCAGGTTAATTAAACAAGGCTATGGTCTGGCAACTCATTACACTTGGTATACACTTGGCCTATATTGCATGCAAACACAAACACATTTGCTGCAAATTTTAATTATTATTTTTTTAATATTACTCTTTTGTTTGATGTGAAGCGTATGTTTTGCTAATGAGATTTCATCCTTGAAACCCTTTCAACTATAAGTTGAACTAAATCAGGTGAAAATGCTGTACTTCATCTGCCAAAATTAATTGCAAATAACCTTACTCCACACCTTCAGCAGCGCTCTGCACTTGGAACCTTCCTGACCTAGCAGCAATTAACTGAAAAAAAGCCTCCCTCTGATGTTGTGAAATGGAGCTTTTTGAAACTCTTGTAACAGCCCTTTGTTTGCCCCGCTTCTGTCTTTCTTTGTCGGAGATCTCATTGTGAAATCCTGTAGAGCTGCAGTGTAACACGCCAGGGCGGAAACACTGGACACAGCCCTAATGTCTTTCATCTTCGAAGACTGGGAACAGCTTCCTGTTTTTCAATGGACACGCTAATTAGCATGAATGCAAACGTGCACTTAGTCAAGACAATGATGTGTGCAGACACATGCTGGCACACCAGCACACCCACATACACATAAACACATGCATTCACACCCGTTTATGAATGCATACACAATAACAGCATAGTGGAAATGTAGTAAAATAACTCATTTTCCACACGGCAGGTCTTTTTGTGCACTTTACACCAGCAGAGAGGGAGCAAGAGGAGGAGTGTGCCCACACTTTCTGCATAGTTTTTATGTAATATTTTCCTTTCTTTGAAGTGGCATGGCTAAATGAGTTTTAAAATCTCTGTAGGTTTCAATACCACAGAGAAATACGACCACAGTTGATAGGCACCACTTACATTCAATTATCTTTGTTCCACACACAGACCATTAACACACACTCGCACACACACTCAGTCACTCACATACATACAGTACATACAGAGACACATCAGTCATTTCTGTGCAGTAGAAAATTGGGACTCTCATTACCAAGCCATTTTGCACACTGAGGCACTGCTTCAGAGCCTTCAATCTAAAATTATGTAGCTATAGTGCTCTGCTGCACTTCACATACATCAAGTAAAAAGATACATTGAAATCCTGTGGGGGTGTAGACGCGATGATGGAAATGAAATGCTTCATTAAGCAGCAGCTATGGCTTTTGTTTTGCCAGATATCTGAAGAATATCCAAAGTTACTTTGCATGTGCAAACTCGTGTTGCCTCAAAATAAAATGTTCTGCACACAATTTTGTACATCACTCATTTTTATACTGATAGAAGAAGGAAATCAATCACTATCCTGAGTAAAATGAAAAGAAAGGCTTGATATGGAGCCAAATCAGGTTTGTAAACTGTGGAAATGAAAGCTATCAAGTAACTTCATGCTCACATTTAAAATGCAGATCCTGTACATTTACCTCCAGTGGCCTATATTGAATACCTTACATGACTGTCTAAAAAAATAATAATTAAAATATTAAAATATGGCAAATCCAATCAGTGGGCAAAACTGTCAAGAACTGAGTGAATGAGTTGAAAGCAATGTTTGGCTCAACAACACAGGTTTCTTGTAGAACCCCACAGCTGAAAAATTGTACACAAGCAGGTGTTGTACAGGGTAGTTCGCTTGGCTTCGATGAGGATATAGACTATAAAATGAAAGATTCTGTTTCTGGGCAGGGTACTTTATCAAAGTTACATAAGCTACTCCCCCCCCTCCTCTCTGTTACTGGCACGAAGATAAATCACAACTGGAAAAGGATCTGGGTATACATCTGTCTGCAGAACACCGAGAATCAATTATGCAACATTCAAACTACTTATTAATACTCATACCTTGTGCCAGGTATATATAAAAACAATCTTTATAGGACACATGTAACACCATTGAAACTGAAGGAAATTATGCACGATAAAAAAAATATTTGTTGGTATAATTGTCGCGAGAGGAGGTCAATCAAACATTGCCTGCTATACAGTATGTGGTGGTCTTGAAGTAAGAAGATTAGGGAGTGGGTGGTGACTGTACATTTATGACATCACATCTTCACAGAAGGTGCAGTGCAACACCTAGACCTTTTTATAATCAAAGCAATTAAAATTGCACTTATTATAATATGGGACACTTAGCATAGAATGGAGATGCATCATCTGATTTGAGCCCTAATCCCCCGTCAGCCTTTTTCATTGAGGAGTTGAGCATCACCAACCTGGCACCTCTCACCGCAGATGTTAAATTGAATTTAGTTCACAGCACCTCTAGAAGTTTCAGCCCTCCTCACCAAACCCCCACCGCATCACTCCACCCACATTCATGTGGCTCTTGGCACCGGCTGAGAACTCGACTGTAGTTCTTGGATTCTGGACAGTGCTTCATCACATCTGCGCGGCTCCACCTCCTGTGGCAGCTCAGTGGGGGGAACACACCGATAAATCTTACCGTCACATAGCGGGGAAATTAAGTTGGCAGAAAGATGGACGAGAGAGCAGTAAAGACGTTAAGAACAAACAATACAACCAAGTAATGGTTTAAATGATCACACATGGCGGAGAAAGGCATCTACACCCTGTATTCTAAATCCATCGCACGCAGACGTTTAGTACCGCTGCATCTCTCGCGCTCCCCATACTCTGTGCCTCCGGTATGCCGTTCTGCAACTTCCACGAAAATAATTCAAACTCAAATGTGGTAATTGAGTCAGTAAGTGCAATTATCATCTCAGATGAGAAGAATGACTCATCCTGAGTCATTGCGATGCATCTGCACACTTTGCAGGATTGCCAGTTAATGTCAGGCCACTGACTCATTCTGCAATCTTCCCACTGAGGGGGGAAAAAAGAGAGAGACAAAAGTTAACTGCTGTATCTATTTCCCCCAGTAAAAAATGAAAACTCTCATTGGAAAAGCGTGTGCTTGATGATTCACTGAAACTTACCAGCAAAATTCTTTTAGTGCAAGTCCCTGTTAGAGAGTCACAGTTTTACAGTTTTATAACTTTATACTCATGTATGCAAAACATGATTGTAATGTGTGTGTGTGTGTGTCTGTGTGTGTGCATGTGTGTGTGTGTGTATGTGTGTGTGTGTGTGATTTCTGAAGTCAACCACTTGGCAAAGCTGACATTAATACCACTTCGCTTATCCATCCGTTGGACTGATACTGCTTTGTGTGCGGGTAAGAGAGCTACACACATGCAAAAATGTGCACACACACCCGATTGAACAGTGAGTGATCTAATCAAT
The DNA here is from genome assembly GCA_030544235.1 of Lepturacanthus savala. Taxonomy (NCBI): domain Eukaryota; kingdom Metazoa; phylum Chordata; class Actinopteri; order Scombriformes; family Trichiuridae; genus Lepturacanthus; species Lepturacanthus savala. The sequence goes on from CM060467.1 coordinate 7,439,523, forward strand.
AATTTGCAATTTCAGATTAGTTAGCTACAGCCATTCATGTCGATCCTTGTTTCACATGTTTTGTTACAGTACTTCACAGGACTCATAAAATCAAGAGTGTTCAAGCTTGTACTTAGATTACAGACTAGAGTGTGTTCTCCACAGTGTCCATTTGTCACTGATTAATTTCTTTTTTTTTCTGTCTTTCTCGCCTCCTGTCTAAACCGAGGAGGTTCAGGCAAAGACAAATAAAAGGCATGATGAATTGGAAAGGGGGAAAAATGAGAAAAAAGAAAGGATTGCGGGAGGGAGCATGATGGACCCACAGCAAGAAACGGAGGAAGGTTATGAAAGAGATGAAAGATAATATATGAGAGAGACGGCAGGAAGTGAGAGATAGAGAAGGAAAGCGGCGTGTTGGGTGTGATGGATGGAGTTGAAACAGAGCAGCAGAGGAGGGAGGTATGCGTGTCCTCCAACAACTACCTCTCTGTCAGACACTCAGCTGTGCTGCAGGAGTAGGCGGCTGGTGAGAGGTGTGTGTATGTACTCGACGTAGCATATGTGTGTATGCCGCATGTACCAGGAGTCTGGGGACCAGTGGGGGGTTGACAGATTATCTGTCGAGAAGCAGGCTGGAGGGATCTCTCTCTCTCTTTTCTATCTCTTTCTCTTCCCCTCCTCGTTTTCCTCAGTCACTCACTCCACTCTGCGCCTCTCAAGGTCACTGCAACACTGCGAAAGTTTGGAAGGTACATGATACCAGGAGCCCGAAGGATGAGTCAGCACATTTCTACACCTCTGCTTGTCTCAAACAGCCAGACTGGCACAAGAGTAAGTGTAAATCATTCTACACAGGCCAATATATCTCCACTTTGCATGTCATATTCTTTGTTGGTAAAATGTGCGATTCGACTGTTTGTCATGCCCAGCATTTCAAACTCAATTTTCTATTCAATATCACAATTTTATTAGGCTCTTTTACAGCAAGTGTTTATTCATAATGTGAATCTTGAGGCTGCATTCTTTTCTACCCGGTGAAGATGTTATCAAACCCTTTACAAACCCAAAATACATTATTTGTAGAATGCTTGCTGAGAGCTCTAGGACGGATAAGAGGAGGACAAGACAAATGTTCATGGAGCCATTTGTTAATATGTGGGTCATGCAACCGGCAATACCGCGATTATACTTGAAACTTCATTTCCTTCCTGTTTGTGGATATCCGGCACTAGAGGAGATACAATATATTGGACTACAGCCTTGAACTGATCTCAGGCCTGTTCCTAGACCCCCTTCATGTCAGCTTGGCAGGAAAACAGAGAATACACCAGCAGAGACACAATGTCAGCGCCAATAACAGCAGAGAACAAAGAGAAGTAGGAAATGTAGGATGTTAAAAAACCTCTATAAATCATTGTATGTCACAAAAATCATTTGTGACATATTGACCTTAAACACATTCAATCATATTAGTTATTTCAGTATTGTTAGACAAAATGAAGGCCACATTAGCCATAAGCCTTTCATATTTATTTGCAAAGTAATGTAATCTCCTCTCACACCTTGATATTGCTTATATTACCATCAGCCACTGCAGCAAAGGCTGCGTGCACTAGAAGCGCTGTGACCTTCTTCTATTTTATGGCATAAAGCAATCATACCGGCACACTAGAAGATATTATTGCAAGTTTGTAAAGTAATGAACAAGCCCAGAGACATGGAAATCATAAGAGCTAGCACACCTAGAAGAAACATCTGACAACTTGAACCTCGGGCAAGGGAGGGACAATTCTCAGCTGTTGCATTTGTGGAATATGTCTTTGGATAATTATCAGTAGGTCACAATAGTAGGTACTGAGATATTTATTGATGCTCATGTTTCTTTTGGCATTTTACCTTTACTTCAAAACAACAGTGGAAAGACTTTTTTTTACTCCAACAGGAAAAATAGTTTTTTCACATGTGCACTTTTGCTGAAATAGAGACATACAGCCAATGTCAATGTGAAGCATCTCTGATACATCTGTGGTCAACCTACCTGAATTGTATTAAATGTTAATCTTTCATTTATAAGTCTACTCTACATTCCTGACTAGAGCCACTTATTCTAATGAACAGCTCAGGAGAACCTAAAACAAGGTCATGATAATTAATTCCCAGAAACAACAATTATTACTTTACTTAATGGGACACATTCCCATGACTCCTTTTCTCCTTTACTTCTCCTTGGTGTTCATATTTCCTCCCCACCCTCTCTCTCTCACACACACACACACATGCATGCTCTCTTTGCCTCTCTCCCTCTCCATGTATTCCAGCCAGCCACTGTGGGTTTTCTGGGATTCCTGTGGCTGAGTCATCATGTGCTCCGTATCATCCATAATATCATCTTCCCAAAAGTCTCCCCAGAGTTCGACACATAACTGGCTTAGCTTGAAAGCGGTGTGTGTGTCTATATCCGTGTGTGTGGTTGTGGGAGGGGAGGGTGTGCGACAGAGTGAGAGAGAGACATGCAGAGAGGAAGACAGAGAGACATCCTTCACATCAAGTCCTGACTAAATCCGGAAATGGTCAAAATAGCATCAAATGACCCTCATCCCAACAATCCCCTAACCCCACAGACCCAGATTCCCAGCCGGAAACGCCAAGCCCCTTCTCATGTGTTCCGGCGCGGTCCAAATTCTTTTGTATTTCAACTTATCTGTAATCCATCTATCTATTCAACGCAGCTTCAGCTAAAGCTGGCATCCTCTGCACCAATCTCCCAATGTGGTCTCGAAATGAGAAAAAAGTAGCATAACTCTGCTTCCACAAAACCTCAATTCTTAGACCCTTAAACCATCTCCAAAATTGAGCCTTGCCTCAGTTGCCACATCACAGAAGTGCAAGTCTTAATTCTCACCATACTGCTCACCTAATTCATAGTATTCCTTACACCAAACACCACACTATAAAAATATAGATTTTACATTAAAGTAATTAATTGTATCTGGGTTTTCAAGTGATTAAATGCAAGTGCATTTAGTGTTGCTTTTTACTGTATTGCAGGTGCAGAAATACAGCTACAAGACTTTTTTTTATGTTTTTTCTTTTTGTTGTTGAAGCAGTGCATTGTGTTGGAGTTTCAACAACACTCCTTGTCCCTGTCTTAACCACAGTTTCCCCCACCCCTGACCTCACCCTTCCCACATCCATCCCTTCTCACCCTCAATCCTCTCAGTCCTCCGCTCACCCAATCCCGAACTCTTAACTCAAATCCTCCTAAATTCCCAGCTTCCTCTAAAATATTTCACAACCCCACACCCCCTCACCCCACCCCTTGTTCCCAACTCACAACCCCCCTGACCCGGCCAACTTCTCCACCACCCCACCCCAAAGCTTATATTCAAGATCCTTAATCCCAGTCTATCTGGAGTAATTCATTCTCGGCCAAGACCACAGATGTTTCAGCGGGCCGCTCTCACTATATCACAGTATGGGTCACGACAGCCAGGATTTTGACAGGGTTGTTTCTTTCAGACAGAGGCTGCCAGACAAAACTACATTTTAAACCTTACTCTTTTTTGTAAGATTTGCTCATATTCAATAAATATAAGGTGCTGAAATGATTTGAAATATGAGAATTATATTGTGCTGAGGAATATTATTTTTTACCCTGACCAAGCAAACTTTCTATTCTCTATCCATACATAAAGCCAGACAACCTGCCAAAAAGCCAAGCAGCTAGCCTTTTCTAGTCAGCAAGGAGCCCGGAGAGTGAGATTGTTAGCCAGGAAAAAAAAAAATTGCAGCAAGCTATAGACGGCCTGTCTGTGATCCAACCTGCCACCCACACTGCCAGTAAGCTGAACAGCCAGCCGGTCAAAAGGCTAGACACTCGTTATAACAACATGTTTCCCCTCTTCATTTTTCCATGGAACCTGTCGCTGCATTCCTCTCTCTCTACGAGGTGGTTCTTGACTCACGGAGAGGTCAGGCTATAGGAAGTTAGTCATAACAACACCAGCAGACTGAAAACTTCAGGTTTGCTTCTTAACTGCAGCACAGTCTCAGCATGGCTGCTGAACTCTTACTTAACTAAAACTGCACTTTATAATCTTCCACTTAAGACAGTTAAGTACAGACTCCTTGAAAAGCATTCAGGTTTATCTGAGAGCTTACTTATTTTCTTGATATACCTCACCTTCGATCTATAATCAGATTAACAAATAGAAATGGAACAGAACCACAAGATATTTGATTGAACTTTAAGATCTTAAATGATCTGTCGTTACAGAGCCAAAGGTTAAACCAAAGCTATTGTTGCAACAAAGGAACACTGTTTTTATCTTTGTAACTTATCATTAATTTCCAAATAGGTGTGCAATCATAGGTTATCCCCTTATTATATACTGTGTAATCATGTTTATGTGTTATTTTTATGTCCTGCAATTGTTTCTGGTAAGTCTTAGGGAATAGTACTTATTTAGAGGAGTAATGACATTTAAATGACCTCAAATGGCAATTATAGATACAATTTAATATAAAACCACTCACAAATTCAGCTTAAAAACAGCCTCTCGGAACCTATTGTGTTCCTAAATTGTGCACTGTCTGTATTTAAAAATCTTTTTGAGCAGGTCTAATTTGATGCTTTTGGCTTAAATGCATGCTGATTTTAATAAAACAGACCACGAAATGTAAATTTTAAACTGTGAAAATGTCAAATTAGGGCCCCTTTAAGTCACAGATATTGTGATATATCTGATGTCTTGCAGTGTAACTTTTATCGCATTAGACATGTTGAGGGTCAGCTGGCACAGGATTAGTGAGTGGGTCATGGGGAAAGGTCAATATGAAACAACCTTTTTGGGAGGATTTGGCCAATGTGTAACCTTACCGAATGCAGTAAAGTATGTGATGACAGGCTATGCACCAAAATCCTCTCCCATTAGACCAATAGTAGTTCTATTCAGTGTATATGTTTACACATTGGAATACATAAAGAGCCTAATCCTATAATACCATAACCAGTACCATCTGCAAGGCTGGAATTAAGCCTAATTTTAAGAACAATCAGCTAAACCTGTAAAATCCTAGTTTAACAAAAGTATGTCGTTTATGGAAAGAGGCATCTGTTCATTTGAGACTTTAGATCCTATTTTAACAATGAGAGCAAAACAACCCAGCAACAAAGTGCACGATGGTAGGTGTCGATCACACAGACCTGGGCGTCTCGATGCTGATACAAAGGGATAGGTGAGAGTGAATGTAGATGGGAGGCTCTGGCGTTTATTATTATATATACACTATCACTGACTCACATAACAGGTCTCAAAGGTTCTGAACCACCTGTGCCAATTAAGTTAAGTGTTATGAGGACAACTCGACAGAAAAGGAAAAGCTTTTCTTCAGAAAATACCAGCAAAACACATCACCGCAAATCTTCAGCCAAAGACAGATGGTGTAGGGTTTTCATCCATACTATTTCAGCAATAATCTAGATGTATCTCATCTAAATGGGCAGAACCAGTCTAATGTGTGTGTGGTTATTCTGTAGCAGCCCAGTGTTGTTTTCAGGTGATTTAATGAGGGTAAACACATTGAACGGTAAGGCCAATGTGCTCTGGTGTGGCATTTTGTTGATCAGAGGCTACAGATTTATCAGCATCTCCTGTTGGCTTCAGATGATGCAGGGATTTAATGCAGAATTTTCACTAATGAGCAATGTAGACTCCTTTACTGACTTTCTACCATATTAACCAAAAAACAACAAAAACTGTCTGAGGTGCTTCCATTGTAATTTTGCTGTGGTATCATTTTAGTATCAGTATCTAGGTATTTTAGACAGCTAGAGTATCTAATTCAAAATGTTTGTATTGGAACAACCCTAATTTGAGTCATATTTAATTTCCCTAATGTTGAATATTTTTCTTTTCAAATTACTGGCTAAGGGGTTACACGTATTGGTTCGGGTGAGCAACGGGCAAAACTCCCAAAATATGTATGAGGGCCAATAGACCTTTTTCACAGAAACCATATTAATGTGAAATAGCAGAGGAAACACAGGTGTTACCATGATGACCATTTAGTAAATCAGAGTGATCAGTGAATCATTTCCAGCGAGCCAACATGCACAATAGCAGCCCCCTGCCTCTGTATGACCTGAATGGAATGGAACCTTAATTACTATCATTGAAAACACCTGTGTTTACCTAATATTTCATGTCAATATGGGTGCTGTGAAAAAGGTCTATTCATACAGCACAAAAAGGCTGTGTGCAAGTCTGACAAGAGTTGACAATAGCGCACATAACGACTTTGAATATGTAAAAATTGATTGTGATTAGAGCAGAAATAATCCTGTTCTAATTGTATCGCATTTCCCTTGCTTTATTCAAGACATTTGGAGTAACAGAACAACAGGGGTTTTCTCTCACTATAATAATATATACAGATCCATTGGAATATCATGTAAAAGCGGGGTAATTAATAATAAACTAAGGAAAATGTGTTTCTTCTCATTCATTATTAGTGATATCAAAGGGAACGTTTACTTATTTCATTAAAATTCAGTCCAAATAGCAAAAATCACTAATGAAAATAACAATATCCTTAACTATATATGCCATATAAACATGGTATAACATACAGCATACAAGGCTGCATAGAGGCAGGGATCATTTCATGGGTCAACCCTACATCTACCATTCTATTGGTTGGGGGATTTGACAGGGCTGTTGCACAAATAACCCAAGATCAGAGCAGAAGTCTGAGAGCAGAAGTTTGACAAGTGTGCACAAGCCGCCTGAGTGCGAGGAGAAGGTTTAAGCTGGAACACAGGAAATGTGTACAAGCATCAATGTAGCTGAGTGCAAGCAGGTACAGTTAGAGCAGAGGCAGACAAATCTAAGTGCAAGCCGGAGCTATTTGAGTGTAAGGGCAATGTTTGAGGGAAAGGATTACAAAATCTGAACATGAAATCAATAAATCATGCTCTCAAATTGAAAGAGCGCACTCTTGAATAAAGATAGGGAAAAAAAACTCTAGCACGACCCTCTAAACAGCACAGAGAGAATATTGATCTTGTGTTTGACCAAATGATACTCAGCTCAACACTTGAGCTCTGTATCTAACTGGTTGGTAAATGAACCATGGATGTTGTCAAGTCCGTTTATAAGGTGAAACAGTTGAACGATATGATTCAGGACTTTGCTCCAATGAGACGAACGCAAGCCTTCACGTTACAATGTTAGAGTATTTCTTTATATCCACAAAAAAAAACATGTAATGAAATGATAAGCAAAAAACAAGTTGAGATAAAGTTTAAAATAAAATCTAAGGAGTTTTATAAATAAAAACTTGCTGCTTTTAAATAAGAACTGGTAGCAAAGAGGGAATGGGTAAAAGGCGCAGAGAAAGAAGGAGAGACCTGCTGAGAAGAAAGAGATATGGAGCGAAAGCGAAAGGGAGGAGAAGTCGGGAGAAATGAAATCAATAATGAACGGCTCCATAACAGGAACTTAATCAGAACAGCAGGTCCCTATATTGCTCCTGACTAGCGTCTGCATCACCGCCGTCGATTCAATTTACTCCCCAAACCCTGAAAATATAAATAAAACATGGAAAATAAATTGAGACGCTCATTCAAATTCATTAGAACTCGTCCCTGTGTGCCTACAGTACATAATATTCCCTTGAAGAAGGAGTAAAATGGAAAAAAAAATGAATATATGCCAACAATTCATCGCTGGATTCTGTGAGAGAATAAAGGCAACGGCACTAAGTCATAACAGCCTCCTCAAACACCACTGTCCTCTCCTTTTCATACACCTACACACGTATTAATGTATATGAATACAAAAAACAACATCCGTGCACTATAATGAAGACATATGCGTTCACACTTTAATACGTGGGAATATGTACACATTAATTTGCAGAAAAATATCTATGCTTCACATCAACATGTATTATGCAGGGGCCTTTCCATATGAAGACACACACACACACACTCCCCAGCCGTACCGTGCTATGACTAAGCCTCTCAGAACAAATTCATCAAACTCATAAGAAACAGCAACAACAATGCTGGGGGAAAAAAAATCAAATCAGTGAAAGGCAATGTCGCGTAAAAGTGCAAGCTGGGCTAGTGATGACGTGGGGAGCTAGACGGTAGGTGGTCAACCAGGCATGGGAGTTCTGTTCTGATGGCAGCGCAGAAGTGATGTTTTAATAGTTGGACCTGCTCCCTCAACCAATAAGTTTCTTCCCCACATAGAGCACTCTCTTTGTTCCTTTTTCTTCACCTCTTCTCTCACTCCTGTGTTCACAGACGTCTTTCTATCTCTGTCTTTCACACTAAAGGCACAACTCAATCTCACCTTTTCTTCTTCTTCTCCATCACTCCCTCGCTCCAAGTCTTCCAGACAGCTTCATAATGGCTGGCACCTCCTCAACACTGGCTCTAATTGAAAGATGAACGAGTTTATTTGGGCTTAATCCATCAACCTGTCACCTGGGGGGAGGAAGAGAGTCCTAGAAGGAGGAAAGGAGGAAGAGGAGAGGAGAGGAGAGGAGAGGAGAGGAGAGGAGAGGAGAGGAGAGGAGAGGAGAGGAGAGGAGAGGAGAGGAGAGTGCCCAGTGGAGGGTAGCGACGAGGGCAGAGGATGAGAGGAGACAGGAGCAAGGGAAGAACAAGATCACAGAGCAGCAGAAGGGCAGATAAGAGGCAAAAGAAACAAGAGAAATGGAGAATGGCAGAGGAGCTGCTCTCCTGAGGAATGGGGTGTTGGCTGCATCATTATCATCAACATTATTGAATAACTGGCAAATATAAATGCTACACACACACCGACACAGGCGCTACCTTGGGAAAGACAAGCTCATTAACTGTTAATTATGTAGATTTAAATAATGTGAGCAACATCATAAACACAATCTAAAAGTGAATAGGTTAAGAGTGAACTACAAACTGAACCCCCCCCATTGAGCAAATTGGTAAAACAATAACGCGTACCACTGGGCCTATGTAACAAGCCGTTTTTGTGAATTACTTGAGTCAAACTGTGTTCTTGTGTTTAATGTGAGTGGCACCGACAGGGATGTAACTCTGAACTTTGACAGTCCCAGGGGCATTACTTTTCTACTTAGTTACACCAGATAACAAATTGCTCCTTCATGCAGAGGCAACCAGCAGAATATGCCTACTGCAGATATTCTTTTAGAAATGCTGCAGGTCAGTACTGAACATGCATATTGCAGCACAGAGCTTATGCCTCAGATAACTCTCGCATGCCTTGCTGATATTCATCCCTTCTGGCATTTGAAGAAAAGAAAATAACATTTGAATTACTTAACAGGGTTAACATTACAAAAGATAAGAGTACAGCAAGTGGTCTGGCCACTTGTTTGGCGCCATGAATACACATGGTTTCCAGAATATTTCAGAAGTGCTGTATATACTGCTGGCTATCCAAGTATCACAGGACAGAGGAGGGTGCGGCAAGGCAATGACCAAACACAGAAGCAAGCACAGTTTGTTAATAACTGTGGATCCAACATGGTGACAGATGGTAATTTACCTTTTAATGCAGCCTTAGAAAGTGTCTAAGTAACTTAGACACTAAAAGTTGCACATTTTTCAAGATAAACTTGCAGTCTAACTATTTCATCATCATCGGGTATTGGGTATGTCTTCAGGTATGTTTGATGCTATTGGCTCTAAGCTGCGTACAGACACATTTGATAGACATTCGTAGCGCCCAATAAATGGCTCTGCACTTTCATAAACCATGCCACCATCACAAACAAATGAATGGTTCCCAGACCCAGATCAATGTATATTAATATGAGGTCCGGTGTTAGCCAGTCTACCAACATCGAGAAGAATAAACCTATTCCAGTGACAGATACCTTATTTATCTTATTTCCAAGTTGTTTTTTGTTGTTTTTGTTTTCTTCTGATTTAGGTCAATTTGGTTTAAGAAAACAAGACAAAAATGTTCTTTAAAAAATGAATTGACTGAAATTAAGAAAAAAAAACTTGAAATAAGATAAATTATCTGCCAATGAAATAAAATAATCCCAGTCAATGTTGGACTTATTGTACCAAAAAATGAAATATTTTCACCTGTTAAGATTTCAGGTTTTGCAGTGTACCTCTCCAAAAGGAACAAATAGATATTTAAAGCTCACACAAAATGGAAACTATTTCTAGTTCCAAATGCTTTTTTGCTAAGCCCCAGCACATGGACAAATGTAAAAGTCACAATTTTCAGTACTTTTGTTCTGGAAAGCAGTAGGGATGGGTGTGCATCACTATCCCTGAAAGCATGTCTATGTGGCAGTGGTTTATAATCTCTGGCCTTGTGACAAATGGTCATCACAGTTAGGCTTGGATGATTTTGTAACCGGCAGCCTGAAATGATCCTTTTCATTCTGTATTTTCGACAGAGACAGGTATTACATCGGTTCACTGTAAGTTTAAGGAGACTGACCCTCCAAAGGCATACCTCATAAATAACATCCTTCATTTGTCTTGTGACCATAAATGGCCCCTGACATCTGGTAGGTTATTTGGAACTGAAAATAAGGGCAAACACAAGTACTTTATCTCCTGGAGAAAACTCTCTTTCATGACTGTCTCTGTTAAGCAGACAGTGTTGATGTTCCCGTGCCTGGTGCCTTTAGTCCTGTGCAATTTGTCCTGGTGAACATAGATTTGCTCGCACAGCCATGATGTATGGAATTTCACTTTTATTAGTGCTTGGACAGCCCTCCGAGCAAGCTGTGAGTAGATTGAACCGACCCTTAGGTTTATTTCTATACAACAGGTCAAAGGAGAGGGTTAGGGTTATCTTATAGAGACCTGGAGTATTTCCCACACATAAAACAGAAGATGGCCCTGTCTTTAACCCAGTTTCAACTATTAGAATACACGCCATCATATGAATCATCATTATTTCGGTAGATATGGATGAGCCAGTTTGATATGTGTCAGTATGCCTCTGTAACACCTGGTTTGGGCTAAAATGATCAATGCGTGACAAGAAGGGACAAACGCTTGTTAAAATGTCAGGTTGAATGGCAGCAAATTGCCCGATATCACAGTACAAAATATCTGGTTTACAATAGTGGCATCTCTTGCAACTTTACCAATTCCTGTCCATGAATCAAAGATTTAAGATATCCACATAAGAAAAGGGAAACAAAGAGGAACATCTTTGTCACACTGTCTTGAGAAACCTTGAGATTCAATGTATCCGTGGATTTCTGAAATTAAACTGCCAATTTTTTCCTCTGTTGACCGGGCTGCTTCATTACAGGCTTTTTCATCCTGCCTTTGACGGCGGCTGTTTTGAACACCTGTAAACGCTTTTTGCTGTAGACATGGTCGAGCGACACAAGTTCATTTCAAGAGGTATCTCTGCTTCCCCCGTTTTATATGAAACATCCCGAAGCAATGAGGTATGGGAGTGGAGCATCACTTGACGAGACGGAACCAGTAACAGGCCAGATTCAACAGGCCCTAACCAGGGGAGTGTGTCCACCTGCTGACGGGTAAATTGTGCTATGACTGCAGAGAGGGGTGGAGTGCTAGTGGCACTGGTCCCGTTGAACTGACATTATAAAGGAAGACACAGCTTCTCCAGCACAAAAGGCTGCAAATCTGCAACTACCATCCCCATCCCCCTGTGTCACAGAGGGAGAGAGGAGCCAGCATGTTTACAGGGGTCCCCTGAAACCAACAGACATCCAGGACTGGCTGCTTCAGTCCATGAGGATGCCAGCCTTGCATCTCTGGTGAAACAGAAAGGAGTGAAAGCACCCATTCTCTCTTTGCCTTGGAAATGCTGCAGCCAACACTTCAAGGATTTCCAAGAGTGTCCAAGGGACGTTGTCCCTAAGTCATCCTCTTCAGTCTGGAGAAAATCAGCGATTGCTGGATTTGTTCTGAGGGGGTAAAAAGGCAGTGAATTGCTGTGTACTGATCAAAAGCCCATATTTTTCAGCCAGGACTTGTGCAATTAAATATATTTGTTGATGCCGCTACCAGAGGGAGTTCACTATTCCCAAAGCAGTTGAGGTGCCAGCAAGTCAAAACACAAGTGCTTTAGATTTCTTAATTTAGGAGGTTATTTGTTATATATTTTGTTTTTTAAGAATATTTTTTTTCTGTTGATACAGTAGGTAGACATCCATAAAAAAGACCATGTACAGAGGCATAGCCCTAAAGAGCTATTGTGTCAAAACATCAGCTTCTGCTTTTATATGCTGACTGAAAATAAATGTGTAAATTACAGAGTTTAATTTCCACCTGAGATCATGCCCCATCTTTGTTTATGTGAAGGCTTTGATTCAAATTATTTGAAGCACACATGCTCCCACCTTGTGTGTGAATACTGTAGCCTGTTTGTTTTGGCTGCAAGGTGATTTTTGAATAATTAATTCTTTTTTTCTTTTTTTTTGTGAAAACGATCACCTAAACAAACACAAATCCATATTCATGTTGCATTGGGTAAGCAGTCAGAAGTGGTTTATGTGAACTTTGTTGAACTCCCTCCTATTGTGTATTCAGCAGCTCAACGGAACAGCAAGTTGGAATCTCCTGTGTCTCAGTTAAATGCTTTATCTCATCCCTTGCCTAGCAACCAGTTATAAAAACACACACACACACCCAAAGAACCATGCAAGCATAAACACAGACAGAATCAGGCATGCACCTGCAGTCACATACATACGCATTTGCACACTCATACTGTAGCCAAGCACAACAGACCCATGATGTGTAGGCACTGGCACACAAAAAAAGAAGGACATACACACAGACCCTGTATTTAATTAAGCTCCCAGGCTTGGACCTTTATTTGATCAAACAGTGCTGTGTTAATTGAATTAGCCAAGCCAGTCAAATGTAAGGGTGTCTGCTCCTCTGGCGGTGTGTATAGCTGTTTGAAAGGGATGGATGAACCTTGCTAATGTAGAGAGTAAGGTCAGCAGTGTAGTCAGAGCACAATCAAATTGTATGTGGTCGTGCAGGTGAAACTGTTGTGCCCTAAACCAGTAGTTCTCAAACTTTTTCACAAAGGACCCTTAAACTCATGGAATCTAAACCACAGACCCCATCTCAGAAGATTTATGCTTTAAGATATTTAATAAAAGAAAGAAACCCAAGGCCAAAATTATGGAGGACTGAAACTGCCATAATCAGGAATAAATAAATAAATGACAGGAATACATAGGTAAATATACCAGTATATGTCCATATGCATTTATTTGGTTAATAAAATTAATTTATTTGTGCATTATTTTAACATTTATTTGATTTTATTTAATTATTATATAATTGTATTATGTTTTAAATGTATTTATTTATTCACACACACCATTCATTTTCACCTCAATATATGTATAAAATGAAAATGAAAATTTGAAATTAAATAAATTCAAAGAAAGTAAATGGACAAATAATAGGAAAATAAGTACTAGTAAATTAAATGTATTTCTTTTAAATTATGACTCTTCTCTATACAAATGGTCCTACAATCTGTCATAGTAAAAAATAAATGATTCTCCTTTTTTCTGGGGACCCACTGGCACCTCTTCAAGGACCCTTGGGGGTCTCCAGACCAAACTTTGAGAACTACTGCTCTAAACGATATACTGTATCTCCCAAGCCGATCCACCAGAAACTGTTGAAACTTTCCCACAGCCTCCCTCGTTGCCCCGAATAAACAAGAGAAAGATCAAGAATGCATTGATGATGAATCTTTTACATATTCTTCACAGATAATGAACCAAGACCAATAAGGGTCAGGTTGAAAGAAAAATTCTATGTATAATTTACTTTGAAATCATAGATAGGAAACGTGTCCGACAGACCTAAACAACACACAAGGGTTAAAATTCCTGAGAAGATGGATAAATTGTGGCACAGTAATCAATTGCAATTGGTCCACCAGATTCTCCTCATATGCCAAATAAGGACGGTTCCTTAATCTTCGAAATGTAATGCGGAAGAAAGCTCTGGTCTGGTGCACTATACCCGCACAGTTATTAAAGATGTCAGGCAACTGAAAGCAAATATGCATTAGGTGAAGTTTATAAACTCTTTGGTTAAACTTATCTCATCTCTTCACTATGCTTGTTGTTCAATTTACATTAATGAGAATAGTTTCCACATTACATTATAACGTATGAGGACCAGTGGACCAGTGCAAGACACATTCTGGAGCTTAAACCAAGCCGAAGTACTTTGTGTCAGAAAAGTGCAAATTAAAAAAAATAAATAAAAACAAGTAGGATTTAAATCAACAAACCCAACACTTAATGAATTTCCTCTTTGACAGATAACTTCACTCAAAAGTACATCAGCAAATATAAATCTAAAAACATTGGACAAAATTCAAATTATATAAACAGCAAGACGTTATTCAAGCCTATCCTTTTATTGTAGAAATAAAAATCAGACAGAGCCAACAGCCCACATATAAGTAGCTGGATCAAGGTAAAAACAGGAAACTGTAGTAGAGTTGAAATTTCGATGGTCTATTGTATTTTGTTTGGTGTATACTGCTAGCCTAAATACAAAGAGTCTCTGTCTGTGTATGTCTTACATAATTGTTACTGAATCGGGCCTCACTCACAAACTTCATGCAACAAAGTAATAGACTTTGGATTCCTTTAGCTCTCCTTTGGCAGATTGAACATACTAAAACCATCAAACATACATTAATATTGGACTGCATCACTGCAGTTTTTATCCCCGTTTTCCTGTTTTAGAAAATTTGATCCAGGTTGTCTGGGAAAAAAAATTCGAAGTCAACCTCAAAGACATTTCCCGTTTTCCTTACACAGCCGTGGGACTCAGAGCACTGTCTGAGCCATTGATGCATGTGTGGGTGCCTGTGCATGTGTGATGGAAGTCTCTGTGTGCATATGAAAAGGATGTGTAGAAACAAAAAGACCCTGCAGGGATTTGCTTATTCAGTTATTGTGCACACCTTGTGCTAGCTGCATCAGTACAGCAAAGGGAATAACAATGATATGGAGAAAATCTTATTGCAGTTATTGGAAATAAGCAGCGTCGGGCAAAAGTAAACAAACACTACAGACACAAATCTAAAATGTGACAATTGTGTATAAACTCTTTTGTTTTGTAGCCTTTGTGTGTCTGGTCTACTGTCCACTTGTGCCAGGTTCCAGCCAGTGTTAATGGCAAAGAGAGAAATGTGTTCCAACAAATGGGATAATGTACAGCATAACGATCAATTGGCTTCAAATACTGTTTGACTAAGCCCCTCATAAAAAAGAAAACTGTGTTGTTCACACACCATAAATCCACTGGTCCACAGTCTGCAGCTATGTGTGTGAGTAAACGAGAAGAGACAGTGTGTGCGATTGTAGGCACCCAGGGAGCTTTTATGATGCTCACGGCAGCCACCATGACGGAAACCCCACAGTTGGCTCAGTTGCATCAGCCCTAATTCCTAGAACAAGGATCATAAAAATGACACTGCTGTCATAATTTCATGTTACGCGCCAGGCGACTGGCCATGCAGTGTGAGGGAACATATGAGCGTGGTTCGCCTGGAAAGTGTGGGTCAGCGATGGCCTCTTTCTGGCCCATTTGTGCTTAGTCAACTGAAGACATGTATTTGTCACCAAAGGGATCCCATGCCAGACATGTATCACAAGCGTCTCGAGGCTAGTTGAGTGCACATGGCCTAGTTAGGTCAGTGAAATACCTTCTTTCTCCCATTTAAAGAACAATAATTTAGAGAATATTAGCCCTCTATTGCATGGCGTTGCCATATGGCAACAATTACTTTGGCTCAATATTACTCAAAAGTAGTAATATAAAATCCATGTTTTAATGTTTAGTTATAAAAATCGAGTCTTTTACTTTGAAAGACAAAGAATATTCACATCATATTCTGAAATTCTGTTTTCACTTCTTTTTACATGGACTGACAGAAATCTTTTGCACCTCCAGGGGACATTTGTTGCAGAGAACCCGAATATTGTAGTGCATGCTGGGCCAAAATTAGAAAGAACCCTATACAGCAAAATTTGCATGGTGCTGCCATATGGCAGCGCTATGCAATAGAGGGTTAGCACTGCATAGTTTAAAACGAATCAAGTCTCAAGTCCTTGTGGAACACAGCATCACTGCAAAGCTAATCACTTACTCATAATGTGATTCTAGGACAGTATTTCAGGCAATTTAATAAATGGGCGCTTTATATTTCATCATACAATTGTCTGATAATTACAATCTAATATGAGCCATCCATTGCCCTATTTGAATGTTCTGTAGAAAGAAACTGTTTTTACTCTTTACTCTGTTGTATCAGCGGTGTCCTGTGCATGGGGTAATATATACTGTTTATTTGCTAGACAACCCAGTTCACTTTTCTGCTATGATACACAGCTCTGGAGGAGTATGACACATCACAACAGCTTTAAAAAACAGCACATTTAAAAGTTTTTAATACCCTGATAAATCTCACTGACAAGCTTTAAATGGAGTTTCGCCCACATGTCAGCCGACATTTATACAGCTATGTAACTGCAGCACAATCATTTAATAAATGGAGGGGAGGCATCCCAGTAGACTTGAATGCCTCCTCTGGGTTCTAGAGACTGAGTAGTGCTTCAGAATGAGCTTAGTCTGCAATTTATCTAGTCAGGACTTCAACTAATGGAGACTCCAACTGTGGCCGTCTGTGGCAGTGTGACTGCAGTGTGATTTTTCTGTCGGTCTCTTGTCATTTGGTTTGGATGGGAATGCAATGGTAGAAGTTAAAACAACGTAAATCTATTTCCTTAAAGTGAACAACAAAAGATGGAAAAAACAACTTTACATATCCCATACTAGAGGGCTGCATTTGAACTGGGATCCCACAGGCGAATCTCGCAGGAGCAGGCGATTTTAACACTGATGCATTCACATTGCGGAAGCATGCGGTAATAGTCAGAAATCCACCGGTGGAGCTGGCAGGAGTGGGATCAAGGAAACATTTCCGTGCAGGGCTCTATTTCATACTATAGAACGATAGCTTGTTTGGAACGTCTAGAAGTGTGATCCTGTACATGGTGGTCTGCTGAAATGAATCCAACATGTCACAGTTCACTGTGGTTTGGCTGGTGTACCCAATGTGTTTTAGGTCCAATACACTTATACTAGTTCACTTAGAATTGAAATAAGTTTTAGTATTTAAATTTATTGCATTAGAAATAGAGCTGGGCAATATGACCAAGAATCGATACCACTGCGTTTTTCAAAATCACAGTAATTGACTGTATTTTTTTTTAATGCATGATGAGGTCTTAACCCCATTTTCTAATAAATTTGAGAATAATTACTGCAGTAAATAGGCTTAGAATGACCAGACTATTGCTGCTATTCATAAAGAAGTCATAGGCAGTCCCCTTAGCAAACGCATCTGACCCCTGACTCAAATTTTGTGTTGCCACACCAACATTAACGTTACTTGCAGACGTGGAAGAGGATGCAGACCTTAGTTTCATGCATTCTTCATATTCTAGGACATGTTTGTGCTGGAGGTGGTGCTTGCGTTGACTCCTGCGACTACAACTTTAGCCCGACAACATTTACAGATTATGGTTGTTTGTTTAGCGTCAGACTTTTTTAAAGCCAAAGTACCGGTACTTCCACACAACTGACACGGCTCCTCTTTTGGATATATGTTCCTATGTGTCTTTTTTGCGCCCATGTTATTTACTGCTCAACACAAACATTCCGCCACAGGCAACTTGTTTGGTGTAACTGCAAAACACTCCCCCTCTCAAACAATGTCCCGCAGCATAGCGTTCCACTGCTCTGTGTTCTCATCGTTTTGTATACTACACACTCACCGGTATTAGGGTATATGAAAGATTCATATCATAAAAAAACACTGGTATGAAACAGTATACCGGCTTGCCATTGTTTCTGGTAAATATTGACCTTGTAGAAACTCATGACTGTCCTGATATGGTGTTTGTTTCATGTCATATTTATTGCGTAATTTATCAATTTTAGTGAATTGATGTTACTTTGGGAAGCTGAAACCTAAAGCCTAAATGTACCCAAATTGGATTCTAATATGACATTTGATGATTGATTCGCCATTATTAGTGGTGAGCATGGTTATCATCATAATCCTGTGTTTCATGAAATCATGAGTTGAATACAGTCTATTGTATAGAATATTAGTACAAAATGCTAACTAACATCTATTGCAGCCAAACAGTATTCCCATTGATTAACCAACTTCAAATACTCGTAACAATCACCCCTGCTTATGTTCTGCTCTTTCACTAAATAGGCTTTCTGGGCTCTACTCTTTGTGCCATCTTAATCACAATCAGAAACATCAAAGTAAAAAATAACACTATAGTTAAAGTACAGCTTAATCTAAGGGGACACTTTGCTGGCGTATGCTGCTCCTCTTTGTAATTAAGCTTGTCTCAGTCTTGAAGCGTCTTTAGTTGATGTTTAAATGAAGGAAAGTCTGTAATTTCACTTAATTAGAGACAAAGTAAGCATTAAGAGGCCCATTTATCTCTCACTGTTTCGTCTTCCCTAAAATGATACACCACAACAACCACAACAAGATTAAGTACCAACTCATCATTATTATTTTTTTCCATGTCCAATTCTTTCTTAATTGTGTCTGTTGGCATTTCTGAGCATGGAGAAGGATTTGGTGTTCATTATACTGTACTTGTCAGACCTTAGTACAACGTCTGATGGTTCTTTCTTTTCTGAACTTTTATTTTTCTCTTTTTTTATGCAGTAGCTTGATCACGTCTCTAATCTGGGTGTCTGTGTTTTCATTAGCTGACCATTGCTTGCAGAATGTAATAATGACTACAACAAACAAGGCCAAATTATCGCTGTAATTAAGTTCTTGAACAGCAAGCGGAGGGAGTGGAGATGAGGGTTGTGGAGGATTTGGCCGCAAATCTTGTTTGCTGTTGGAGGTTAGTTGGAGTTTATATGTGTGCATATTCAAAAAAAGAGTGAAAATATACAAACTCTGAACAATTCTTCTGCATTATCTCTAGTATTTCTTCTCATTCATTTCTAAGCTCTTCTCTTCTTTACAATCTTTTATACCTCCTACTGTTTCACTCATCTCTTATTATC
Organism: Lepturacanthus savala; assembly: GCA_030544235.1. Classification (NCBI taxonomy): domain Eukaryota; kingdom Metazoa; phylum Chordata; class Actinopteri; order Scombriformes; family Trichiuridae; genus Lepturacanthus; species Lepturacanthus savala. The sequence continues at coordinate 7,458,643 of CM060467.1, forward strand.
CTTCTTTTACTTCCTTCATCCTTAAGCTCACATTTCTCTCCCTTTTTGCTACTCCCTGTGTTTCATGCACTCTTATACTCCTCTCCCATGTGTGCCAGTCCCTTTCCTCTGTTACCATCCAACAACTCTGTCCAGATTTCAGTGAAGCGCTGGGTTCCAAAATACAGTATTTACCAGGACAAACACAAAATCAATACCCAACCCAACGCAAACAAAGCACACAGGCAGTTCTGCAAATCTGCCAATGACGCTGGCTCATGCCCTGCAACTGAGTTCAGTGATTACAGAACTGTAACGGCAAGAAGAAAAAAAACATCCTTTGGTTGTATTAAAATCCATTAGAAACAAATCTGTACTTCAAGACAACAGCCAATACGTCTTGCTCTACAAGGCTACTAGTCCATACTTTTCATTTGTTTGGTGCTTCATAGTACCTGATATGAATATGCAAGCAAAGAGGTTTACAAAAGAATAATGGAGAAATGTAATTATTATTATTATTGATACACTTCAATTTGTCAGAAATAAACCAGACTGAAGGAAGTATTCTCTATCCTTTCTGTATTTCTCAGAACAATAAAAAAGAGCCGGTACACACATCTGGAACAGGTTGCCAGACTGCAATGACAAAAGACAATAGGTATTGTTTGCTGGAAAAAGGAATCCAATTATCAAATGAAGTGCTAAGAGTCACCGTTAAGTCAGGGCCAATTACAGATCAGAATACTTTGAACATGAGAAACAGATGAAAAGAATACCAGCAATAGCTTGAAAATGACTCATGTACTGCATCTTCAATTAAGCTTGACTGCTATAATCTAAGACTACTAAGATCTAAGATCTACTTTAATGGGTTTTCTGTTTTTTGCACTTGTACCTACAGAGTTAAACTCACAATCTCACCACTTAGACAATCCAAACCAACAGTATTTTTGGCCTCTTCAACTACCCCCCTTTTTTTCCTGTAAAATTTTATTTCAGCCCCCCTCTCCCTGTTCCTATGAATGCAACAGTCAATACTCGGTTGATACTGCAGCTCAAGCACTGTGTAGCCAGAACATCCGTGGGGGCCCGTAGCGAATAAAATGTGCCTGTTTAGTGTTTCTCCAGCTGGGCAGATCTGAAGAGACAGAAATTCAACCAACAGGCAGAGTGTCTCTCAGGAGACAAGAGGCTTCAGATGTCGGCGGCACCGCCATCCCTGCAGCTGTAAAATTATCTGGATGAGAATGGCGCTAATCTACAACCCCTTCATGGGGACTTCGCACCAAATCGGGGACATGAAAGGAAATAACGCGCGTTCCTCCTCTGACGAGGGAAGGAATGGTGGAAGAGGACAACACAGCGAGGGAGGTGAAAAGGGTAAAAACTGAGGGAGGCAGAACAGGAAAGAGGATAAGGATAATAGCATGATCTCGCCTGCCGTTCCTAAAAAGGCGATCTGATTTCCCCAATCAGTGTATTGTTAGTGTTCCTCCTGATGTGCGCACACACACACACACACACACACACACACATGCCTGCATGGCAAATACAGCTGTGCACACAGGGCATTGTAAGTACAAGATGCTGATGTTTTCCGAGTTCTATATTATATAATATAATGTTAATTATATAAACGTATATTAGAAATACATATAATTATGTAGAAGGTGCTGTACAACTCTTCACTGTGACTCTTTACATTACTTGCGGTTAACAATGTGCTTGTACAGCTGATTATTAAAGCTCACTGTCGCTTTGTCAAGGTGCAGCATATTTCCCAGGGAATGAGTTGACAGCAAATCTACCCACAGACATCAATAAATGCCAGGCATCACATATTTATGAATATTGTTTCATCTGGCTAAACTCTGGAGCTATATGGCATACTATTGCAAAATGTCATCTTGCTTTTCAATAGCTCATCAGACTGAATGGGGGGAAGTGTGTCATCATGTATGCTTTCAATAGCTTTCTCCCAGCAGACCGGAGATCTTCCTTTTCTCTTTCTCTGTCTGTCTCTCTGTCTCTCTCTCTCTCTCTCTGAAGCTGTCTGACATTTAAACTCAAATGAAGGCAGAGGGAAGAGAGAAACTTAAAGAAAGGATTCTCTCTTGAAAAGGGACAGGAAAAAGCCTCCTCTACCCTCCAAGGGTGTGACCCAGTCAACCCCATCTGATCAAAATGGATGAAGCTTCTTTTTTCCCTTCCATTGTGTAGGCAGGAAACAATCAAAATGGACACCGTGGACTCAATTCTCTCTGTTAAGACTGTGATATAAGTAAATGGTGACAGTAATGTTGATGGAATTTAAAATGCTGATCACACCATCTGAAAACAGACAAGTTTAAGAAAATTTGCAATTGGACATCCACTGAGGCAGGGATCTTTTCAAAGCTGCATTTCGATTGCCAGGACTTTATTTCCTAATTTTTCTAAATCATTTCACAGACATATTGCATCCAACAAAACTGTTGATAATTTAATGCAGTAGTTAACATTTTAGACTCGACTCAAATGAGTTTATGAACCCAGTTTATGGCTAAATATAATGAAAATGCACTTGAGATATATCATGATTGCACTTTTTGGAAGAGTAAATGTGTGGCTCATTTTCGTTAAATGTAACCTGAAAAGAAAAGTCCCACCTGTGTACTGACAAGCCATATTTACACATTGATTAACAGGATTTCTCTGTAGCCAACACAACCTGGAGATAATACTTTCATTAGCATACGAACAATATCCAGGGACATGTGCAATCTGTTTGAAAACTGAGCGACACATACTATTAAATGAAAATAAATTTGGAGATTTTCTTTTTAAATCTTCAGCTGTTTTTTTTCTGTTTGGGGGTGAAAACAAGACACTTCCACGGACTAAAAACACAGAAAAAAAGCAGGAAAAAAACAGAGAGCTCTGAACATCCACAAATCTAATCACTATACAAGCAGATATTTATCAGACAAAGATAGAGAAGAAGGACAAATTAAAAAACAACAGACTCATGGATGCTGGCAGGCCTTGAGGGAGAGAAGACATAAACACCCAACTCATACACTCGGAGGATAATTCATGTTAGCACGCCTGAGGACAGTAAAACTGTAATGCCGGCCAGCCGGATTAAGCCCCAAACGTTTCATAAAAATGCAAATAGTGCTGCGATGTTCTGGTTACACATCAAATATCCCCCCTGATAGAGATGTAAAAGTTAAGACTTCAGTGAGATAATATCTGAATTCCTACCACACTCATAAAGTCATCAAATCCTCCTCGTATTTACAGGACACACCACACTGAATGAGAATTTTGTGTGCTGCAACACAGAAGTACAAACCGAGCTGCGGCATGTACTGCAGCAACAGGGTTTCAGCTTGCAGGCCCTTCCAAAGGTGTCGGGTCTCACTTCTCATAGTCGCCCTCTCAGGCTCACTCTCCTCTCATCCATCTGTCTGCCTCGCTGCATGCCGTCTCCCTCTCCTTTCCTCTCCCCACATCCTTCTCTCGAGCCCCCTCTCCTCATCCTTCTTTGCTTCGCTCCCCACTCTTCCTCATCTCTCTATATCCTCTCCTCCATCCCTCTCTCCACAGCCGAGAGGCATCCAGCTTCCCATAACTCTTCATTAGAGCCTTCCCAGAGACCCGCGGCAACATCGTGTAACAAAGCAAAGTCCGACTGCAAACTGGAGAGAGAAAAGAACTGAGCCCCAGAGACAATTAGCTCAGCCTGGAAAATAACATCATACTCCGGTGCTCGGTCTCGGGGTTTGGGTGCCGGCAGGAAGGCTGGAGCTGGCTTTGATTAGGGCCCCATATAGAAAACATGCGCCTGAAGCACTTGAAACAGTTAAGGTATATATATATATATATATATATATATATATATGCCTACATGGAGTTCTGTTTCTGAACTATATGAACACAACTCCCCTACCCAACCTAAGATGATATAACAAGCAAGGGTAGCAGCATAGTGAGTGAGTTTCTATGTTTGCCATGTTAAAATATATACATATATACATTTTACATCTACAACTAAATGTACATCAAAGTGTTGGATTGTTGTGTAGTGTTGGATTTTTAAATATGGGTTTATCTGTCTTGTCTTAAGGGCTAATATATAGACCTGACAACCCTGAAAGAATTTTCTGAGTACCAAAAATAACCTTCCCCTACTTGAAAGACCAGCAGCCACCATCGCATAGCACCTACTGCCACCCCCCCCACCCATCACGCTAAAATCAAACTTCCTCTTTGACAACATGTGTGGTCTACTCAATATATTATATTATAAAGGGGAGTGGCTGTCTAACTTGCTCTGGTTGCCTTGCAGCACTGAATCTGAACTGAAATGTGGTGCAAAGAGAGGCAAGGTAGTTGTGAGGAAATGAAGTGTTCTGATTGGCCAAAAGCACTCTGCTTACTCGCAAATCTCTGTGGATCTGTGGCTGAGTGGTAGAATCAACTTCAGCATCAACTTGACTGAAACGGAAGAAATGTTATGTTCTGCTATGTTATCCAAATAACATAACAAATGCGTTATTTAGAGCCACAAATAGTACAAGTGTGGGCAGGTCAGGTCTACTAAAATGTCTGAGATATGTACCTTGGTGAACAACTGTACAAATGAATGATGGCGCCTTTTATAAATAACGGACAGCACCTTTCTTAAAAGAAGATTGTAACTGACAGCTTTTTTTCTCCTTTTCCTATTGCTTCATATTAGTGTGATTTGTCATTGAAGCACGACATATGGGAGTGTGTCTGTGAGCCAACAACTAGGCTTTGACCTAAGAGACACAAGCAGACAAATAATGTTGTCACTTTGACAAGGGCCGCTGTGTGTTTGTGCGTGTGTGTGTGTGTGTGTGTTAGACATGCGATTAGGTGTCCTAAGGGGTAATTCCACTGATAGAAATAAAAGGGTTGGGGAAATTCCACTGCAATTCCTCACCCATTCATACACAAGCACACACAAACACACACACACACACACACATCTGATTAGTTTATCATTTTCTGAATGCAGATATAACCTTCATTGGGTTTTACCCTCCCTGCATAATGGCCTCTTTTGTCATCAAAGGTTATACTGTATGTGATCAAGTTTGTCATTAATACAATGCCAAGGTCATGGTTTCACTCTCATCCTTATCCGTTCCACAGATCCTGTCACTCCACTGGTTTCATATGCCCCGGCATGTCTCTGCCAGCTGCTTCATTGTATAGCCACCACAGCTATTACACAGGAACAAACCATGCAGAAGCAGGGAAATTCTGTAATTTCTCTACAAACATATACACTTAATAGCAATTCCAGTTATTCTAGATTATTACTTTGTATCTCTTTTGAAGCTACATGATAGGTAATGTGAGTGAAATGCCTACCTTTTTTTACCAATATTATGGAAATAGTATTTACCTATGATTTCTTGCTTTGCTGTCCTCTCATTCATTCTTTCTTCTTCACAAATTAAAGTATCTTTTGAACAGACAGGTTAAATAGCAGAGTATAAAGACAGCACTGTACAATATCAACTGGCTAACTAATGAAAATGAAACTTTTATTCAAAAAATAGTCCAAGGAGAAGAAGATGAGACCACTGCTACTAGATTTGATTAGATTAGACAACAGTTTATCAAGCTGCTCTACTCTGCTACTACAGATTTTATTGTGTCACAGCCTTCATATAGAAAACAGCAAAGACTGGGGCTGCTTTGTTGTGCCCTTGTGTTGATTGAAACACCTAAATGAAAATTAAGGTGGTGACAATAGAGTTCAACATTTCAGAAAGTCTAGTGTCCTAAAGATCAGTATGTCACTGTTTGAAATGTAGGAGACAATACATGTAAGCAAACTCAAAGCTCAACATTCAACAGATGTTGACCAGCTGAACGTTCCATTCTTCAGCAATGATTAAAGAGCATTCCCTGGATCCAAGGCAAATCAAACAATTGTGTCCAACCTTCAATTAAATGTTTAAATCTTTTAGGAAATTCCTCAGTATTGATGGATAAATTGATCATAAGTATGTGTAATAGGCCTTACCATACTAGCAGTATACTTTTTGTTATATATACAAATCAAAATATAATCTAAATATATATTTAGTATTTGAATTATTCATTTGAACCCATTAATAACCAACTATTAAATTGTCTATGTTAAGGAAAAGCTCCAGAGATTTTTTTTCTCTCTTTTCTTTTTCTCTACTCTGTCCTGGTGGCACCTGGAAGCTGCCATGGATCCTTGCCACCTCATCCTCCGCATATACTATAAACCCCTATAATTCTGTTATCCTATTTTATGCTGTACTCTGCAATTTCTTCCCAGTTCAAATGTATTATATTCCACCCTGTACACACATCTATTGCAAGTCTGTCTGTCCTGAAAGAGGGAAATCCTTCTTTGTTACTCTTCCTGAGGTTTCTTCCTTTTTTCCCCCTGTTAAATGGGTTTTCATGGGAGTTTCCCTTGTATAATGTTAGGGTCTAAGGATAAGGGATGTTGTATTGCTGCTGTACAAACTGTAAAGCCCCCTGAGGCAAATCTGTGATTTGTGGTTTTGGGCAACACAAATAAAACTGATTTTATTTGTGACTTCTAATACAAAAAAAAAAAAAAAAAACTCACAAAAATAGGTTTATGCATTGTTAGTTGGTGAGATGTCAGTCACATTTTGGTTAAAAAATAAAGATACCAAATTAGAGACAAAATATAAAAAGAGAAAATTATCATTATACAAAATACCATTTCTTTAGGTTAGGTTAACTTTCGATCATTGAAAGTATATGATAACATGATTGTGTCTTATACAAAGAAGGAGCTACAGGCAAAACTACGAAAGGGGAAAGCTAGGAAATCCACAAAAAACATTTTTTTTACTAAAAAACATAGATTGAATCTTATTTTGTCTACCTTTTTAAAATAAACTAATTTTTATCAAATCACAGTATCTTGATTAATGTGACTTTTCTATAAGAAAATAAAATACTAGTCTATACAGTTTATCTTTTCCTCCTCTTTTTCTTTCAACTCAAACTAAATTAATCATCGTTCTCTTTTAGACAGGATTAAATTTCCTAATTGAAATACATTTTACAGCATTGTCAATAAACTATATTTGGTCAAAAAAAGAAAAATAATACATAACAAATCTGCAAGTTGTCTGAAGCATTGGTGCTTAAATACCACATCAAACAATCCATTAACATTTAAGTAATTCAACTCATACCACGGCTGCAATGTACACTCATAAACAAAAACACAAACTGACATGTTTACTGCTTGTCTGCCTTGACCTTCTCAATGTCATTAAACATTTAAAAGTCAAATCAAATCAAAATCCTTTACCAGTGGCATCATTGAGTAGACAGGTGTTCCCACTTCAGTAATTATGAGCTGCCAGCTCTCTACCTGCTGGTGGTGCATCGTGGGATTTCTTCTTTATGCAGAAGAAGGGTTTTACCTCAAGATTGCAAGAAGGAGGATTAGAATTACAAGGTTAAAATGAATCTTCAGTGAGAAGACAATATTTAAGATTAGACGTTCTAAATCACAAACATAGTACATCTATTCATCTTATCTGCCAGGCCAGAAATAGTTTCTGACACCCCAGGCGAACCAAGGTGAAGTTGGTTGACAGCCTCAATCGAAGCTGTATCCATTACCATAGTTGAGAGGACTGTCCGTGTGAGTACTTGATATTTGACTCATAATGTCTAGGGCTGGATCTGGGTTTAGCTGCATAATGTATCTCCACTCTGCAGAAGTAGGAATAGTAGTGTTTTTAAGATGTGCCATGTGCTATGTCCATTGTTATGTCAGCATTTGCTTGTCACACTATGCAGATTGTCTGTTTGTTAACAGGTGAAGTACAATTCAAGTACCCATGGCTACAAAAATGTTCAGTTATGCTCTGTCTGGTAAGAGTGAAATTTAGGCAGAGGATTCTATTTGATCCTCTCTCATGCTGAAGCTTTGACCAAATGAAAAAAAGACTAAATCCAGAAACAAAAACGGTCATAAAGCATAAGCCCTTTCTCTATGTTTGTCTTTTTTTCCTTAAATGTTGAATGGATGATTTACGTTTTCCTTTAAAATCCTGATGAGAAGCTAAGAATAGAAGCAGGTGCAGAGTCTAACAAACCACCTCTGCTGTCAACAGGACCACACTACACACTTTTACACTTTGATACTCATAATCTGCCCACTTTATTCCATGCAGTAGCAGTCTAAAAGATAAAAGGAGAACAAAACAGGAGTTGCATTTGTAAGCAGTAAAAAGTGAGACTTCTACATCTGCATCAATAGATTCCAATTTATTCAGTCTGCTTACCGAGCATCTAGCCTCTAGGAAATCAACTGTACAACGAATCGCAGTGATGCGATTTTACAAACATACAAACTGTCAAACCACGCTGCCTCTTTCCTCCATATCAATTATTATCTTGTCTGCGACGGCTTAAACAGTGGGTGCAAGCCGTAGAATGAGCAGCTACTGTTGTATGGCATTTAGAAATAACAAGCTGTGTATAAATGATCCTAAATCATCTTCCATCCCTTTTACTGCTACAATTCTCCTGTGGGCTACTGAAAATAATAGATTATTCAAATCAGATATTTATTGTAAAGTCTTGCATAACGTTTTTTGCTAAACTAACAGTGTCCATGTATTCCTTTCCTTGGTTTCAAAATCTACACCATTGTAATTTGCTAAAATAAGCTATTTTATTGCACAGGAAAAAAAATAAAGTCCCTTTTGTTGTCCTCTGAATACTGTAATGCACAATTAAACAAATGCAAAGTGACAGTGCCAAGACACACACAGTAGTCGTACCAGAACATATTTAATATAGCCCACCTCAAATATCTACACAAGAAGCATCAAATTCACACAACAAGCATGAACACACACCCCCACACAGAGCAATCAGTAGTGCCGAGACAGACATCTCACTCCTGCTGACATCGCCCCCCAATCCTGAAAACTGAAGACGTCTCTTCACCGCTGTCACGTCAAACCGTCAAGTACAGACAGAGGAAGACAAGGAGACGGACAAGCAGGATGAGAGAAAATCAAGAGTGTTACACGAAGTGGGAGAGGAATGCAAAGACTTCTTGTGGAGATAAAAAATGACAGGCACAACAATAGTCTGTGATCTTCAGAGGCCAGTTAAGTCCCGCTTGCTGTTTGATGTTCTCATGTTAATCAGGGACACGCTGAAACAACAGCTGGCCGACCAGTCCCCGCATGAGCTGGTGGTGAGTGGTTATGAACGACTAACGGAGATGGAATGACAAATGCGCGGATGCACCGATCAACACCAGTAATCAAGTCAAAGTAAATTGCCCTGGCATGGGGGAAAGAAATTTGCAGCTTTGCAGAAATGAAGTCATCAGCTAGTAGCTTAGTATCCCCCATGCACGTCAACCATGTTTTGCCACAACCTCTTTGATCCAATCGTCTTTTCGCGATCAAAGCTTTAAAATACGTTCCCTTCTTTGCTGCTTTCAGCTGTCACCTCAGTGTAAAATTGATGCGATCCACCTTTTATTAGTACCAGCTGTTTAAAAGATCCATCCAATGAGCTCATTCTGTTAGCTCAACCTGCTACATTATATCAATACAGATCTTCGGTTGGTCCTTACGTCCTTCACCACCACTGGTGTCTAGGCCCTGCAGTGGACATGTTCCTGTGTGGCTCTATGATCAAGACCTCACTCCTTTTTTTCACACCTACATGTATACATATCCTTCAATTTGTCTCACAAACCTGTCCATTCTGATAAATTAGGAAAGTGCCCTATGACGTCATAGAAAAGCAAAACAATATGAGGACTTATGAACTCATTAACCAAGATAATCTAACAATCAATGCAAGGCAGACTGACAGAAATGACTTTGCACTTCCCACTACAGTGCCACTAGTTTCACTCCAGACTCTTTGTCACACACTATTGACTGAGGAAAATATCAAGCAAATCATAGTATTTGTCATTGGTAAATTAAGTGTTTTTTGTTGTCTGGTTCAGATGACAAATACTTCGGGAGCTCAATTCCACTTCTCGTGGATTTTTTAATATTGATTTTGTTCTTTTAAAAGAGGCTGAAACTGATAAGCATTTAGAATTTTTTAAACTTATGGTTGAATATAGAAGCTATTTTACTGCCCAAAAATCTGGACAGTGCAAACAAATAACAGAGCATCTTGCTGCATTTTTTGGATATTTGTGTAAGTAATCAACTGAGACACTTTCATAGTGTTATCTATTATTTTAAAATTTTACCTTATTCACCTGTAGTGTCTTCTTTATTGCACAATCTCCAGATATATGGATATTTGGCTTTTAAGGTCTGCAATTAATTGAAAGTAGAGTTTAATTCACTCTCCACATATGTGGGCACTGCTCATGAAAGGGTTAAATGGGACGTACGTTATCAAAAATTCTAACAAAATGAAAAGAATTAAGATCAGAAAGTCAAACATGATGTGAGCATTAGCTAAACACAGACTGACACGCTGCATGGAGCGCAGATCAAACAAAAAACATCCTCCGCACAGGTAATTATTTCATAGTGCCACAGTAAGCTCAGTGAACAAGGGGCGATATGTTAATCACAACACTATTTGTAGTTAATGCAGGAAAACATTCATTAATGTATTATGTCTAAAATGTACATTTTTTCCCTCTTTTATATAACAAGAAATGATATCTCTATAAAGCAGGGAATGTCTGTCTGCCACTTCTTCACATTTCTCAACAACTATTCATCTGATCAACTTCACCCATGGCAGGTGTATTGCTGGGGACCCAAGAAAGTCTTGTGTTGTATTTTTGTTGAGATTATGGCATGTTGTATTGTTCTCTAGGGTAACAATGTTCTCTAGGGTGACAATGGCATTTTCTCTTCCATTTCCAACATGGCGGCCATGTCACAACGTTGTCATTTTATAACTAAACAGTACGCTAAAATATGTTTCTGAAAACATCTGAGGCGGGAAATAGGCAATGCACTAACCGAATCTTGATTCATCTTTGATCAACACTCAATAGCTTGATAGTTTGAGCTGCATTTCACAGCAAAGCTTCTGCTTTGTCACTGCCCACAAATGGCAACACAGACAGTGCCACTCCGCCATTGCAACCCACAATTACCGCACAGTAAATTAACAATTTACCCATGGTGGTAGATTTACAGACAGTACAACTAAACAACTTTTTTTGTTGCCCATTTTGGATTGTCGAAGTATGAATCAGTGAAGCTGACTGAGTTGAGAAAAAGAGAATAAAAATTTGTGAGATTCACACCCGAAATTAAGGTGGACTGCATTCAAAGTCCAGTGTGTTTCTGAGGTGAGGTTGAGGCCCCCAGCAGTGTTTCTGCAGCCAGCAAGGGCAGTCTTAATGAATAGCTAGATACATGATAAATGTGGCCATATGGTGGAGCCGGCTGGCCAAGCCAGGGGTGCTAGCTTGCTCTGCTAAAACGTATACAGGCACACATACACACCCTCATACCTCCCCTCTTCTCACTCCTTAGCTAGAAAAGAAGAGTCATCAAACTCTGCACCGCTCGAGACAGCAGCAGGTAGGGGTTAATGACCTCCAGGCCCTTTGGCGAGATAGAGTGTTATGGCCTACTGTGAGATCATCACTGCACTTCCTGTCAGAAAGTTTCACAGAAGTTGGAGCGAGGACACAAACCAACTGTGCGTGAGCCAGACTGTCACTCAGCAGTAGTGATTTTTTAATTACAAGCATTGTATGTGCCTCGGCGCATAAATGCAGGAAGTCTTCCTAATTTATATTTGCCTCTCTGGTGTTTTGCTGTGCGTGCGTGCGTGCGTGCGTGCGTGCGTGCGTGCGTGCGTGCGTGCGTGCGTGCGTGCGTGCGTGCGTGCATGCAGGACTGAATCACATCATGAAGCCATATGCTGTCTGTCATACTTTCTTGACAGTAATTTTCTTGCTCCTTGCCTCTGCTGTATACAATACTACTCTCTCTTATTGCTATTCAACACTCATTTTCTAGACGCTCATATACTGTAGCTACAGAAAAGCATAATTACTAACTAGCCTACACACACACACACAAAGCTTGTGTATTCATGCACATACAGTGACACACACATCTTACACTCATGGACTCAAAACACACACAGTGAACAAGCCATTGTTCTCCTTTTCACAGCAGATGCTATCTCTCTCTAATTGGCTCAGCAAAAACAAAGGAAGGGCCTTGGATGCCCTGCTGCAGCAATGCTCGTTGGGTCTAGAGGGATGCCCTGTGCTGTACAAACACATACAAGGGCCTTGAATATGGCTGACCTCTGTGCTGTGTAAAGGCCAGTTGCTGATTACATGGCACGGTTTCAGGGTCTGTAATGAATCAGTGAGCGAGTGCACTTCGGTTCAGAACTCCTTTGAAGCACAAAAATGAAAAGAACCTGTGGGATGCCAAGAACGCCCTGACCAATGGAGGTGTTGTGAACTCGGCATGCAAATTTTCTAATCCAACGCGCTTGTAAAACTATGGACTAAGAAAAAGCTCTGAGAGTTCATGACACCGTGCCTCCAGGTGCAGCTTCAAACACAATTGATAGGTGAAAGGTCTTCACCGCTTGCAATCCGCGCTGTCAAACCTCCCCAATGCCTTGAAACGGAGAGAGCAAAAACGAAAAACTGGGGTTATGTCTACTGTAGGTGTAATTTGTGTTGGTGCAGTTCAGTTCAGCACTGTGAAACAACTCTTAGACAGCATGTGATATATGACCATACTGCTGGCATCATTGATCTTAACTTTAACTGCAGTAGTGCAGTGGTAGTTGATGGGGTGTTATATTGCAGAGAGGGATCATAGGGCGTATACTGTAACCCCACCATCCATATATGTCTCACTGGTGATTAATGTGAATACGTTCTACTTTGCCAAGAGACAAAGCTGAGTATATTCTGCATGTCTGTATTCTCCAAAATGTTTGCTGTATCTCATGGTCTTATGGCAGTAGAAGAAACTGGGTAAGAGTCCAAACCTCTGGATTTTTCCTATGCTTTTGAATGTCTCGTCATCCATTATAATCACTCGAGTGCCTAACGCATAGGCACTGGCTGCAAGAAATAAGTAAGAAAACAAAGGAACAGCATCCTCTTCTGGTGGAAAATGATCATAACACAAATCTGCTGATGAGGGTTCTATCAATCGAGATTTATGGGCAGAAGATTTTTATATCAAAAAGAGGCATAGGATTATCACGCAAACAAACATAAGACAACTGTAATCATAAACAAAAGAACACCACCCAGTACAACAGTGTCAATCCATTTGGAGCTGCTGTGAAGAGGTGACTGTTTTGCGGTTTGTAGAAGTTTAAAGTCCCAAAAAATTGTCAAAAATGATTAAGGAAGGGGCAACTGATTAATCATCTCCAAACAGCGAGCGCTCGATTTTTCTCGGTCCAGTCTTTTCCCATCAACATCTAATTACATGGGCTGTAGCATAAATAATTCATGCAGCACTTTAGGACAAAAACATGACAATCAACACAGTCAATCTGCAACTTCTGTCATTACTAATTCAACATCTGCTGAATGCTTTTCTACCACTTGGCCTGATTAGAGGATGCATGTGTTTGTGTGGAAAGTGTGAGTGTGTGTCTTCATAATATATGTCCAAATAATTTATTATTAAACCCTCTCCCTCTCTCTATAAATGTAATGGGATTTCTTGCTAGAGCTTTGAATGGTAGATAATCTGATTCAAGCTCTCTTTGCGTTCCAGTGACTATGATAGTTTTCAGCCAAATGTAAAACTAATTAGATTTTTCAAGTGACCATTATTTCTGTAATATGTTGTTATAGAGCTCACACTTGCAAACACATCCTGAATGCTACGAACAAGCACTTAATTTGGGCACTGAACTAGCACATGCATAATAATGACCTTATTTGCATATATTATGTCAGTCTGTTTAGTATGTTAATGCTTGGTAAACTTCTGGGTTTAATCGTTCATCAGACAGTTTGTTAATTGGTTACACTGATGCTCTGACACTTGTTAATCTACTGGCGGGTCTCGTTTGTTCACCCAAACAGCTCTTCTTCCCTACTTTACACAGGGTGCTTCATAGCAAGGCATAGCCGATTAATTTTTATGTCTTGGTTTCACCATCTAGGAGATTTATTTTACAAATTGTTGACAAAAGAGGACATTTTCACATTGAATGTGATGACAACAATGGATTCATGGTGCTTTTAGTGTTTTAGGTTAAGTTAAGTAAGGTAAAGTTGATTTGATATCAAAACCACTGTACTTGCAGCACTGAATTTGCTATCAACATATAAATGGAGGATTTTAGAATTGTAATAAAGGGATGACATATATACTGCTATCAATGATAGACCTGTATTGATTATTTATTATTAACATATATATCGGATGTGAAAACAGTTAAATATCTGACCTACCAGGAATATGTGTAAGATACATTGTGGCCTAAGTAATGGTAACAATTATAAAAGTGAGACTACAGCCTCTTTATGAACTTTATAGGTCTTCACTTTATTTATATTTAGCAGATGTCTTTGTCCAAAGAGGTCATGACATAAGGTTATTCAACTATATAATTTTAAAATCATATAAATCCGTTCATCACATTTTGTATAAATTACTCTGATGAGTTGGATAGGACAAACTGAGATAAGTTAGATAAGATAAGTGAGATAAATAAATAATCACCATTAGCCAAGACAATTCAATTCTAACTTTAACTTAACAATATTTCCTCCATCAGAAATACAACAGCCAAATATATACACGTTCATATTCTGAAACATTAAACTGAAACATGCCAAGGCAAAACTGGCAAACTCTGCTCTCAATGATGCAACATTTAGAACAAGCAACAATGAACAATTAGAAAAAACAATTGACACACAAATGTTATTTATCCTCTATATCACGTGGCGTCATACTGCTCTGTCTTTCTGTTTTATGAAGCTACACATGCCATTTGTTAGCCTTATCTCAATCATTTTAAATCACGTCATATTGAATCGCTTGGTGAATCTCTCTGTCATTGTTACCTCTGCTAGCCGCTTGACCTCGTTGACCTTCTGTGATGAAACCACTTAGGTAGCCATCAGTCATGTGTCACCCTGGCGGCCTCCTGCATCAGCCTGAGAGCTCAGTTTTCTCAGGTCCTCCCTGCTGGTGACTCCTATAAGCCTGAAGCCGTCTATGACCAAGGTCTCTCCATCCTCCTCTATGCTGGCCTGACACTCCTGCTGAATCTGTCACAACAACAACACCATGCATGCTGAACCGTGTTGTGCACAGTATGGCTGAACATGTAAAAGAATAACAAGGTCATTTATACATCCATCATCGTTAACGACTGCTATGTACAGCAGACAGAATGATGTGCACGTGATGAGCATGTGTCTACTAGTGTGTAACTGTTTGTGTTCTTTAATGCTTCCTGAAAGAAAGAGAAATGATCCTTTGTAAACAGTCATTACTACCATGCTAACCTTGTGGAAATTATAGTAAAATAGCGTGGTTTCAAACCACTGAATCACTAACCATAAATAAAATGCTTCTGAAAAATGTATTTTGTGTGTTTTCTTATTCTGACAAGGTTTTGAAAAGTTTGATGCAGGAAACAGGCCAGGAGGATTTAACACTGAAAGCTATTCATCCCTTGAACACCTTCATGGGGGATCATGTAAAAAGATGCTGAGCAGTTTGGCTTAGAGTAAAATATTTAGGCAGCTTCTACACAAACTGAACATGATGTTGATGGCAAACCAGTTTAAAAATAAGACAATTGTTTTGCAGTAGGGCAAATGGACTCTGTTGCTATGCAACCATAAGACACTGGGTTTGACCACTTCTGACCTCAGTCTTGAGAGAATGTAATAATGCTATATATCATTATGTGCTTTAAACTGGATGAAATTAATTACACTGATACATCTCCCAGGTCAACAGTTTCATTATGAAAATAAACAGGGCTACAGACATCATGGAACCATGGAAACAACTCAGCGTCACAAAGTCAGCAAAAATAAACACTACTTAGTTTAGATTAGGAAATATTGTGGTCATGGTCTTAGTCACACGGTGTTATAAGGTTACTGCTCCACTGCATATGACGTATACATACCATTCTGCGCCTCTTCTGGTTGGATGGGCCTGCTGATGTACACTGGTCCACCAGCTCCTCTATTTCTCTCATTAGCAACTGAGCTTCTGACAACACTGCAATGACACAATTGTCACATCTCTGTCAAATTGCTACTAAATCCTTGTTGTAGTCTCTACCACTGCATTTAACATTTTTCAAAATATGTCTCATCTCAAGAATTGCAGTGCTGCAGGTATGTCAACTTGTTATTTCTAGGGCACAGGAAGAAATGGGAAACTTTCTCAGCCCTTTACAAGGAGAGCGACAACTGTTTTTTTATAAGATAGAAAATAATAAAACAGTTCAAGCTGATATTAAATGGGTTGATGGAAAAGTTGTATCTATTACGGAATAAAAGCAACTTGTACTTTATGGGAGAGGACATACAGACACACACAATGTATTGGTTGGAATTTTGTAGGTACAGCATGAAGAATCCATTACAAATACATTTAGGCTGTGAAAAATAATGGTTAATTATAACATATACAGAAAACCCAGTATATGATTATTATATATTTTATAAATGTAAGGGATTGCAAGGAAAAGCTTGTTTAAAACATGGCACAGTCATAAAGAAGTGAGTAAAAACACATGAGATGTGGTGCAGATACAGTCTATGCAATAGTGTTGGGCTTACACTCCTCAGTCTTTAAGCAGCAGATCTCAGGTTTCTCCTGACCTGTTATGTCAATGATCTTTGCAGCCTCCTCCATTTGACGGGGTTTGTATTTCACGCTTCTTACTATAATGTCCTTTAGAGTAGTTAATATAGCATTATTTTTAATTAAATTCAGCATTAAGATCATAAAGACAAAGATTCAACAAGTTCAATAGGTAATGAAATACCGCACTAGACATTTTTCACAGGCCATTTTGACATGAAATGGGTAAAACAGGTGTTTCTAATCACATTAAGTAAGGCTCTGTTACCTAAATAGAGCATCATTAGTCATTAGTAACCCCTTTTTTAACCAACTACTTAATGCCAAAATGGCTGCTGTAAAAATGTCTACTGTAAACTGTTTTATTGAGGTATAAAATACCGCAATGACATAAATCACATGACATTTATTTTGATTCTGTAAGTTATTTACGATAAGCTCCCATTACAACTAGCTAGCTAACTATTAGTGCATATCAATCATAGCCATATCATGATCATGGTTCTCATAGAGGCTGTAACAATAGTTATAACTTACAGCTCTATTCTTGTGACAGAATGTTTTTTATAATTTTAAAAACAGTTTAAGAAAATATACTATTCGTTTTTCTGTCAACGGTAAATAAAAAAAGTTTTATTTTCCAAGCGTAAACTTAGCCGTCGCACCCACGCTTACCTTTAGCTAGCTAGCAAACACTTTTCAACTTTTCACCTTTCAACCAAAGACACAGACACATATAGACACACACACATATACAATGTGATAATTATGCACACACAATAATGATTAGAATTACATTGTACACACAGTTTATGTTAATGTTGTGTTAATAATATTACTTTTTGTTGATTCTTGAATCTTTGGCAATATTTTAATTGTGATAATCATGCCAATAAAGCAAAAAACTGAATGATCATCGCAGCCGTATACATTTAATATATTGTGTCTCGCTATATACCATTGTTTTTTTATTTAGTCATCAGCAGCATATTGCATTTCAGTAAAAATCATTAACAGAAATAAAAAAAAAAACACATACGGATGACAGGGGTTACGTGAAGCACCCCTATTCACGCAGCATGCTTTTACTTTGAAATGACTTCGGCGATGTGGTGACTCCCGGAAGTTTTTGTTTCCTCACCTGTCAGTTCTGACACGGTGCGAGGTGTTCAGCCTCGTCTCTTTGTTTTTCTCCGACAAACGGCTCATCTTCTTCCAGGAATCAATGACAGTCTTGTGAGGTCTACAGAGACGTAACTAAGGACAGACACGGTTAGTCAAAGTCGAGCGTAAAAAAAATAAAGGACTGCTTTTGCATCACCTAGCCACGAATAGCCAGAAGACGTTAGCTAAGCTAGCTAACTGTTGTCATCATAACAGATCGACCGATTTAGATCACTAAAACAATAGATATGCGCACATTTTATATTTGTATGTCACCGTCTACTGTTTGTGTTTGTCATTCTGCTGCCTATTGTAGGACTGCCTGTCAATGTGATTTTTCTAAATTATCGCTTGTCAACACAGCTCACGGATGCTAACATCATAACGTTAGCAACCGAACGAGACACATTGGTTGTTTACATCTCGATTAAAGCATTCTTTCGTTGACTCGATGTACCAGTGAAGGTCTTCGTTAGATCATAACCCTGTTAGCTGTTAGCTCGCATGTTTTATTGAATGAGTGTAATATAATGACTATGCTCTCCGTCCCGTGTTTGGGAATCACATTGACTTTCGTTTTAAGTACTTGCTGGGGTCACTTTCGTTTTCGTGGCGTCTTTTGAAGTTGCCCTTTAAAGTTGGCGGCTTTGTGTTGGTGTTTTTTCGGTTTATATCCACAGTATATCTGTGACAACCTGTCCGGGGATGCTGCTGGAAGTTATTTTTGGTAAAAGGTTCGGCCTTCGCTGTTAAAAAACTTGGCTCCTTGGTGTTTGCTGCATCATTGCATGCTGACATCATCAACCAGCGATAGCTGCACTGTCTCTGCTGCCGAGTGGAGACCCAATCCAGCAGGCTGGGGTGTTCAGGGAATGTCTGTTTCAGCATGACCGGTTGGACTGCTCAATTGTTGCTAGGTCAGTAAGAACTGTGTTGCATCTGTTTTATAACAAGGCCACTCAAGTGAGTGTGATAACTTGTCCTCCTCCCTTGCACACATTGTTTATGTCGCCCTTTTGGCCAGGTTGCTTTTGCAAAGGAGATTTTAATCTCAATGAGTCTTTAACCTGGTTAAATAAAGGAAGTTGAATGTTTTATTGAGTGATTAATTGATTGAATGATTGCACCATCAAAGTTCACAGAGTTTTGCAAGTTAACACTAATTTCCACACATTGTATATTTGTTTATATAAACAGTACTATGATTGTAGGGCATGTAGCCATGGGTCCAACACAGTGGACCAAACCATTGTGTACCAGTACATGAATGATTGGAATGTCTAAAAATAACCAAAGGCTTCTGCCAACAGGAGCCATATAGACTATTATAGATTCGACAATGTTCATAATACAATTACAAATGCTTTAATGCTTTCACAATAAAAATGTTTGCACACCTTTAACTTAACACACTTATAATACTATACTGTATCAACTACATATCCAAATGGTAACATTTAATTCTGTGGAAAAGATTGATCAAATAAACCATTAAGCTCAAGTTTGGTTGAGATTGAGTCAGTTTTACACAAGTGAAACAATCTGTTATTGCAAGGTTGTCCTAGGGGTGGTAGTACACTGTCCATCTATACGTGGACTGATGTTTCCAGTCTGTCTCGATTAGTGTAGTCACACCTAGAATTAACTTCAGACCATTTGCTAAACTCCTGCCCAAGAAATATTTGGGCAGATGATACAATTACATTAGGTTCTGTTATAATTAGGGGACATCAGAAAATGCCCATAGCTTGTAAATCCTCTCAAGTAGCAACAAACATGTTGTCATCATCCTCCTGTTTATGGACTAACCTCTTTTTTTCATACTTTTGCATAACTTAATTTGTCTCAGCCAACCAGAATTGCATTTCAAAATACCGCTGCAACAAACCAATTTCTTCCCAGAGATCATTCGATTTCAAAACTTAGTAGTAACTAGTAACTTAGTAGCATATTCAGCCTCAAGCCTCTTTATGAATAGTTCTGGATTTGTTGTATCCACTCTTGTATCCTAGTTATATCCCTGTGTATAAGTCTCCTGCAAACAAGAAGTGATGTATTGTACATTTCTCGCAACTATGATTTGTATGTAAGTAATAGAAGACCATCCATTAGCAAACATAGGTGGAGAGGAGAGGGGTCAACAGAGCAGAATTACACCACTGGCACAGTGTTCGATTGCAAAGCAATCTGTTGTTGAATATGCAGCACAAAGCATTGAACAGCTGTCTCCCATGATGCCCCTAAAAATGTGTAGATCAGGTATCATAAGACTATTTTTTTTGCAGTCAGCAGTCATTGATTTTGCTTTTATTAAAAAAAAAAAAAAATTCTCCCCAGGTCTTCTATCTGCTACAGAGTAGGCCTATGCAGGCATGGAGCCCCTGGTAGTGGATGATGACATTTGCATCCTCAAACATGAGACGGCCTACACGGCTACCGGTGAGAGCCCCGTATCGGTGTGTGCCGGCGATGAATCCGTTGCTTCCCACTTCGCCCTGGTCACGGCCTATGAAGACATCAAGAAGAGGCTGAGAGACACAGAGCGGGAGAATACCTTGCTGAGGAAGAGGGTGAAGCAGCTGGAGGATAAGGTATATATGTGTAAATGGACAGAAAGGGGCGATGATGGGAGAGGGGTAAGGAGAGGGTAAAAAAAAAAGAATGAAGCATGAGTAATATATCGCTTAACAGCCATAGAGAGAGGTTAGAAAGCTAGATCTATAGACAGGGATTAATGAAAACATATTTCTTTTCATTTCCAAGGCCATCAGAATTATGGACAAACACAAAACGCATAGAGAAAAAGTCAGCAGATTCAACATTACACTGCAAAATGTTTGCCTATGGCAGAGTCTGCATGCCAGCCTCATTAATATTGTCAGCCTATAGTCATAGCTCTAAAACAATGAGAGATAAATCTGTGCTGTCTAAAAACAGTGGAGTTCTGAAAAAGTACAGCATTGCCAAAGTATTGGGGCACAAGACTCTGGGGGAGGAAGCTCCTAAAATTGGATTTTTTTTAAAAAAAAAGGATCCAGTACAATTCAGAGAGTTTTAAAATAAGATATGTCATGACACAGATAGAAGGCCAAAGTGAAAAGGCTGCACAACATGTAGACGGAGGAGCTTTTCTGAAAGTGAATTATCTCTTTATCTGCTTGGGTTTAATCTGCTGCAGCAGTGACGATAGGATGTGGTGGGAGGAAAGTAACTTCCAACCACAGATATTTAAATGAACCGAAAAGATAGTCTTTTCAACTACATTCTCTACTTATTTTGCCCTGTCACCGTTATAGCTCTTCAGGCCAGATGCGCCTCCATCGGAGGGTCCCCAGTACGTGAACAAGGCCTTCAGCGCTTACCGAGGTATCTATATAGAGAAGGAGGACCTGCAGATGGAGCTTAACAAACTGGTGCGTTTATTTTTTATTATTTGAAACTTCCTCAAGCTAAAGTTTGGAACAAAGTTCAAGCATGTTTTATACCTTAAAATAATGTATATTAAAGTCTATGCTGATCGTTTTATCTGTAACTATATTGCCAAGCTATATTGGTATGAGTCCTCATTCTCCATTCATTCTCCTCTTCCTTTTTTCTCTTAGAAAAAGGAGAAGAGTGAGAGTGAACGGTTGCTGACAGACCAGCTCCAGCACAAAGAGCTGGAGCTGCTTCAGCTGAGGACGGAGATGGAGACCAGCCAAGGTCAGTGAGGCAAAGCCAATAATTCTCTACTCTGTAAAGTATGACATGTAAAACCAGTAGTGGAAGGTAACTAACCACATTTACATAAGCAGGGTATTCAGGGTACTTGTCTTTTTATTTTACTTGAGCATTTCCATTTTATGCTACTTTAAATGTATATGTATACATGTGTTGTCCTCTACTTTGTCTTTCTCACAGTTGAATTTACTGGTTACTCTTCAAAGATAATAATGAATTTAAATAATAATTTTTTTTTTTTATTGTGTGCCCAGTGATGAAGAGCCTGAACAGCCCTCAGGACTACTGGCAGGTGGACAGGGTCAACACTGAACTAAAAATCCACAAACTTCAGGAGGAGCTGGAGAGGGTGACACTGGAGAACAGCAGACAGCTGGAGAGAAGTGGGGTAAGGACGGAGGCTGGAGAGAGAGGCAGGGTGATGACAAAAGGAAGACAGTGAAAAGAAGTGAGATGAGAGAGCAGCACTGAAAACGGGGCATTCTTGGAGAGATATGGTGTAACAAGAAGAGGGGAAAACAGTGGAGGAGGTGTTGGGGCAGAGTAAGACAAGGTGACACTGGGAAACAGACTGGGGGAGAGAAGTGGGACTGAAAGGCAGGAGTGTATATGTCCATTCCAAACAGTAGAAACATAAATTTCTGAAGGGTGACCAACAGAAACACGAGTTAAAGGGGAGGAGAGTTTCTGAGAAATGTGATGATTAATAACCATAAACATACAACAGACAACCATTCCACTCTATCTGGTTTCTGTTTCAGGAGGAACTCCATGGCCTTAACGGACCAGACTTGGACCAGACCTGTGACGCAAAGTATAATGCCAGGTATAGCATTTTATGAAAATCATTAAACACTCTTCCTGTGTCTTTGTTTTTACCTGCCAATGAAACAATATCACGACTTGTAAATAATACAACATAGAATAGAATAGAAAGCCTTTATTGTCATTATACAAGATAAAGTGAGATTTAAAGCTTCACCATAAAGTGCACACATAAACTTAGGAAAAATATACACAATACAACTAATATAAAACTACTAACAACTATACTTAACATACATAAACTCTGCATAATCAGAGATTTAATTAAACCTGAGTCCAATTGTGGACGAGAAACACTTCCTTTATCTACTTTAGCTAAAACACTAGTATGGTTCTTTAAAAAAAAAATTAGAAGGCAACAAGAAAGACTTAAAAAAAAAAATTGGGGAAAATGGCAAATGAGTGTCTGCCACATGTCATGCCTGTTACTGTCTCTTCTATTAATGTGCTAGACATGGATTGTAGTTGTCTGCTTTGGCCACTAGAGGAGGGTGCAGCTTTATACATTCTAACTATGTGTGCAAAACAGCCACTGATCTGCAGTTAACCTCCATTGCCAGCTAAACCCTTAAAGCTTGTGTCCATTATAAATGGTTTAAATCTGCAAAACCTAGTATTTTTATATGAAGATAATCCCCAATAAATTAGTATCACCTTACATTTCATGAATAAAATTCAATTCTTGTTTCACGTGTCAGCAGTTTTCACTTGGTGTTAGTTTTAAGCAGCACAAAACTCTGAGTTTTTCCTCACAGTTTTTCTATTTAGGTCTTCTGCAGTCTAAGGCAGGGATTTTTCAATTTAAGGCAAAGTGCTGATGAGATTTTTTTTATCTGTAGGTAGGACACATTGTGACTGTAGTTGGCTTCAATACAGATAGTATGAATATTTAGCCAAAATGAGCTTTAGTAATGTGAACATATGGTATTAGGTGATTATGCTCAGCATCTTTTTTTTTGTCAGCAAAGAAACAACCCATTTAATCAAAATGAAATGGTTTGAATGTAATATTTAAATGAGATGGTCTGTGTATCTGTAGGGAGAGAAGCATGCAGCAGACATATGAGGCTTTGTGCTCTGAAGTCACTCGTCTCCATTCAGAGCTGAAGCACCAAACAGGCCTGATCAGGAAACTCAGGCCGTTGACCGGCGAGACAAGACAAGGTGAGGCACACGGAGAAACCTGTTGGTGTTGCTTGTGTATATTTCATGTCACCAATACGAATCATTCCAGTCTAAAAGGGGCTATGTGAAGAAATTACACGTTGTAACGTAACTCAAAAAATGAGAACTTCGTTTACTTTCTCAGTCATCTGACTCGGCTCACAAAGACACAGGAGCTACAAATGTGTGTGTTTTTGTGTATGTATGTGTGTGTGTTTTCTCCTTTGGTGCAAGGGAAGTGATAATCACCTAATTAATGATGATTGGCTAAGGTGGAGAATAATGTCCCGTTAAGCCAACCAAAGACATCAGGTGGGCGGGTGTTTACACACAAACCCAGCACAGACATAGCAGCAACACACACACAAACTCAGAGATGGCGACGGCATCTGAGAGATGGAAATATACGCGCTACTTTAACCTCATTGAGGTAAAAGATGAAATATATATGTTGAGCGTACATTATGTTGTCCCAGAGGAAAGAGTTTGTCAACGTCCAATGTCAGCAACTCCAATATAATGTAGCATCTCTCGATACCACACGCTTCTACTAAACTTGAGGTGAAATAAATATTAAAACCTGTGTCAGGTACCTGTCTGTGCTCTTCTACTCTATGCACCTGGCTTGTGAAACCTGCTCTGGAAAAAAAAATCCAAATTCTTGGACACTTTTAAACTTTAAAAAAAGTAACGCAATAGCTGCTTTCTCTGGTAACTTGTTACTTTTACTGTAGAGTAACTCAGTTTCTCTATGGGAGAAGTAACTAGTAACTACAACTAATTACTTTTTCAAAGTAATGTGCCCAACATTGACTATAACAGCCTGCGGAATGATGTTTATGTGAAGGGCCTGGGTTGAAAAATATGCACACTTCCATGTGCCTTTCTGCAGCTGCCGCAACACTGGCATCCACCACACTAAACACGGAGTCATCTCACTAGAAACACCATGTAGATATCACCACCACACACACACACACACACAAAACAGTGATGCAATAATGAATTTCCAACTTCAGAGCACACACACTCCGCAAAATCACACTGTTTTCTCAACAAATGAGCATATAACATGCCCCAGAGTGATAACAGAGCATAACATAACCCTCTTTTGATTACCCATGATGTTAAATTAGTCCAAAAAATGTAATCTGACACTTCACAACTCAGACACACACACACATAAGCAATCAGTGTGATGCCATGCACCTAAATAAATTTGTCAGAGGTGCATCATGGAGAAAGTAGAGAAGTTGCTGTAAAAGAGAAGGTGGAAGCCACTCTTGTCCAGAGTGTTTGGTCAGCAGTAACAACAGTTAATCAAAAGGCTGCAATAACCGAGGTGCTGAATTTTGTGTCCCCCTGGAATATGGACTGTAGCTCAGATAAAAAAAAGAAACAGGTTGACATTGAGGTTGATGCAGAAAAAAATAGAAACACCTGAAGAAAAAGAAGGAAAGATATTAATTAATATTATCAAAGGTCCTTTATTTAAAAAATATCACTCGCGTTTACTCCATAAATGAATTATAGAGCACAAAGTTAGTTAAGACACTTAATTACAGTTATATAATGTTTTATAGCCAACCCAAATGAGTGAAATAAAAGTGCAGACATAAAATATTGAATGTATTTGAACCAATATGAAATGTTTAAAAAAAAAAAAGTCTCTTTAAACTGAATGTTGGATAGTGTCAGATTTATGATTTGTATGAAGTATAGTGTCCTCTACACAGGAAGTAATATGACTATTATGACAGGAGGGAGTACTACTGTCTCTCTTCAGTGAAGGGTTTGGTTTTCTCAAGAACTACTACTTACTCAGAAGATTACTCCTGCTGCTTCTTGTTGTATAAGGGTGTGATAAGACTGCAGACATTAGTAAAGTACTCAAACACAGGACATCATGAAATGGTCCTCCCCTCCCCTCCTTCTCTTATGATGTATTTTACCCTAGAAGAGATTACCTTTGTTGTCTATTCCCTCGGTGTGTCAGAAGAGAGACCAGGAGGTGAAAATTAGAACGAAATATGGCAAGAAAATAAATCTTGGTCTATTTATTCCACTGAATAAGGGGGTAATCCTGTAACTTAGATGAGAGAGATGGGAGGAAAGCAGGAGTAGCAAAGAAAGGGTGAGTTAAAGAATGAGGGGAGGAGAGTGGGCTGTGTATTTATTCAGCCATATTCTGCATTTGTATTCTTGTAATGTTCCTCCTTTGCAATCACTTTTATTCAAATCCTAGACTCAGGAGACCCTCTCATGGAAGAGTAGAGGGGAGGGATGGATGGAGAGAGGTAGGGAGGAAAAAAGGGAGATACTCTCATTTAAACTTTACAATCCCCTCAAGATAATTTAATAGTGAAGAAAGGTGTGTGTGTGTGCGCACGCGCGTGCGTGCCTGCGTGTTTGCGGCGATCTGTCTGTATGTGTGCATGTGTCACAAAGAGCAATTGTTATATTTGATTTGTCTATGGATATGTTTGGCATAAAATAATTGAGGCTCAGTTTATGCATAGAGGTTTGTTTGATTAGGTTTTGTTCTGGTGAGTTTTGTGTGATAATTCTGGATATTTCCCACTTCAGAGGCAGTAATATTTACAAGGTGCAGAGGTTTTTGTTCTACATAAAACCTGCATGGTGTGATATCTCACATCACTCCTTTTTTACTTCAACTATGCGGCCTATTAGCTTTTTCAGGGATCAAAAGGCTTTTTCTCCTTTTTAGAATTTTTTTAATCTCTCTGGGTCTTCGGTATAATCCATGTGTAAATAATGACGGGTAATAAGTACAGAGGTGCGATAGTGGTGCCAAATGCAGAGCAGAGCTCTTCCAGCTGTTTGAGGGGAAAATAGACAGCTCCATTTTACAGACAGATCTGATCAACTTAAATGAACAAATCATTTTTTTAATGCACACTTCCTGCCACCTCATTCATAGAAAAAATGAAACAAAGTTAATCTTGTCATCAGTCACAAAAAAAATCTATCAATTTACACTAAATATGTCCCTTGTTCTTTGTGTCTGCTAATGATGAATAGTGGAAATGGAGAACTAAGAAATTATATCCATTATTTGATACATAGTGGTTGAAACACAGTTATAGGCAGTCAAATTAATAACCATATATCAATATATAAAAAGTAATGAATTGCTGTTAATTATATTACACCATTAATCATTTGTGCTTCAATAATGTGTCCACAGTTGCAGTGAACTTGAATTGGGTTATACTTCATACTAAATATTAACACTCTTCCCTTACTGAAAAATATTTTGAAAAGCTCTTGGGATTTACTAAATAAGCATCTCAGAGACTCAAGAACGCCTAAATATACAGCTCTGGGGAAAAAAAAAATAAGAGACCTCTGCATTTTTTTTTTCTGAAATCAGCATCTCTACATGTATTCCAGCCATATCAGGAAAACTGATACTTGCAGTGGTCTCATATTATTTTCCAGAGCTGTAGTATGAAATTGCAAATAACAGTAAAAAAAAAAACAATGAACCTGACAAAATTTGGTTAATACTGCACTGGTTGCTTCATGCTCTCTTGTTAAAACATGATTTATGAGACTTCTTGCAACTTTTTCTCCTTCACGCTGTCCCTCCCCTTCTACCCTTCCACTCTTCCGTTTCCTATCTGCCTCAACAGTTCCAATCCAATGTCTGGACGACGTGGAGAAGAACAACAACCACCCAGTCCCTCGGGCGTCGGTGCCTCGCCCCCCTAGTGCCCCCCCACTTCCCTCGTGCTCCGGCCGCCCCTGTCCCCCGTCGGCCACCCTGCTGCCGGACAGTCTGAGGGAGGATTGCTGGTACAACGGGCCCTGGCCCTCCCACCACTGTTCCGGGGAGGCTCTGGTCGGGAGTGACCCCTGCTCCGTCCTCCTGCCCCCGCCTCCCCTGAACCAGGCCTCCCTGGACGACAGCTCCAGGTCCTTTCCCAGTCCCCCGAAGCCCAGCGACGCCATGTTCTGGGAGGGGCACTCCGCCGCATCCAACTCGTCATCCTCGATGGGAAACTGCGGCCCCAGGAGCCCCCCCAACGCCGAGTGGGCCAAGCCCTATTGAGAGGAACTTCAATGGGAGGATAGATGATTAAAAAAAGAGTGTGTGTAAGCGGATGGAAAATAAATCAACGAACGACTGGACTTTCCAACCCTGCCACATACATAGCTACCACCTAACCTGCCTTAAGTTGATAAGACCACTCCTCTGGGCTGGACTAGACTGGACCTACTGGTTGTGGGAACTAAATGATGTTTAGAAGAGGCCTTTTTTTTGAGGTAAAGACTCTGTAAACTCATTAGTTTGGCATCTCTGCACCGCAGTGGTGAAAAAGTCAAGACTTTGCGGAGGAAGAGTTAACGGGCGACCGTGAGAGAATCAATAGTGTGTCCATACATATGTGTCCTTGTATGCACATGCATAAGTGTGTGCAAGCATGCATACAACACTTTTCTGCGTGTGCATATATGCACACCAGAGCGTGCCTGTGTGAGCAGATCTTTGCGCGGGCATCTTTTCGCCCCCGCCCGTATCTGTATCTCGTCATAATAAACCTAATAGGGCTCAAAGGGCCTCTTTCTCCATTCACTGTGGCCAGTGATCAGCGGGGCCACAGTCGGACGCATAGTACTAGGATTCGTAACACTTTACTCCCTCCAATGCAAATCTTTTTACATTCGATCGCTGTAAAGTATACAAGGTATGTAGTCCCATGTTTGTCTCACGCTCGTGTGGAGGTGTTTAGGTATGAGGAATTGATGTGTTTTGTTTTTTGTACCGTGATGGAGACAGACATACAGTAACTGTAGGATAATCGCTGATTTGTTTTGTTCCAAACTTAAACCGTCACCAAATGAAATATTCAACGTTTCGAGTTTTTTTCCTCAAAATTGTTTTTTTATTAAAGTTCTTACGGAATATCGTCAAAGTAGTCGACCTATATCTTATGTGCTTACCAAATCACGTTTTGACAATGCAGTTACAGTATGGATTTTTTTTTTGCATAATGAACAGTGGGGGTGATGATTTAAGTCCAAAAATGTAATGCATTCTGTAATAAATCACTCCACCTTTACTAGCACGAAACAAAAGGTTCAACTGTTTACAACTTCACACAAAATATCACAACTCAAGCAAGCATCCTGAAACTGTTGCCTGTTATCACATATTCAGTTCTGTCAGTGCTACCTGTCAGACACTTTCTGTTGTGTTGTTTTTTTCTCAGTTGAAAAGGGACATGTAAATCTAAGGCTGTGCATTTTTGGATGCATCAGTTTTTCTTTTATTTGATGGATCATGAAAAAGGCTTCAAACACTCCCTTGTACCATGATTAAGTTGGAAATATGATATGGTTTGGAGACATTTTAAGTAATAGAAAATGTATCTAAACCCTGTACTGTGCCAATGTTAATCTATGATACATTTGTTTTGCAGTATGAGGGAAATTGTCACGTAATGAGGGACATTTATCTTTAAGAGTCAGATTAGAATACACTGAAGGATGTACAAAATAAAACCCATTGTGAGTAGAATACAAGTGATACAGAAGGAAGAATGTGCTGATCCGTATAAATGTTAATGGTGGTCTCCAGTAATCTGCGAAATGCGGTTTTGCACTTCAAATCAGATCTTTTGGTTATTTCTCTCCACCCCCAAGATTTCTGCTGCATTTAAGAGCTGTCTGCAATGGTGGCAAGACAGTAAATGTGTTAACCTGAAGAAATGTGAGCTGTGACTTGACAAAAAAGGTGCACAAAGCACAAAGGCCCATGGTTGTTGTTGAAAAGACTTTAGATTTTCCATATTCTCCAGTTTGTTTCATGATAACTGTGGTCTTTTTTTGTTTTTTCTTGATTTTTAAGAAATGTTATTTTACAGCAGTAGTTTCATACTTCTGTAAACGATTTGCAAACCAAAATGCAATGTACAGTAGATATGGATTATATTTTAGATTTACTGCACTTCAGACTGTTTGTAAATATGATCAATTAAACGAATGAAAATAACTGCGTGAGGTTGCTCTGTGACTCTTGATATTTTTAGCAATGAGGCAATGTGGTTCAGTTTAATAAACTGTAAGCTTTAGCATGTAGATATAGTTTAAAGTAGAAAGCAGCAGCTTCTGTCCACATCCAGTAATTACACCACCTTAGTACTGGACTGACCAATCACAAAACGGCTCTGCAGAGATGATTTATAAATTGTTTAAGTTATTCAACTATTAAAATAGTAAAATTTCCAAGTTCCTACTTTAAAAACACACTTCTCTTTTTTGCACCATTACTTTTTTTTGTACTATGGAAACTCATGAAGGGCATTTGCCAATTTATACATATATTCGATAATGAAAGGATAATACTAATAATCGTTAAAAAGTTGTAAGAGTACAACACTGAAAAGAGATGTTTCATATAAATGCACAAAGACAAAGTGTGACCACTTCAGACATTAAAGAAATTGAAAAGTTCTACTTATTGCTTTTCAACAACTGATTTATATTGTGTTTTGCCCTTTAAATTCCTTACTCATTTACAATATTAAGACACAAGTCAATCAGAATAAATCAGAAAAGCCCAACATAAAGCAGATATCAAAGATGATTATTCTGCTCCCTGTCAATGTTCTTATGAACTGAAATACAGAAAACTTTTCACATGGAAAATCTGTCCCAACAAAACCCAACTCTGGCAACAATTCCAATCAGAAACATATTGCAATGACTCCCTACTTTCAAATTCACTGAAATGAAGGCAGGCTCATTCACATGTTAACTTACCTGAATGTGAAAGCTATTGTGATATTTTCACAGCAAGAAGACACAAGTTTATATAAAGAACAATATATTCATAAGCATTTCATGTTGTACAGAATCTGCCACTGATTTAAACTTTACTGCCACATTTATATTTATTTATATTTACAGTCACATTTATTTGCATATGTCACATGATATTTTTTTTTAAATTACAGGTCTTTTTTCATGTTCTTTGTATACTAATGTACTCTTTCTTCTGTGGATAATATTCCAAGCTGTGGAGCCAAGCAACAGTAACAAAGCTAATATCTTCCAGGTATGATCCGTGATGAGATCTTTCTGACTATTCTATCCTTCAGAAATGTCATGTAGGATGGATTGTATACTCCTGCGTTGACTACACTGCTGATTAAATTAAAGGAAGATCTTTTTAATGCATCATTCGTGGCACTGATAGATATTAGTTTGTACTGTTTGTACAGGATAGTTTAAAAAATATGCATTGATTTGATTAAATTGCTCTCTTGAAAAACAAGATTCAGTCACAAATCCCACAGACTTGAACCCACACAGCCCAACAGGCTTGTGGCTTCATTAGTATTGGACTCTGCCAGATAGCCTCCATGCATCGTGCAGGTCAGCTCCGGACAGAGTTTCTAGCTCCACACCCGGCGAGCCAAGATGTTTAGACACAGTATCGTCTGTGTGTTACATGCTGGTCGGGAGTTTTTGTTTTCTGTTCTTTGCTGGGATCCCCGTCCGCTCAAACTCCAGTTTCTCTCTGATGTATTCCTGCTTACACTCCTCGAAGAAGGCAGCGTCTCTGTAGCTGGTGGAAGGCAGATGGTACAGTATTTATTTTAAAGAATCATTGTAATTATATAGCTTTGAGACTATTGAGACTCAACATGTAACAGTTTTTCTCAGATGGCTCATTTCTCAAATGTCTTGACATCATCAAAACAACATGTGAAACAGAAACAAAGAGCTTTTCTTGTTTTTTTTTGTTAGTTTCCAAATGTTTTGCACTAATAACCAAGTATAATTTACAATTTGAACAATTATTGGTTTTATATAATCTTTGTGATTAAAATAGTTTATGATTCTTGTCAGTTGTAATGTAATAGATTTACTCTCTAAAATATTTTAGAATTCTTTCATTGTATAAGTCATTATTTGCAGAAGAGTCATAGGGAATCAAATCATTTATATTGCTTTGATATACTAGCACTGAATGATATTATTTAATGTGAGATTTGAGGAGGCTGCTCAGATGAACATTGGACATGTGCCACAACAGGAGTAAAGTAACGTATATGATCATTGACCACAAAATCAAAATGTTTTTTGTTGTTGCAATCTATGCTTGCAGCATACAGAGGATTACCGCCCTATAGACAAGACAATTCTTCCTCTATTGCCTTGCAAGGAAGACGTTGCATAGATACAATGTATCAGCTATTATTGGAAACGCATCTTCACTAAAATGTTTAAAAGAAATGTGCCAAAGCAATTGAGAAGAAGTCTAAACTTGTCAGTGAGGGTGGCAGAGCATGGGTGAGACCACCTAAAAGGTGTTGGTGGGATTACACGTGGTGCAATGACACGGGAAGCAACCTTAACGTGTGAATGTTGCAGAAGAAACTGCAAAATACTTACTGTCGTGTTAGACAGTCCTTCAGGGCTGCATTCTCTTCTCGACACTTGAACACCATGAGGAAGCCGGTGCTTTTGCAACAGTTGTTGAAG
This sequence comes from Lepturacanthus savala, assembly GCA_030544235.1. Lineage (NCBI taxonomy): Eukaryota > Metazoa > Chordata > Actinopteri > Scombriformes > Trichiuridae > Lepturacanthus > Lepturacanthus savala. The sequence goes on from CM060467.1 coordinate 7,490,871, forward strand.
GCTGGGGGGGAGGGAGGGTTAGAGAGAGGAGAAATTAGCAAAAAAAAAAAAGGGCAACGGCTTCAACTTGTACAACAACCTCAAATGTTATTTTTATTAATGGAGCCTGCTTCAAATCTAATAACAGCCTAAATTTAGATTCTGAAGTATGGGCACAGAGGAGGAAAGAGGCTGCAGCCACAAACCAAACCGAGATGGGCCTTATATTGTTAATTATGTATTCGCACAATGGCTGAACTGAACAGGCCACAGGATGGTTGCATCTGTGGTTGCCCTTTTTCCACGATGGCTCTGTAACAGTCAACCAAGTATAAAAATGTGTGTGCCCCCCAGGAATTAAATATAGGTTATGCTTCACTGATCACAGTGCTCAGGGCATAACAATAACTACGCCAGAAAAAAAGGAGTGTTTCCAGAGATCACGGGCCCTTTGTTATTAGAACATTACGTTATTGTGGTCCTTAACGGATACAATGAATCTGAAGCGTCACAATGGTGCAAAAATATTATGATCAAACCATCTGGAAAAAAATAGTGTTTAATTTAACAAAATTAAATTTGAATCCAACTTAACAAATGTTAAAACTTCAACATCATCTTGGAAAACAATTATTTTTTTATTGTTTCATCATTTTATTATATGGATAAGAACTTATTGGTTAAGAAAACAGATTAAATCGCTAATAATCACTGGTATCAGCTTATGTTTAAGCAGCGCAAGTACCAAAGAAACACGTTCAGAAAAGGGGACTACTTAATCCGGTAAATGTCATTTGCTATTAAATGAAAAGGTGGGGAATCAGCCTTCCATAAGGAGGCGTCAGTGATACTGTGCCTGGCTGCTGGTGTATTCCAGATTAAACATGCAAGGCCCTCGTTGTAAACAAGATGTTGAAGACTGAGTCTTCACCTTGTTAGCGAGCTCTTTCTCAAGGTTTTAATTAAAAGCACTGCCCTTCTACCTCCCCTCCAATCATCTGACATCATAATTACCTTTATGAGTAGCATCAGTATGGTTATCACACAGACACTTTCATCAGGATGCAGAAGTGAAAAAAAAAACAACAACTGCAAAACCAATTTAGAGAAGCAGAACAGTGCGACTAATCTAATCAACAAACGCCTCATCCCTGTCCCATGGCACTAATAGAGGCTACAGAGGGTTGTCTTCCTGATCGCACATCAGTAGCTACACTAAAGGCAAATCTATGAGGCTGGCTTTATGTCAGAGGAGGCCCTTTTTAAGAAAAGTGTGATGCCACCTTCACCTTAAGAGGTGCTGTTGCCAATTTGAAGACGCAGAAGTGTAATTTGGCAGTTTGTAGAAAGCAGAAGCAAAAGACTTAAACGTTTTGGGACATTTGGACCTCAAGCGGAATATGTGTTTGAATCCCTGACAAATAATGCATTATAACAGCGAATAAATGTCCTGTATCCATTTAACTACATAAATATGATGATTATAGATCTAATTTACAAACTGATTAGCTTTTGTAAGGTAAATTCAGGTGCAAATCAAAGCTCTGTAAAAGCAGCAGTAGTGAATCTGAAAGTAATTCCTAATTGAGTGTGTAGGTTTGGTATTGAAAGACAATAGAAGAGTATTGACATGAATCATCAGCACAAGAGGAAAAAAAATCACATTTGGTAAAATAAAACTACAAAGAAGTCATGTGTAGGTCAGTCACACTTGGCTGCATCTACAACAAAGCCTGCGATATATAAACGTTTAAAAGCCACATATGCATACAGATGACAGGAAAACTTATTGGTAGATTGCATTCTTTTTTTATGTGGGAGCCCAGTGCAGACACAAACATACAAAATAAGATGATAGAGGGCGTAGGATGGAGGTGTGAAAATGAGTGGGACGAGAAGCTAGTAATGTGAGGGGGGTTTCCACTACCCACACAGGCACCGTCTGTCCCATCACCTCAGAAGGCATGTGCGCTGTGAACAGTATACACTGGCTCATCAGATTTCTAGAAACCACATAACCTTGAAACACATAACTAGCTGGCTAATGTGTTGCAGCAGTAGACGGGAGCATACGTGAGCAAAGCTGCATTCGCTATTTCCATGCAGATGAAGTGGCACCGCTGTCATGCCAATTGGCGAGCTCCTCAGCTCAGAGAAAACAAGTGGATTCAGAAGACAGGCGGACACGATGGCAGGAAACAGTTGAGCCGACAAGAGTTAAAAGGATCATGTGCAGAAACGACAAGTATAAAATAAAAACCCCTATCGGAGGGACAGATCAAATACGCTTACATGCAAACAAAAGAAGCATTGCTGCTTTGACACATCAACTGAAAGTTACCACTTGAATAATAACTAGGCTATAATTTAAAATCCACTCACAGTTCATATTTAGTGTTTACATGACAAGAGTAAAGCGTTAATAGCTGCAGACAAAAGGCGTAGGTTGTGGTTGTAATAGCACACTATACATAAAGACCTGGCCTCATATTTTCGGTTGGGATTGCCTGTGTATTAAATATAGATGTGAAGACCACAAAAAGGTCTTGTGAACAGGCTATTATAAGCAGGCTGTAAGCCAAATATTGTGGACACTAGACTAAAGAAGAAGTTAAGCCATGAATAAGGGCACATCAGTAATGACTTCAGATTACCTGAAAGAAATTAGTTTTCTAACAAAGTGTTTAAAGGTGGTCGTGTGTGAGTGTCAAGATTAACTGTAATGAGAACTGATTACTACTAGTTCAAATCTCTAGAAAAATCTGAATGGGGGATAAATTATCTGCTCATACTTCAATAATATGCAAACACTGCTCACAGTATAATAAGACTTAGTAGTGTGCAGGTTCCGAACAAGTAGTAGGTTATTGTGTGCAGATTAAATCTATAACGTATTCTTAAATGTTGTTCTCCCTAAAAATGTAAGGACTACATTTGGGGGTAACACTTTACTTGATGGGTCAGTTCATAGCATATTACCAGCAGCTGTCATAAACTGCACATAAAGCATTCATGACTGTTTCATGAGACACGACCCAGTATTTATACCAAACCTTTCATGAATGCTGAAGACAGAACCACAGCAACTTGCCAAAATAAAAGTCCAACAATTGCAAAGCAGCATTGCCATTTTCATACCTGATCACAACATATCTGAGTGAATGGGTTAGTCCAGTACCAAACAGACCAAAACATAACCCATTATTATTTGTATTTTATAAATTATGTTTCTCATGAGAATATAGGGTAGAGTAGGTGTCTGTTTGAACATTACTGCGTTGATTATTTACATTAAGACAAACAAAACATGTATTTCGAGTTTGTTTTTTTAATTGTTTGTTAACATTTGCATAAATTAGCATGAATTCCACCGATTTGACTGCATGGGTATATAGGTGCTGTGGTGGTACCAGCATAAAAATACAAATACGGTTCAGCTGAATGTAGCGACTTTACCTCCCAGTGTTAAATATTAATATTTCAATATTTCACAACTTGTATAGTAAACGTGCCATTTGATATAAACTTTATAAGATGAGGTTTGGTATGAATGTTGAGTCATATCTCATGAAACAGTAATGAATGCTCTATGTGCAGTTTATGATGGCTGCCATGAATGTGATATGAACTCACCTGTCAAGTAAAGTGTTGCCCATTCAGATTGGTGCAGAGATGTATTTTACACAGTAAATGACACAGGTGTTACAGATTGTAAGGTTGGATTCCATTTAGTGTAGCAGAGCCTTTCCAGTTTCCAACACTCTGTTTGACCTCAATGGAACAAAATCTCAATGACTATCATTAGTATCACCTGTGTTTGCCCTACTATTTCATGTTAATGTTACTACTGTGAAAAAGGCCTATTCGTAATAGAACCTTTTCCAGTTCCAGTTATGATGTTGTGCATGCTCACTGACTCTATGAATTATGTTGTAGTGTCTTCGTTGAAAGACTATCACATTGTGCTTCTAGTTTTATTAAATGAATGCATGCAGACAACCAAATATATTTATTATATTTATAACTGTGACACAAATAAAGTAATAATCAAGACTAACAAAAAACCTGTTTCCTAGTAGCCATAGTGATATGAAATATTTAAAAGTACAAGAGTGTCACCATTAATTCTTAAGATTCTGTTCTATTCATTCATATTGGGCGGGATAAAAAAAATTTCCTGCATTTCTACATAAGTTAGGGACTATGGTGACCACTCAAAAAATCTGGGAAATAACTGATTTGGTCAGCATGTTAAATCAGAAAAGTAGTGTACTAAATATGGAGGATATGAAAAATATGTCCTACTTTCTGTATTGTTTAACTCATATCTTTACTGAACTTCACATTTTGACTTATTTAAGTACAGATATAGCCTACAGTTTGTGTGTGTGTGTGTGTGTGTGTGTGTGTGTGTGTGTGTGTGTGTGTGTGTGTGTGTGTGTGTGTGTGTGTGTTGTGTGAGTGTGTGTGTGTGTGTAGCATTGGTCTGAATCTGCATCTTGGTGTGTCTTCTTCTAGATTGGAAGAAAAGAAGGATTGGTGAATAGATAAGATAGACAATAATTAATTTATAGTTATATGTATGAAACTTGATTTTAGACCAGCAACAGTAAAATCAGTATATAAACTCATAAAGAGGACTGGTACCATTATTAGTTATTATAATTATTTAGACCTAGCTAACTCATTTATAACTCGCATGTACATTACAGCAAAATTCCATAAATTAATATTAAATTAAATTAACATTTGGTCCTTACATGCATATGGAATATGATGCAGACTTTGTGTTTAATTATGGGTGCTTCAAACAAGGGGGGGGGGGGCACAGGGTTTAGCATGGGACCCCAAACCTGTTAGAAACTGCCCTGCAAAGCACACACACCTTCAACTATCTCAGCGCAGCGCTCCTTGGCTTTCTCCCTCATTAATTTGGGGATGAGGACATCTGTCTCCACATGCCTCAGATGGACGTCCTCTGAAGTAGAAGCAGAAAAAACATGCAGGTAAACCATCAACATCCATGGTCAGCATCATGTGCAGCCTCAGCTTCTGCTTCATATCTGATATTTATCTTCTTTTTTATTATTTGAAATAGTATATTTTAGACATCCGGGCAACCGAGCATTTCCACTATGACAGGTGATAAACACAGGGGCAAGTTAGCCACTTCACTTGGCGTTAGCTTGTCAGCTAACGTTACACGAGTGTACTTAACATTGACAGATATACACGGAGCAGTATATACAATACATGCAGTTTAATACGACTATGTATCAGCTAAATACGCGTGCTACAACCATATCGGAATACAGAGATGTTTAATACCCGTTCTAGTTGCTTCCATTGTGATGGCGTTTTCCCGAATTATTGCAAACAGAACCAATGTGACCTCGCTGCTCAGAACACTTCCGCTGACGTAAACGGCTGTTATGCGGAACTACAAATCCCAGAGTCACGTTCGCTGTCACCATCTATAGATAAACTGAGTTACTACTTTATAGTATAGACAGACTGTAAATACGAATGGTTTATTATGTCATTTATACAGTCTGTGGCTTACGTTTCTTATTAAACAAAGACACGCGTTATAGAAAGTTACAAAAAAATTATAATACACACTCACATGCTAATCTCATCTCATGCTCTTTTCTTATAGATATACATAACTGTATACAGAGTGCACATGCAGTAGCCTAATAACAGTAACACTACAACAAGATATTATGATCATTACTGCTTTTGTTTTTGTTTTTTGACATTGTTTTTTATATCTGTTGGCTCAAAGTTAATCTCTGAGGAGTCCATCTTAAAATCACAAAAAAAAACACATGATTATAATAAACTCGTACAACCATACACAAATATATAGTATGTGCATATACACACTTCATTTACACAAGTAACTGCATAAATCAAAGTAATGGTACTGTATATTGATAATCGTTCACAATATATCAATTACTAGTCCTATTCTTTAATGTATTCTCACTGCTATTTCGAAACAACATGCTGGGATCAATCTTGTTGTCTTGTTCAGTGCAATCTTCAATCTGCCTGTATCTCTCTGAGTGTCATTGCCCTGAACAACAGAAGTTTGATATTGTTTTATATTCGACTATTTACAATAACTTTATAAATATCTTCTTGTAAGAAGCTTGTGAATTATCCAACCATCCCTGCCATTTTCAGCACCTTTTTAGAAAGGCTGATTACATGAGCTATTCATGCGAGATTCTTTTGATTGCCTGATTGTTGATTCCCAACAGTTTAATTTTGGTGACCTCTTCAATGAGAACTATTTGTGAGAATTTAAAATCTGGTCTGTATGCCCTAGTGCTATTGATTGGGGAAATATTGTATTGTTATGAAGACATCATTAGAAAATTTTGTTTTCTTGTTTGTTTGATAAGTAGATATAACATTTGGTAAATTTTAATTATACATAACTAAATAACGATCCATATGTTATTTGATCTACAGACTTAAATTAAATCAGATATAATTTTCGGATGCATAATGATAATAATAAAATTATATGTTTTTTTTTTCTTTTGTCAAACAAAATGCAAAATTCTCCACAACATTTTTGAAATCTGTTTTTGGACCAACCAACAGCTTTATTTCAATAAAGCCATAAAAAAAGGTGAAAGAATGAATACTCAGCTGAAAGTATGTTGACATCCACCACAGTGCATCTGAGCTTGCACCACAGACTGCATGTTGAGCACAGTAAGCCTGACCACAGTCAGCTGTGTGGCGGACTGGCTGTCTAGATCCCATGCAAAGAGGCCCCACCTGTTCAGTCGAAGCGACAGGTACACACTCACAGACACACACCTTGCAGCAAAAGACAAACTTCACACCTACACTCAGACTGTAGATTATAAGAAACAGGTGTAAACTACCCACTTCAACATCCAAACCACACACACATGCACACACCCAGTGCGCCTTCACGACTCAAACTCACCCACACACACACCACCAGCAGAGGATACAGTGAATCTCTTGCCTGTCTGTGAAGTTCTCACTGCTCTCTGACCTTACATTGCTAAAGCTACCGGTTTCCTCTGTGGAGGAGCATGTCCTTTTCATCTACAAATCAAAGTCCAGGAAGAAAAAACAACAAGTTCTACAAGTAGAAAGGGTTCCTTTAACAAACAGAGCCCACAGGCCCCCATCACCTGTATGTGACACATGATTTGTTTGTGTACCCTAGGCTGGGACACATACAGACAGATGGATACACATATCTCCAAGCTCAGCCAAACACCCCTACCAGACAGCACACCCTGTTTCCATCACTCTTGGCGCCAGGTGGGCATCTGCAGATTTTAATATTGTCAGACCTCTTGAAACTGCAACACAAGCCAATTTTCCACAGCAGGGCCAAAATGGAGCTCAAACCTGTGATTGCACTGCCACTGAACCAAATCTAGCAAAAAACAGTTTAATATCTCTTGAATACATGATAAAACATGAGTTTTATTTGACATGGTTTATCCTGCAAGTCCCTACAAAATAAAAACAAACATTCTGTACACATCCACAGATATTTGAAACCCTAGTACAAACTAATTTACTATACTCGACAGGTGTCAGGCAAGGTGTAAGCGAGGAGGAAAATTATTATAATGGGATACAATTTAAGTTAAAATAAATCTAGTACTTGATGCTTTGGAGGAGTTCCTTATGGACAAATATGTACTTTACTGATGCAAATGGCCACACAATTATGAAATCGGACATTTGGATCAAGTGGCATGAAGAAAGCCATTAGATTAGACAAATGGTTGTAATGATCCTGGGCCTGCAAGATTTAATATCTAGGTCCTAACTGTTTATATTATGCATAAGTCATTATAGTGTTGTCATTTGGAAAAACACAGTAATGCATTTCTTTTTAAATTAAGTGTAAGCCTCTACGTTTTTATTCCCTTTTTATTCTCTTCCCTTGAGTTACTTTTTGTATCACCACAGGTTTTTCAAGAATAGTCGGTGAATAGAGACCAGGTACACATAAATCCCAGATGCTTATTAATTGCAAGTGTGACCTTTTCTAAAGGTTGTAAAACAAAATGGAGTAGCAATATGATGACCAAACAGCTGCAAAATATATATAGTTTTACTAATCCACTTGCTGACAGTCCCCATTTCCTAGCACAGCATACATTTAGTAGCACAGTAACACATCAAATTGATTTTATATTGCTCCACTGTTGCATTTTTAAAAATTAATTACTGGTATAATTTTATATTGTTGCATTTTTTAACAGGGAAGTTCAGCTCTTAAATAAGAAAATTTATACCTGGGGAGAATTAGCTGATTCCCTGTTTAGAAAGCCAATTAGACTCCCTCATATATTAATTTTATGTCATGGGCAGTAGGTGATTTAAGGTGGGTTGTTATGACCCTTGTTAGCAATATGACCACAATGTATCGTCCTTATTAACTTGCCATCCTCCCTGTCCATCTTAGCAGAGAGAGCACAGCTACAGATGGGCTGTTTAGTTAAATATGTTATACTAGTCTGTATGACTCATTGATCCTTTTATCTAACTGAAGTTTGTACAGATCAAATCTATGGCCTGTCCATGGCTCTGAAATATCAGCAGCATAACTGTGCTGTGTATTGATAAATCCATGGTACTGTCCATGGTGCTGAAGTAGCAGACAGATTTTTAATTCCACCCTTTTCTCTCAATCCCACCCATCCATTAGTTTTACAGTTAGTTTCAAAATTGGAAGCTTAAGTCGATTTTTCATGTTTGGCTAAATGAGGGTGTGTTACATACATCTAAATTGACAAATTGTACATTGGATAAGACATGGACATACATTAAGATAAGGAGAGACAAGCAAATAAAGTTAATGTAAGAAAAATTCTTCAATTTATGTTGAAACTGTGGATGTTAATCTGCATAATAGTAACTGTGTTGATAGGCCAAATAAATCTGGTCTTAGTAGCCTGTGAATAAAGAAGCAGCTAAACTGAATAACGTCTTAGTGTCTGGTTTTTGACAGATGTTACAATGCTTTCGTTACATCAGCTGCATGATCGGAGCAGGAAGAAACAGGACAGCAAAGCTTTGAATTGTAATGAAAGTGCTGGATAGCAACATGAGGAGGAATGCCGTGATATGGAGCTTTACGCTGTGACGAAAGTGCTCCTGCAGGATAGCACTGTTATGTTAATCTATGGGATTTTATCTTTCAATAATATAATAATGATATTTTTAATATCTATCAAATAATGCATAAGCTGTATTCAGGGTTGAGGTTGATCTGACAATCGAGACAAAAATACTTTAATAGTAATAATAATAGTATTATGATGTGTTATTGTGATTATTATGATTATGATCAAAGTGATAAGCAGCAACATATAGTAGTGTATAGTAGCAGAAGTGCAAAGGGATCATAGAAAGTCACTGCTGAATAAATCTAGGCCTATTATATGATTGGGCTGTCCCACCTAAAAATTAAGAAATCACCTCCTGGTCATAGAAGACTTAACATCTTACACATTGACAACTATTTATTGCTCTCTAAAATAAGCAGCAGTAAGTAAGCCCTGACCAAGCCCATTTGGCTTTACAGTGGGAAGTGCCTCACTACCCCAGGTAGCATGCTGGCTGATATGGCAGTGACACGGGCTCCCAACACTGATCCAATATTACCCGAGCAGCAGGGCCCCGTGAACCTGGCAGAAGGAGGTTAGCAAAGTTAAACCCTCTTACTACACGCCTCGCTGCTCAGGGCCCACCACCAGCTCCTCCAACTGTCCACTGACAGCCACAAAACAAGGCCCCTGTCAGAGAATGTTAAAGGGTCATTGACACTGACACCTCTTACACTCGCATGTCCATAGAAAGCCATTAGTGATTTTGACTTATGCATACAACAAAGAAGCTAAGGATTTTATTACAAGTAGGACAGATTTTTTTATCTTGTACTATAATGGAATGTATAGACATTTACAGATGAAGTTGTTTTAATAATCAGAATTCCAAAACCTGGCAGTGCTTTCAGATATGATCCTCTCTTCTGTGCAGCCTCAGTATGAAAGAAGACGCGTGTCTCTGATTCAGTCGCCACTGTCTGGCGTCTGACTTCCAAGACGTTACTTGGCCGGCAGATGGGGTGTGGAGATGAGATTTTAGAGAGTATTTAAACCCAAGCTGTGGGGAGCCTCTTCAGGGTCGATGGAGAGCAGATAATCCAACGGCTTGGGTGAGGGGATTACAAACGTACCGGCAGACCTCTGCTGTTGAGTCCTGCTGTGGGGCACCTTCCGCAGGTCACCCCAGGGAAATTTGGCAATGGCAATTATTCTCAATGTCAACAAAGTGTGTCTTGATAGCAGATTGAGTCACAGCTCGGTAGCCTCACCTTTCCTTCTCACTTATTTATTTGACACAAGATGACACAAAATGTTTTCTGAAATAGAGATAGTGATCTATAATGGAGGAATTCTAGACTGGTTGATGGTAAAGGCAAGCGTGAACCTGTGTTTTCAGATCAACCTCTTTCCTTTCTTTGTTCATGTAGACCAGATAACCTGATATGTGGCACAAAGGAAGAAAAATATTAAGATAGTTCCTTAATTATGATGATAACAGTTAACTCTGGCTCAAGTGATATACGTTTGGAGCAATAATGATATTGGTTTGGACCAAATTATAGTATTTAGAATGTATTCAGCAAATCGCCAGACACTGAAAGTTGATAATCCAAATTTAATAATAAAAACAATAACCCAAAAAGTCAAAGTTACTTTTCTCCCCGGGCATATCGCCCACCTGCCCAGAATAAAGTTCTACTGTGATATTCAAATGGGCTGGAAAGCCTTTTTTTTGCTTAAGCGGGCTCTGTTCATGTTGGCACCACCTGAGCAATGTCAGGATGCATTTCCTCTCAACCAAGTGAAGGGGTCTGCCACTGTGCCGCAATCTGCACCCGCTTCTCAGGCAGGCTAAACCCTTTGACACCACAGTTTTTAATTAAAATTATATTAGGAGTAATCAGCCAGAAGAGTTGGGGATGGAGGTCAGAGGGATCAAGGGGAGGGATGGGAGGAACAGAGGAAGGGTTTTGGATAGATGGTAGAGGAGGAGAGTTTGACCCTGTAATCAGTTATATCTGCTGCCAGGTCACTAAATATGTGGCTCGATTGTCATGCCTGGTTGTTTTTCTACTGTCAGTGATTCAAATTATCATACAATAAAAAAAGCTAAATAGTAATAATCAGCTATAGTTTTACTGCACGTGCATTCTCACAGCATCGCACATAGAAATATGTGAAACAAAAAAATTATATATGAGATAAAAGCTGAATAACTCCCACCAGGACTGCTGTATCTATCTTACCTGTCCCGATATGCTCGGCGGACATTCAGAAAATATAACAATTGAATTGTTGAAAATGTTCTTTTTTTAGAGGAGACATGTCTGGCATGTCACACTGCATCGGTAAAAGGGAAAGACCAAATGTTAATATGACTCCCTACTCCCAGAAAAAGGAAAGGGCTGAAGTGAGAAGGGTACAAAGACCCCGTTCGTTCTCACTTGAGAGCCCTCGCCAAGATAATTATGAGCTTTATGACAGTACACAGGAAAAAGTGGTAGAAGCCCACCGAAAGAATGGATAGACAGGCTAGGAAAATTACTTTTCCCCCTCTACCTTCGCTTTATACCCCCTTTAACAAGAGGTACATGAAGCAAAAATGGATGGAGAGCTTCTTCAGAAGGCATCCTGGGGCTTTTGCAGGGAGGCAAACAGGAACAAGGAAGAGCATTCAGCCCTTCCTGTGTTTCTTCCATTCATTAAGGCAGCAAACCTTTGACCAGTCCACAATGACCAAAGTTTTGCCTCATTACACGGTCCAACCTGATGAAAAGATGAAGAGGACAGAGAGAGAGGATGACAAGGAGAGCAGAAATGAGGACCACGCTATTTGAACAGTTTGGTATAGAAATCCACTTGCCCTAAACAATACCAAAGAGAACATCTTGTTTTTTGATGAAGTTTTTTTTTTCATCCATCTCCCTCTTCTCTGTCCTTTTCTCTAGAATATGATCCTCTCTGGGCTTTTGCCTACTCTGCACTGAGTGTCTGAATGCAGTTAATTATCTAAATGGAAAAGTTTGTACCTGTTGAAAAGCTATCCTTGGTTGCTTGGCTTGTTAATAGTAACAAAAAAAGCAGCCATAGCGGATGGTCAGAGGACACCACATGCTGCGGAGAGCCTTTCAGACATGTTCCTAATAAGAATACGGCGGTGAGAGCTCCTCTGAATGCACACAGGAGAGAGGTAGATAGGTAGGAAGGAGGCAAGAAAAGAAAAGGGAAAAAATCTTTTACCTCTCCATCTATAATTACTCCAAATGAAGAATAGGCTAAAGAAATGGCCAGCGAGACTTTCCATTATGACAGAAAGAAACCCATCAAGTAGAGAAGGCGAGGCACAAGATCGATAGTTTTAAATGGATAAAAGAGAAGTTTTTATAACATCTCAGAAGCAACTGTGTACTGTGTACTGTGTGTGTGTGAGCACACACACATGCCTTATGTGTGTGCTTCTAAAGTAAAATTTGTGACTTCTAGATGCACTGTCCAGACATCAAATGGACCACTATGTTTTCACTATCAGTGTTTTACAGTCTTATCTCAGAAACACGTCTTAATCTATAATTTCTGCAAAAAAGAAAACTTGCATTAATTCCTCTCAGTATATGCAGACATATTCTTCTCAAACATCTTTTCTGAACTAAAGCCTAAGGCAAAGAGGACTGTTCTCACTGCCAGCATCAGGCAGATGCAGCCTGTCTGTTGGGCTGACAGCAATCTGTGTGTTTGTGTGTGTGTGTTTTGTGTGTGTGAGTATGTATCGGACCCAATGACCTGGGCAGAAGTATCATCTCATGCTCTAAATGGCTTATAACTGTTTTCACACGTTCACAGGTAGAGTCGTGCATGGTGAATTCTGGGCAGAGGTCAATCTTGGTTTACACTATTCATTTTTCTCATCATGTCTTTCACACTGTAAAATGATAGTTAACACATGCTGCAGCACTCACACCCACAGAGGCATGTAACATGACAGGTTTTGCACCTATATTTTGCTCACACCAGAAATATTTAGTGTCAGTGTTCACATGTACACATGAAAGTTGATATTCATTAAAATAAAAACATATTTAGAGTTTATTTAAGGTAAAGCTATAAATTAATTCAATGTGTAATTAAAAATTACTCAAAATCATTAAGCAAATTCAATACTGGATTCACATTGTATAATCACCTTGGTAAAAATGCTTCCTTTTCAGTTGCTTAATTTGCTTAGCTTTACTTCCACAGGCAAAACATTAAAACATTTATAGGCTTTTTTCATTGTTTTTTTTATGTCAATGATCCTCTGAGAAGATGACAAGCACTGGAGGTTTTGTGAGCAATTGACAGTGCTTTATAGGATCAGTAGGTGTGTATATGACGATAATAAATTATACTAAAAATGGTGAAAAATGCACCTTAAAAAACAGGGGGTCTATTAAAAAACTGCATGTTTATTCAATTTACGTTTGTTGATTCAATGTGGTATGTGTGTATGCATGCATGCATGCATGTGTTCGTGCATGTGCGCATGCGTTTGTGTGTGTGCGTGCGAGAGAAAGGGACAAGAGTGGGGGTACGGAAGAACACAGGCCTCACACAGTGGATAGGTGCTAAAATATACAGTGAGAAAAACTCAGTGAGAATGTGACAGCTGAGCAATTGGAAGGGGCGTGTATGGGGGAGTTGTGTTTTGTAGACAATAACAATCTATTTTTACTATCAGTTTTGGTATATATTTCCATCAGAAAAACAAGTGTGTGGAGTAAAATAAAATATTTTTTCTGTTGTTTTTTTTTCTCTTGGGGGAAGCATATTTTTAATCTTTCAATTCTTTGGATTTTTGCTACACCCAAAGGAAAATGCAAGTGTGTAGTAACCTAGCAAGAGCATATGTGTATGTCCCTACGTATAATATTTTACTGACAGTCCTAATTTTTGGAAGGTTTTTACACTGCTGCTCCATAATATCTTATTTCAGTTTCTTCTCAATAACAACACTCCTGAAGTAAACACATACATATATATATATATTGTATATGTATATACACACACATGCACACACACACATACACACACACAGCACAGGGAGCAAGCAAGCCGCTCTCAATTATCAACCTCTCTTCACTGCTCTCGACACCTCATGTTTCTCTGTTAATGACTGGATTAAAGCTCTGATTAAGATGCACTTAACCCATAAACATCAGTTCTCATTCACATACCATCGAAAAGCCAATTAAAGCAAGCCGGGACTTCAATTAAAGACTGACAAAGGCCAGACAACATCAGGGCTTTTGTGGGTGAGGAGGGGAGCAGGGACCAACGTGTTACTTAAGCTTCTGCCAAGAGCAAGGATTTGGGTCAGAGCATAAAAGTAATATGATTTTATTCTTGAGTGATAAAATTAAACTCCAGTTCAGAAGAGCAATACTTTTGTGGTCTGAAAAGGATCCAATTTGAGTGGCTAGCATGAGAATAATTCACAAAATGGGTCTTGGAGAGTAGATATTTTCGTTGCAATAATTGCAAAATAATAGAGAAATCCAAGTTTCCTCAAATTTGAGCTGCACATCATTTTCATTAGGTTTGCAATGACTTATTTTTAAAGTGGCTGTGTGTAATGTTGGATTTGTCTATTATGTAAGAACTGGACAGACTTTTAAATGAACAATAGTTTTTAATGACTCACCTAAATACTAAAAGGTGTGTTTTCTGAAGTGTGACAAAATCCTTATTTCGGATTTGATAAAAAAGAATATTAACAGGGTAAAAATGAATCAAAGTCAATTCAAAAGATCTTAAAAATTATCCAGACATAATTCTGTCTGTTTACCTGCTTAGTTTTGATGTTTTCTCAAGGCAAACAAGGGATTCTAAGTCACTGTTGCCTTCCAAGCAGTTACCAATGCATTTCTGCTTCCAAACTTCTAAACAAAGCCGATTAATTAACTCTCAGGCTTATACCTCTGAACCATAAAGAGCTTACAAATTACCTTGGGGGAAGTGATTACAACCATGGAAAACAATAAATCAATCAATGAATCTAATGAAGCCTGCGTGCCGTCGCTGGCATTTCACTCTTACTCTCAGTCATCTGTGGAATAACAATGGGAAATAAGGGGATCATAGTTAAATTGTTAATCATAATGTGATACCACAGTCAGCAGATTCCCCATATGAGAAAAAAAATATGCTCAAGGTCCTGCCTGTTTGCTCAGTGAGGGGACATAATGCAGAAAATATTCCTTCCAGTCCACTGGAGAAAGGAACATTCTTCTCACACAATGCAAGTAATTTATCTGTTCTTTTGCCATTGCTGGGTTATTATATTGAAGCCTTGTTACTGTTGGGTCAATATTATACATCTATTAAATGTCAGTGTATTCTCTGGTGTGAATGATTGAACGTGTACATTAAATTGATCGACATACTTGGACTTCCATTATTAAAGTGACGTCAGACAATTAATTCTCATTGAATCTTGTCTTTAGTGACACAATACGTTATTTCAATGATGGGACATACTACATCTCCATTTAATAAAATAACGTGTCATACTTACTTGCTTGCAGCAGGGATCTGTCCAAGGGAATAACAGGTTTAACGGGGAGGTCAAAGGTCAGCTACAGAAAAGCGGCCTGTAACAATATAATTAAGCATGTATGCTATGAACTGCTCAAAAGCACTTTATAATGGGATTTGTTCTCACTTTGAGTTACCTGGTTCAAAAGAAGCAGAGATGGTAGGTTTGTTATGTTTTTCACTGTGTTCATATCACTTAAATGTGCACCTGCCTCTGAGGATCAACTGGATTTTCATTTATATGCAGCATATATTTCATTGAGGCCTGAGATCAAATTGTGACTTGTGCCTTCGAGGCTGCTGACATGGGCAGATTGGTGGGCAGGGATTATTAACAGTACAGATTGGGTGATAACAAGTGAGTGCTCTAACCGGGCCCTAATTGGCCTCTTCTAGAACTTGCCGTCAGATAAGTGATTTTTGGAGTCGTGGGTCTTGGCTAAGGAAAGCTTCTGACGAAGATGACTTCTCCTGTGTGAAGTTATGATTGGACTGAAGTGACAAGGGCAGGTTGAGACACTTGATAATCAGCAGGATGGTTCACTCTCTTGTGTAGTAGCATGCAGACAGACGACATATAAATGTAAAAATTGTATGACTTGTCCGAAAAAAAACTACAATAAATTAAGATGATAACACTGTCACTATGAAGCTGGTATACCATTGCTCCTTTAGTGACTCACAATGTACAATTTGATATGTCAGAAAACTAAATTTGTTCCTGTGTTACAACTAAATAAATGTAAACCCTCAAAAATCCTCCAATTTGATTGTAGGCGTAACAGTGAAAAGATTTTCTATTTGATTATTTGCCTTTTTAAGTTCCTTTATCTTTTATTTGTCTGCAACATTTCTGCTGGTTTGAGGGTCAGAGCTCTCCTGAAAAAAGGCATCCTTAATCTTAACAGGACTAATTAGTCAACAAAGGTTATATAAATAAGACTTCATCCGCCCCCTGTATTTGTAAAGAGATATTCAGAGAGATAGCCCTCCAGTATAAAGTCATGCAAACAGGATCTCATTAGCAAATGCAAATGAGAGAACACCAAATCTTCGCAGAGAGGCAGAAGTGTATCTCCATGGGATAGCTGGAACATGTCAGTTCACCAACCGCCCCCACGCTGAGCACCAAATGTGATGGTCCACTCCTGCTGCTACTCTTAACAGGATGGAGGACCGAACCATAAATGTAAGCTTTGGGGGGAGATGAACATAGAGGCCTTCACCTTCTGCCATATCCAGCTCTACTGTATGGTAATATAATTTGTGGTACATGTATCCCTGTGTTATGAGCAATATTGGTTCAAAAATTAATCAATGTGTTCTAAATTATATAAAACGATAAGGTCATAGTACAGTATTTCACTCTTTCTGCTATTTGCATGGTTATATACCAGTCAAGGGCAACAGATCTTTATAGGTCTAGTCTTCAAGTGTTCATTTAGGCAGTTAGCTACTTAGCAAAAGGAAGTAAAAGATGAGTTATAAAACCGTAATTTTAATTAGAGTTGTTTTTTAGCTTCCATAATCTTCATAATGTGCAAATATCCCTACATGATGGTATGACATATTTCTAGTTTCACTGTGAAGGCAGCTGACCAGCGAGAAGGACAGAATGATGAGATCACATTCAATTAAAGTGATAATTAATTCAAGTTTGTATGTCTGTACATCGTTGGGCATTTCCCAGGAAGTTGAGAAAGGCAACACCACCAGAGCCAATCGGATTCGTACTCCGAGCATGTCTGCTGTGACGTCAAGAGCCGAGGCGGGTGGAGTTCCTGGCATGGCTTCAGACCAACAGACCTTCTGCTGCCAGCAGGGCGGCAGTGGCCTAGGGCAGCGCGCCGATGGCCAGGTCACCATCTTTTTCCTCATGCCTGGCATGAGCACCGTGGGAGGGGTGGCCGGCAGGATGGCAGGATGTCAAAAACAGCCCTTTAGACGTGTCAAAAAGCAAGCACAGCTAGGGGAAGCTGTTCATCGAGCGTGACAGATAGGAGCGAGGCCACTTTGCAGACAGGCTGCCCAATGAACACCAAGCAGCTTCGTGTGATGTACAGGAGCATTTTTAATAATGAGATGAGCCTATTTTGGCCAGAAATGGTGTGTTTTCCTCTCCATGAAAAAGAAACACAAATGAGTCCGTGGGGTCGAATAGGGATTTAAAGATGAGTACAGAGAAAAATTTCCCTCCTTCTTCGTATAAATGTGAAAAGATATCACATACATCATCCTATGATAAGTATAGCAGATTTCTGAGTGGAGGAAAACTTAACTGAGCAGAGTGTGCAGTCCCCTGTGCTGCTGGGACAAGCAGAAGATAATATAGAAACTTCAATAGAAAGTTTGAGAGACTCCACATTCTCACTTCTGACTCACTGGTTTTACCATCAAAGCCTTGTGACTGCATGTGTTTGTGTTTTTCATATAGAATAAATATAGAAAGAGAAAGCTAGAGTGTGTCTAATGTACACTGATTTCAATCTCATAGAAATTGATATTTGAGAGGATTACTACATTCACCATTAATAAATAACATGATATATATTAAATAAACTTACCGATATAAGAATAACAGCATCCTTCTGTCCTTCATATCATCATGATGACACACAGGCAAACAAGAAAAATAGAAAACCTTCTAGTTCAAAGTAACCACCGTAACTGCATGTGAACACCAAAGTCTGTGACTTCTCTATATTCATGACTTCCTGAAATAATCAAACAGCTATATCAGTTTATCAGGGCAATCAGCAGAAGTGTATTAGCTTTAGACTGTTCAAACAGTTTACCCAAATAGTTGATTTGCCTTGTTTGATGTGTGCTGTGTTTATTTCAGAGGCGGCGTCCCACTTCACTAATCCTCTCTCTGTCTTTCTCATGCAAACTTTTTCCCTCCCAAGCAAGCAGCAGCTGAGCATCGTCTGGCCCTTCACTCTTGAGGGGAGAGAGGGGTCTTTAAGCTGTTAAAAGGTGTCCCATTAACACACTAATGCAGCATCATTTAGGGCCTGGACTTGGTTTCTTTTGAACCAAGGAAGTGGAATCGAGGTCAAAGATTTGAGCACTTTAGGTGCCTAAATGATCTGATGTTGTTCTTTTGTTTCTCTATATCAATATCACTGACGATACATTCACACAAACACGCATCTACTATACAACAAGTCCAATTACAGCAAAAGCACAGAACAGCAACCAGTCTCTCAGACTTCTTGCTTGGCTTCACCAAAGCCACATTGTTTACCTCTCAATTTCTCTATGGTAACTCATTTCGGTTCTTTGTCTATTCCTCCAGACAGGACTTCTCACTCCTGAGTCTGGTGATACAGGGAATCATCACCAGCTCTATCATACTTCTTTTATCACTACTAGTATGAAACAGAAAAAAAAAACATCAAGGTCAATGATAAAGCTGAGTTTCATTGCGAGAGCTCTTATAACAAAGCTCACTATTAAAAATGACTATTAATGAATGTGTTTAGTACTTTTTGGATGTCTTCATGATATAGTGTGTATTTACTTTCCAAGTTCTTATTTCACAGTGTTTGAATTTTGGCATAGGATCAAGAGTTCCTGAACCCAAAGATAATCAATTCCCTGTTTTCACACTTGAAAACATCTCCAAATCTACAAGAAAAAAAAACACTTGATTTGATTAAAAGGATCTAAGTCTATGGATGCATTTGATATTGATGCTTGCTTAAATTATACACCAATACTGTGTTACTTTCTGGTCATCTGATAAATCTATAAATAACAAACTCATATTTTCTTTCTCCCTGAAAGACTGCAGTACTGTCTCCTGTTTTGACATCGGGTGAAAAGATCCAATCAAATTAAAAACCTATTGGCATCCTCCCAGTAACTTCTGAAAACTGCAGGAAAGCTGTGTGATCAGATTTCATTTCAATGAAGATGAACTTACTCAACACAAAATGTAAGTTAGTATCCAAAAGCATCATTAGACAGAAATAACTAATATTTTTAACAAATCAAACAAGTTAACCATAAAGTTTCATTTTCAAAACAATGGAAAGTAAATGTTTGTGCCAATGACCTTGATGGAATCCTACTTGAATAAAATTATGTAATGCTAACTGTACAGTAGGGGTTCCTCAAGGATCTATTTTTGAACCAATTTAATTTAGTATATATATGATCTTTCTCAAATATGTTGAGATGGTAGCAGCTAAATGTAGATACTTTTGCCAAGTTGACAACTACAATGAGTAAGGTGTCAGATCAGATAACATATTCATGACTGAACCTCAATGTAAGCAAAACAGATTGAATATAAGTATCTATAATTCAGTTCATTGTAATTACTGGTGTGGTCATCAAATCTGTGACGCATGATAAATATCTAAGAATTTTAAAGAATTAATCCTTCGAAGAATAAGTTAGTGGGTTTATCAGAAATCGTACATTGAATCTGATTAATTTTTAACTTATATTTGTACATACTATTATCTTTCAAGCCTGAGTACTTATTACAAACCAGTTTAAAAGTATTACATAAAACCCAAAGGATTATCATCACTGTAATATTCTGAAAAAGTACAATTTCCTTAACTTTGATAACTTCTTATTAATACTCTCAAGCATAACTATTTAAAATATGTCTAAATCTCATCCAATCCACTTGGAAGATGCCTGAATTTTGCTGTTGGGGTTTCTTGTCTATACCTGTTTAGGGACACCACATGTAAATTAGCTGCTATCTAACAATACACACATGTACTTGTCTGCTGTCCCTGCACACATGAACAATAAATTAAATTGAAGATGACAACATTTTGAATCAATCTATATTAAATATCACAACAGGCGAGGTCCCATTAAAAAATGAAACGCTAAGAAATTAGCAGTATAATTGATTTTAGTACACTTGTGCGTTTTTAGGACTGACTTTTTTTTTTTTTTAAGTTTTTAAAACTTTCTTTTGTGTGAGGGGATTTGATTTGGAGACATTACACTGTGTTTTGCACAGGAATTTGAATAACTGGATATAAAGGGCCACAGACGCTCCCTGATGGGAACGTTATCCGCTGATGTTCTTTGTGCGGATTGATGAGATGGAAACGGTGCGCGTATGAATTAGGGGAGCAGCCTTTGCTCTTCCACCCTTGGCTGTGATGCGGAGGATCCCCTGCCCCTCCCCATGGAGATCCGAGGAGAATCTGATAATAGGCTGCTATCTGTGCGCCGTGGCCACAAGGAGCGAGCAGCGGGGAAAGGGAGTGTGAGTGCGCCTCCGCTGCTATTAGTCCGCCTCCACATGGCTCTGGCTTTATACTCCCTCCTCGACCCCAGCTCAACTTGATGTCATGTAGCTCGCTGCTTTATGGGCTCAGACACGCAACTTATTTCGCGCGTTGACGTTACCTGAGATAGAATTGAATTATTTTCTTATTTTTTTGAATTTCATTTGGAACCTGGAAGAAGGATCTGCTTGGTATGTTTTTTTTTAAATATATTTTACACGCACATATAAGTCGCCTGTGTGTCATTATACTAACAAATAGAACATTTATTTAATTTTAATGGTTTAATTCATCAATGACAAATTAACAACATGATTTGCCCATGTTTAAAAATACAATTAACTATCAATTTAGCCGATTTGGGATTGTTTAGGAAATAAAACAACACACAACCGGCACTTTTGTATTTTTGAAATACTTTTTTTGGTTTTTCTTAAAGGGTCGATTAGATTTGTTTGCTGTCCGTTTCTCACATCGGGCTGTCTGATCCAAGAAACATCACAGGTTTCTTCAAACGGAAAAATAATTGGCTATTTCCCGTTTTCACATCGGGCATCCCTTTGGGACACACAAGCGCATCAGAATCGAATGAATGCAAAATCATTAACTCTGAATAATGATAGAGCCGAGGATCAACGGCACCATCAGTTACTTGATAATTGATAAGCAAGGAAATTTTGGATTTTTATTTATTTCAAACAAACAGGCCCAGACTTCATTTTAAATATCAAATGCACTGCTAGAACTTAATAAAACATTTTTTATTGTTATAAATAAGTGAAACGGAATAACGTGAAAAGAAAAATATAGCGCCGCTTTGTTTCCACTGGAAATATGCGGTTTGAAGATCCTATTAAATATGACACGAAATGCAAGAACTGTGGGTGAGCTTTCATTTTAGTTTTACACCACCTCAAAACCAGAGCTTTGTTTAGAGTTTGTCATATGATTTACAAGAAATTGGCTTTGCTACTTCAAGGCTGCTTAAACAGACAGGGAAGCCTATTTATTTTTTATTCAGGCTATTTTATTTATTTATTTTTATTAAGAGTGAAAGTCTTGTTGAAATTGAAATCGGTCAACTGAATTAATTCATCTGGGTTAAATCTGACCTATTGACCCGAATCTCATCATGGATTCTGTACATCCCACTGTGAACTTAAGTTAGGTAAAAAAGAATCTATTGAATTATTTAAAGAATAAAAACGTATCATGTTAAACCAGAGAAACTAAACGGAAATGAGAATTACGTCTCTGCCAAGGAAAACAGCTGTAAACTTTAGTCAAAGCCATTGTTTTTCATCAGAGACCGAAACGCAGCGTTTTAGCTCAGGTATCAGACTTCACAGTCACACCCTGATACGCCCACATGGCTCTCCCCTTTATGCGTAAAGTACCAGTTTGGCACTTGTAGCCTTAATGGGCCTTTAACGCATCGGTGCGCCTGCTGGCCGCAGACATCACTCGGGCTCTGTTTGACCTCAAACTCTTTCTTTTCTCAAGGATTCAAACTCCGGGGGATGCTGACGGGAGCCTTTTTTTTTTTTACCAAAAGACACCAGTCGTGAGGGGGAGTGGAAGCCCGAAAAACAACACTCCTCTTCTGGGGATCAACGGCGTGTGAGCGCCCCACTTAAGCGAAGACATGCTCGGCGGTGAAGGAGAGAGCGGCTCCTTCGTCACGAAAGACGCGTCGGACGAGAGGCGCAAGTCTCCGTCCGTGGATGGGGAAGACCCGGCTGCTGGCGGCAGGTACCCGGAACACGGGATGGCCGCCGACCGGTACTACATCCCCCCGGCCGTGTCCAAACACAGCCCAGAAACAGTGAGCCCCTGCTCTTTCATCCCTTACGCGCCCGGCGGTACGGTTTACGCCCCGTCCGGCGCCGGCAGGTACGCTTCTTCGTTCCACCTGGGCTCCGTGCTGCCTCCGGCGGGGTTCTCCCCCTCCGCCGCCGGCCGCAGTCACTTCAGCCCGGCGTACCAGCTCGGGCAGAGCCCCGGCTGCATCTACCCGCCCTACAGCAGCTCAGGATCCGCTCTCAGCAACATAGCTCTGCAGGGCGCCGGGCCGGGGCTGAGGGCCCAGGTCTACCTGTGCAACCGGCCTCTGTGGCTCAAGTTCCACCGGCATCAGACGGAGATGATCATCACCAAGCAGGGCAGGTGAGATGCCAGGAGGAAACCGAATCAAAAATACTTTAGTTTATCTTTGACGCTGCTTATTTTAATGCGTAATTTCCCCTCAGTTTTCCCCATTTACTGTAGCGTAAGGACATTGTTTTAGGCTATAATAAAACAGGCGAGCATAATGGCTTTGCGCAATTTAAACGCACGAAGGCCACATTTACAATAAATAAATCGGTTTATTATTTATGGATCCGTTTTTTTTGTTTGTTTTTTTTTTGCAGACGGATGTTCCCGTTTCTCAGCTTTAACATCACCGGTCTGAATCTGGCAGCTCACTACAACGTGTTTGTGGAAGTGGTTCTAGCCGATCCGAACCACTGGAGATTTCAAGGTGGCAAGTGGGTCACCTGTGGGAAGGCAGACAACAGCAGTCAAGGTAATGCAGGTCGATATTTAATTATTATTAAAGTCCATTTCGGCAATGTGGAGACTTAAATATAACCTTATTGTTAGATAAAGCTAGAGCTTTCACTTTAGTTAAAAATTGTGATCATCTCATTTGTCAATTCAGTAGTCTATGAAGGAATATAAATTGTATAAATAATGGGTAGCTGTACTATTTTTTTAAGTATGTGTGTATGTCAAACCCAGTTCACCGTGCAGTAGATATGATCTTGTTGTAAAACATTTTACTATTATTATTTATATTATTATTTCACAGGGAACAAAGTGTACATCCATCCAGAATCTCCAAACACAGGAGCACACTGGATGAGACAAGAAATCTCCTTCAGCAAACTGAAACTCACCAACAACAAGGGAATCAGCCACAGTACCTCACAGGTAGGAACGGCACTGAATAATTAAATACACCTCTATAAACGATTATAACTATCATAGATGAATTCAAATTAATTGTATTGAAGTGTTGAATTTATTTCCCGTTGTAATGGACAGTGATTCATTCTGACACTATTAAATAGGCTACAGTGCGTAAATCTTAAAGCAACTCCTTGATTGTTTGGGGAATTTTATTATTATTATTATTATTATTTTATAAACCTATTTGAAAGGGAAATGTTTCGCCTATAGTTATTTTTTCGCGTTTATGCAGAGATGTTTTTTTTTTCAAACCTGCGACAAAAGTTACGCATTAATAACGTAAAATCCTAGTGTTGTGCATTTGACCAAAACTCGCTGAGAAATTACAGCATAGGATATTCATCGTAATAAAAAAAAACCCATCTAGCACATAATAATAACTCCCATTGTTCTTGTGTGTGCTGCTGTCCAGATGATAGTGATGCAGTCGCTGCATAAATACCAGCCCAGGCTGCACATCGTGGAGGTGACTGAGGACGGGGTGGAGGACATTAACAGTGACGTAAAGACTCAGAGCTTCACGTTTCCAGAGACCCAGTTCATAGCCGTCACTGCCTACCAGAACACTGATGTAAGCACAGTGCATCCCCTGCACTGCCCCTCTGAGCCATAATAGACACACTTTTCAAATATAAGGTGGTGCTCATCTGGGGTCACTCATGTCTTGATTCATTTTCTTACAGTTTATTAAAAAACTAACTCAATGGACATATGTAACATGTTTTTCATGTTTAACCAACTATAATTTCTGCTTATCTTCACATATCCATCATAAGTTATTTTTCTATTTCTTTTGCTTTAGATTACACAGCTGAAAATTGATCACAACCCTTTTGCCAAAGGATTCAGAGATAATTATGATTCGTGAGTATTGCATTGCTTATCATTGCTTACCAGTAAAATGATATAAATATTTATCTATAAAATTGTATTTATGTCATGTCTACATCAACTTCAATGTCTTAGTATTTTTGTACCAAATTTCAGAGCTTATGTGCATATATATACATATATGTTTTCTTCAGGATGTACACAGCCCCAGAGAACGACCGCCTAACTCCTTCTCCGACCGACTCCCCCCGGGCCCACCAGATTGTCCCAGGGGCCCGCTACACCATGCAGCCCCTCTTCCAGGACCAGTTTGTCAACAACCTGCCCCAGAACCGTTTCTATAACAGCGAGCGAGCGGTGCCTCAGACGAACACCCTCCTCTCGCCTCAGCCGGATGAAGGAGCGTCACAGAGGTGGTTTGTCACCTCCATGCAGCACGCCGGAAACGGCGGCAGCAGCATCAACAGCAGCAGCTCCAGCAGCAGCAGCACCAGCAGCAAGCTAGACCTGACGCCTTACGAGGGAGAATACTCCAGCTCCCTGCTCCCTTATGGTATCAAATCCCTGTCCATGCAAACATCCCACGCTCTCAGCTACTACCCGGACTCACCTTTCACCACCATGTCTGCAGGGTGGGGATCCAGAGCTCCATATCAGAGAAAGGTCACAACAAGCCTGCCTTGGTCTCCAAGGCCCAGCCACACGTCTGGTTTCTCAGAAGACTCAGACAAGGCCAAACCACAGATAGAGGAAGAGGTAAACGGGGGTACGACAGGCCTGATCTCTTCCTGGACAGAGACGCAGCCTTTAGCTCTGGCCCTAGACAAGGTGGAGTCATATACCGCAGCCTGCAAGCGGAGGCGTTTGTCTCTCAATGGCCCAAGCACAGAGGACTCGCCGGCTGACATTAAATGTGAAGACATGTCCTCTGCCACCACCAACAGTAGCTCCTACAGCAAGGAGGCCCCCTCATCCAAAGGCATGGCAGCTTACTATTCTTTTTACACAAACTCTTAAATGTTTTGTGTCTGAAATATATGGCCTTATTTTGCCTTTATTGTTGTTCTTCATCTGCCGCAATGAATAAAAAATAACAATATTGAGCTATTTTTTTGTTATTTACGTCCTGGGGTTCTTTCATTTGTGGTGAAACTGGAAACATGAAGGACAATAAAATATGGACATGAGAAGTCAGGAGACACGTGGAGTATCACCAACCTGAGTGCTATTCTTTGTGATGTCCATCTGTTCTCCTGCACTTTATATTTTTTTATGCGCCCCATTAATGTAAGTCTGAATTTGAAATTTTTGATTACATGTCAAAGCATTTGTTTAAGTTACGCCAATGTATTAAACAGTTTATTAGTTTCATTGTGCATACAGTACTGTATCTGCCTACACTGAGGTTTTGTGTTTACAGATTATTTATTGAAGGCCTGTATGAAAAGTGTGCACTGTTAAATGTGAGAATACTATGCTGTACATACCTTAATTGCAATGTTCAAATATTTGATAATAAAATGCATATGTGTTCTATGGAGTATTTGAGTGGTTATTTAAATCATATATGGTCAGTAATGGATTACATTTGGTAGACATTGGATATAAATTTGCTTTCTAAATTGAAACAACCTTCCTTTTATTGTCAAAACAAAGTCAAAAGGTCATTTTAAGATTGCATGTTGAAGGGAGAAACAACATAACTTATGCGCCTCCAAGTGGTTCATTTTTTCCCCATGGACTCTGTCGCACTCTAGTGTTGGCTTATTGTATCCACAGCTATAACAAGACGTCTAGAGGGCCCTGTTGGGTTGTAATAGAGACTGAGTGCATCTGTCAACCCGATCAGTCATTTATTTGGGAAGTTATAACTTAAAATTGTAGAGTTTTAACTTTTTTTTAAAAAAGAACATTTCTTTTGTGTCCATGGGATTCTCTTGAATCTCTTCAGCTTGGGAATGAGCTTCCCAGTTTATTACTGATCTGTTGACTGACTACAGTACATCCAGAACCCACACATTGATCAATCAGTCACTCCATCTTTATTTATAAGGCATCAGTCATACATAAACTATAACAAATAAAAGTTAAAATAATATATTTATATAGCTATTATATAATGTTACACCTCAAAACATATCTGGGGTGGATCTTTATCATGTTGCTGTCATGCTGGATCTGACTACTGTATGTTTAAGACACAGTGGGGAAAAGTAACTAAGTACATTTACAGTACAATTTTGTGGTACTTGTAGTTTATATTTCCATGTGATGGTACCTTATATTTTACTCCGCTATATTTCAAAATGAAAATGAATTCATCTGACTGGTTTAGATACTTTATACATGCAGATTTTAATATGTATATACATTAATATACTTCATATATTATGTAAGTATTAACTATTTTATTAATGTGTCACTGTTCTTCCTATGCACATTAAGTGAAAGGCAACAAATATTATGATGCAGTTCTATTTAAATGAATCTACCCAAAGTATCTCAAATTGGCTCCACATTAATACACTAAATTAATAAAATGCTCCCATGTCTAATGCTCTCATGTAAAAGCTTTAATTAAGGACATTTACTTGTTATTTACTATGTTTTACTTGTTCAACTAAATCAATAAAATGCTCCCATGTGTATTTTGTGATTAAAACAGAAGTAAGTAGTAATATACTATACATAACACACCCTCCGTGACTACTTTCACTTTTGATACTTATTATTATTGATTGATTATTATATACTTAAAAAATAAGTAATGCTTCTGTACTTTTACTCATGTAAAATCTTTAATTCAGGACTTTTACTTGTTATTCAGTATGTTTTTGATGACAGCATTGTCTTTCCCCACCTGTTTCGGGGGTTGTGGACAAACCTGGCAGCCCAGGAGTAGTCAGCACTGAGAGTCAGCGCAGAGTTGACAGCAGGAACATCACCGCTCTGAGCACACATTATTTATGGGGGAAGCATTACCTCACGTAACGAGAAAAGCCTGGCTATTCGGCAAGCGTTTGGCATTCAACCCACAAGCTCGGCTCTACAACGACGAGATGAACCATTTCTGTGAGTCTGAACACTTGTAACATGATGTTTCTTGTGAGTTTACCAACTGCGGTTAGCTCGTGCTAGCTGAACCGCTAGCGTAGGCACTGACGTTAGCCAACGCAGATGCTAGCGTCATGATGCGTTTGTGTTTGTGAATAACACAGACAGGCGAGCTGTTGCGGGTAACGTTATGGCGATTAACGCCAGCCATGGCAACTCCCGGACGGGTTTGCAGCTAATGTGATCTCAGGTCAGTCGGCTGACGGCTTCTTCGACCAGAAACGAAACAAAGCGTTGTTGCTGTTAACATGCATACAACTAGCGAAGCTGGTAAACACAGGCACACAGCATGGGAAAGGCCTACATGAAGGAGTTCAGTGACAAGTGGCAAGCTACGCAGACACACTGTTATAGCTTCTTGTGCATTACTGCGAATCTAATGTTAGTCAGATATAGTTGGTTAACTGTTTCCCAGATAGGTTAATTAGTTATATATTTGGGGAGTGAGCTCATCGAGTAGTTTGTGTTAGATTGATGAAGTTATATAACTCTGTTCAAAGATCAGGTGTTTACAAGTGCTCACTTGCAAGGGTTGGGACAGTGTCTACTTGAGGATTTGTCTGTCTTCTTTGTCTAAATCCATCCCTAAACAATTCTTTTTCTTTAAAGCATCATCTAATTGGAATCATCCCTTGTTCTCTTTCTGTCTATATCATTTTACTTGTTTAATATTGCTCTATTTTATTGTTTTGTGGTCATTTGCACGTGTCCATTATAATAACACCTCTATAAATAATTAATACTACCACCATCATACTACCTTGAAGTAGAACTCCCAAATTGTAGGTTTTATTATTTACTTTGGTCACACATTGTTAATCTCAATAGTTTTGTCACATATGTGTTTATTATATTGTCATAGAACCTTCTCGAAAATGAGATGATTCATCTGAAGGGGTTATTCCCAAACAATAAAATCCAATCGCATGTTGTTACACTTACTTGTTGGTGTATTAATGCAAGACAAGTTAACTTTTGTCATCTGTTTTCATTATCTGCATGTTGAATTTTAGTTTTTAACACGTTAATGATGAATAAATATTGTACAATATGCTATTGTGGAATCAAGGCTAAAATTCAATTGTATATTGGATTTCACTGAGTTCCTCTTATGTTACAGTGTTTTACCTCAGTTTATGGAAGACTTAGGAGCATGTTTTTGGTTGTGAGGGTCTGAAATGTACCAAGGGCTGAAAGAACTGGAATAGACGAGGAAAGTGAAAGCTTAAGTGATGCCCACGGTCCTATAAGCACTTGGGGCGGTGACCCCTAAACTGGGAGCGTGGCTCCAGCAGATTCCAGGAACAACATGTGAAGCCTCAGTCCAGAATAGCGCAGTCTTAGAAACAGCTACGATACCGTGCAGAACCCTCAAGCTCCCAGGCCGTCAAGCTCAGATGACAGAGACTACCCCATGAGGGATGAGAGGGATGTGTTTTTTTATTTTTTTAATGAAAATTGGCTTACAAAAAAAAGAGACATTCCGAGAGAGAGAGAGAAAATAAAGCAAGACACCTTGGGCCCTCAAATCACCCCAATCAATTATCCAACATTTTCTTGTATAATTCTAGATGTAATTGAGAACAGTGTCTATACATTTCTTCGTATTCCCCATTGTTAGTGTGAGTCAGTAATTTGTGCCTGATGAAAAACGAAACTGTCTGCTGTGGAGCTCTGCTCTGTTCTCTGCTATATTCAATGTTTTAGAGAATGTAATTAATATTTTCCGCATTAATGATGCATTATTTTATGACACATCCACTATCAAGACCTGAGGGCATAGATGGACTGGTATCTTGGGAACGTCTCGGATCACATGCTGAGTAGTCAATGACAGTCGTCCCTAACATTGTCCCCGGGATGCTGTTAATCTTGGACTCTGTCTGTCTCTGTCAGACTTACTAATGCTGCAGCAGCAGCTCTTTGTGAGAGGAATGGAGGCTGAAGGTCCACTGGACTGCATTTTGAAATTAAAAGTACATATCTCAGTTGGACAAAAAAAAAATATTTTATCGACCTGGATGGATCTTCTTATACCTGGATGGGGGCCCAAGTAAAGCCTATGTATGGGAAACATGACATATTCTTAAACTCAGTTGGTATCTGCTGCTGTACTTTGTTATAAAATTTGAGCTTACCTAATTAAACATATATACATGTGTTTTGTTGGCTAATTGTCAAACTTCACATAATGAAATTGGGGTATCTTTGTTGTTCACATTGTTTCATTGTTATGTTAAAAAAATCCCCAGATGAAAGGTTACCAAAAGTCCCTATGAAAGTCCTTCATTTTATACCTATACCATAGTTTATTTGTAGTTTTAGATTGTGTGTATGTTGGTTGGTAATTATGCCAATCAATCAAATGCTTCATCATAAACTGTGGGAAATCCCTATCAGGTAAATGAGATGCAAACGAACGTATCACTTTATAAAACATACTTGTCAACCTATGGGGAATTGGACATTTAGCATACATATGTAAAAGGCTTTTATAGAGCTTTTTTTTCCTCCTGTTTACAGAACTTGACTACACCGAGGCAATAATGTGCAAAATAATTAGGTTGTTGCTTAAAACTCAACTCATGTTTTTTTTTTTCTTGTTTTCTTTACAGAACAGCAAACTTTACTCTAACAATAAAATAGCAGCATTCTAGCCTTCTATGTTAGTAGAATGAAGTAAATATACTAGTCTGAAGGAGAGGGTGTTGTGTTCTGTTGATCTGTCCTGTAGCTCAATACACAAAAGCATCCTTTTGCCCAAACAGTCATGACCATATGGTGCTCTGGTGGAAGGGAAATGCTGACTCGCTGCATGTTGTTCTTGAGTTGAGGTTATCTTGCTTCACAATGACTCCTGGCCTCAGTGGGGCGGGCAGCTTTGGCAAACGCAGGCGGAAGCTCATGGTGATGCCAGAGGAAGTCTTGTCCTTCTCTCTGTGTGAGCTTTGTTGGCAAAATGTTCAGTAATTCAAAACAAAACAACAGAAAAAAATAAAAACAGAAGCACAAGGAGGTGGTTTAGAGTGCCGTGGTGATGCTGACACACAGGCTTGTGACAGAGTAGCCTGACCAACCTTGGAGGTGAAGCTCTCGTCCTTGTGATTCAGAGGGAGCAGAACTGATTAATTCTCTAAGGGAGAGGGCTGGTTTTCTCAAAAGAGTGGTAAGATATGTTTGGATTTTTTAGTAATAAATACAGCTTTATTTGTGTCAAGTGATGTTAATAATAATAATTTTTAGCTTGGAAAAAAACCATGAAGAATGGACACTGCGCATGTCACTCTTGTACTTCAAAACCATTTAATTCTATTCTATTAGAAAGAATGGTCCAAATAACTATATTTTAAATGCTGTCTTCCTCATTCTTTATCTTCAAGATGTACAAACCGATGACCAGCACCTTTTTAGGTGTTGGACTTGTGGCACAACCATGAGGGAATATAAGTTTAAGTTTTTCTTCTTTTTCTTCAGGACATTCAGTATGTTCAACTATTGGACTTGAACCGGTTGAAGACAACATAGGAGGCTGCTGTGTCAATCAGAGCTTGAAGCCCCTGTAGGGTAAGACATGGGGAACACAGCGACCAAGTTCCGCAAGGCTCTCATCAATGGGGATGAGGTCCTGGCCTGTCAATTGTATGAGAGCAATCTGCAGTTCAAGGAGGCTCTGGATCCCAATGCTACGTATGGAGAGTCCTACCAGCACAACACTCCACTACATTATACTGCCCGGCACGCCATGACACGCCTACTCAGGTCAGAATGCATCCCATAAAGAATCCAAATGTTTCTTTAAAATGGAAAATGGAAATCTAAGGATTGATAGATGAGGGATTAATCTGTGGGGTTTTGTATGCTTCTATCTAATAATTCAATTATTTGCATTTGTGTGATACCCTTTCAGATATCAAAACCATCTCTTACTTTGTCACATTACATTGTACCATGTAGTAAGGTATTACTGCATTATAAGAGCAAATTGTCGTGTTTTCTGTCTGTTTGTACCAGTCCCATCTGCCTCCCCAAATAGCCATCTGTTAGCAGCTCTTAGGAATGCAACATGCTGGGATGGAATAGGATAGGCCACAAAGAACATCCCATGCCACAAGCTCACAACCTTGCATGGGTTTATATTAACTGTTCTCAATTCTATTAACATTTCTCTTTTCACAATTTATATAGCACCTTTCAAAGCAAATTTACAAAGTGTTTTACAATAAAACACCAAGACACTAGCTGAAACCATTGTGAAACAAACATAGAGTGAAAATAAAACATCACAATGGACGAAATCACTTTTTTAAGTAAGTGTGTTTTTTAAAAGTGATTTAGCAGTGATGGAGTTTGTAGTTTTAAACTCCACAGGCAGGTAATGGTAAACTAGATACTTTGATAGGTGGATGGATAGATAATTCTGATCATTCTAGCGTAGCATAGCACTAAAATTCTGAGACTTATTAACAAAAAAGAATTCATGGAATTCTCTTGAAAATGATTAATCTGAGGTGCAATGCATATTTTCACATTAACCTTCACTGCACCTGTGGGCCTGGTGCACATATGTGTGTCCTGTGAAAATAAGCAAAATCTTGAAATGGACCGGTATCCCTGCCTGTCTTATTTTTAGGTATTTTCTCCTAAACAAAGATGGGAATCCCAACAAGCGTAATGTGCACAACGAGACATCTCTGCACCTTCTCTGCATGGGGCCCCAGATCCTGACCTCAGAAGGGGCGCTGCAGCCCCGGATTTCCCGGCCATATGAAGATGAACAGCGGCGGGCAGAGTGTCTACAAATCATCCTGGCATGGACTGGAGCAAAGCTGGACCATGGAGAGTATGAGAGGGCTGATATCAATGCCATCGACAACAAGAAAAATACCTGCCTACACTATGCTGCTGCCTCGGGCATGAAGATCTGTGTCGGGGTACTATTACATAATCCTTCAGATATTTTTTCAGTCTGGGCTGATGTAAAATATTCCCAAATATGACATTTTTAGGTAAAGATCAAAGGCAACATTGATGGAACAGAAGGGTCCTCGTGAGCCAGGGAGCAATTTGAAGGGAAGGAAGATAAAAGGGGCCACAGTAACCCTGATGTTAACACAAATGACTCAATCTGTCATTTTATTAACTCTGAGTCTTTGTAGAATATTGGCTGGCATGCTGCCTTCTGTCGGGTCTAGTTGTGACCCTGGCTAAGGGGCAGTAATTTACAGGCTCACCGCACCCATTATGTAAAGTTTGGTCAGAGCAGCCCGGGGGAGTTTTGTGTTTTTTGTGAATGATGTGCAACACAGTATGTCTGTATTAATCTCTGGGGCAGGATGCATCACATACACAAGTCTAATATACATAATTTAAGATAAAATAATTTAGTTGTTTTGTTTCTTCAACATCTGCTGTTGAAAAGCTTGACTTTGTAGGCTGAATTTAGTTTAAAATGGATGGCGTGTAGGATCTAGCAGTATAATGTAATTTTCATGATAAAGGATTTAAAGTTCATTGTGAACAAAAGCAATTATCAAATGGATTTAACTATGACTACACAGCTAATTGTAGATACTCAAATTGCAATGCTCATGCAATATAGCATAATTATGTAATTTAAAGTGGAAATGGCCAACCTTTTTGGTTCAACTTATCATTAGGGAAGTAAATGCTGATTGTACAGTAATGGCTATAGAATGATGACAGATCGTTTTTCTATAAGTCTTGTTTTCACTATACAATTCTCTCTGCCAGCAATCATGATCTCCTGGGAAAATGAAAGCTTTTTTTACACAAACATTAAACATTAGATAAGATTAGATTAAACAAACGGCACACACATAGAAGAGTCACAAAAGAAGAGTCACAAAGAAACAGCAACTAGTTTTCTTCCAAATATGCTGATATTTTAGTTTGATATTTTAGTATCTTCTTTCCCTATCCCTACTATAACATACTAGACGGAGTGTTGTGGGAGATCCACATTTTACTGTCCTTGGCACCACTACAGAAAACAGCTTCAAGTTCTTCCGGGAATCAAAGACGTCACTGGCCCCAAAATAACAAAGGTTTTTGAAACTGTGCCCCGGAGAGACAGAGAACATTAAAACCCGCTATTTATTTGGTTCAGGTGGCCAATTCTTACAAATTATACCTTTTTTAAGGTAGGGTTGGGTGCAGGTTAAGGTAAGGAATAATGTATTAACGCGACACCTGTTCTGGTTGACTTTGAAACGGCGTCACAAACCAATCATACCAGTTGGAAATGCTGCTTTTAAAAGGTGTCTGGTTCCACTTCAATAAATTATGATATAATAATATTTAACCCTGAAAGTCGTACAGCGGCATATCTTGCAAAATGCAATGTACACCATTGGCAAACCTAAATGTCATGGTTGGGATGGCAGCAGGTCTGCTGTGATGAAATAACTTTTAAATAATGTAGCAAAAGTGGAATAGAATAAATAGAGGAAGGAAAGATGATAGTGTGAATTCATAGTCATGATTTGAATTAGTTTTGTTTTTTTTCACTGTGATAAATCATTAAAGCACAACCATAACAACCAAAAGGAGATGTTCTTTCTGCTGCTACTTTAATGACAAAATAATTGGGGTTATCATTTCTACCATAATTGCTTAGCAATTCCCTCAACAAGTATCACAGAGTAAGTGGTCCTTAACTATTTTGTAATTCAAGGTGTCTCACAATAGAGGCCAGTGAGCTTTAGTACGTATCACTGCAGATAATGTGTGCCTCTTGATCCATAGACTAATTTTCCTCTTGTTTTCACAGTTCCTGGTGCAGAGAGAAGCTGACCTTTTTGAGGAGAATGAAAACCACGAGACTCCATGTGACTGCGCAGAGAAGCAGCACCACAAGGAGCTGGCCCTCTGCCTGGAGTCGCAGATGGTCTTCTCTCTTGCCCCCGAAGCAGAGGGCATAGAGGCAGAGTACGCAGCACTCGACCGAAGAGAGGTACAGAAGCAAAAATACCAAGAGGCAGCGGGTAGACGGCTTTTACTCAACTGGTGTCACTTACAACATACCAGTAACAAGCTTGTACAATGTCCCTGATTGTAACTAATCAGATGCATTCCTAGAACCATCTGAGCAGGTATTCCCTGTAGTCGGACTGTGAACAAGACTAACCCACAGCTTGCTGACATCTTGCTATTTCTGACAAAAAAAAAACGACAGACATTATCCACTGAGGACTGAGAGACAGGCCTGGGCTGTTTATTCTATTTTGGGGTCTGAAAAATGAGACTAATTTCCATTTTGTTACCCCGTTAGTTGTTTTGATCCAAGAATGTAGGGGGATTCAATCTCTTTTTTTTATGTTTTTGTCCAGAAAGTTGTAGAAAGTTTATTTACTTTAACATTTTTAATTTAAATATAACAAATAGCTAAAAAATAAAATAGATCCATTGGTCTATTTTATTACATCCGTTTTACACAGCACACCTGCAGGTGTGTAATCTTCTGATGATGTGTGATTCTTCATGTTCTGTTTATTCATTCTAAATAGTATAAATGTCTGTAGTTAGAAAAACAAATCTAAATGAGCATCCCTAGTTCACAGATTTTTCAGTTGTGTAATATTGGTACTCATAAAAGCTTACAGTACAAAACTATTTGAACATAGTCTAGTGTTTGTAATTTAGTTTTGCAAACCAGCCTACCACTTCATATTTCAGATTCTTTGGTTAAAAAACAAAAACACAAACAGACTATTCTCACAAAATAGCATGCCAAAGGGCATGTGACTCGTACCATTATCAGTCTGTTAGCTCATTGGGCTGGCTTAGTCATGCGTGAGCAATTGTGTATTCGATGTGCTTTTAATATTTCTATTCTATTCCTCACTTTGCCCCATCTTTGTTTCTACTCCTAACTCTATTCGTTCTATTTCTTGCCTCTCTCTTGCCTTTGTTGTCTCTGTTCTCTCCTCTCCTCTGGCCTCCTCTAGCTGTATGAGGGCCTGCGACCTCAGGATCTACGAAGGCTGAAGGACATGCTGATAGTGGAGACGGCTGACATGTTGCAGGCTCCACTCTTCACTGCAGAGGCACTTCTACGTGCCCATGGTACATTAAACACACAGTCGAAGTATGACGTTGGCTAGTCCTTTTTAGCACTGAGTATTACAATTCACAATTTCTAAAATTCAATATTAAAACAATATTCACATATTGTTTTATATATATTAATCCTTTTCTTTTAAAGAAAACATTTATTGAGAGATTAATTTTCATTAATTTTAATTTCACATGAACTTCATGCACCACTCCTTCAGTCTCTCCAGAGACTTCCTCACAGTCAAAACGGCAAGATTTCAACATTTGCCAACAGCCATTGTTATCTAAAGGAATTTCACTTGTATTGCTTTCACTGGAGACAGTGTCACATTGGAGATGAAGGCTTTGAATGCTAATTTAGTGGCTTGTCTTTTCCACTGAAAATGTAAGGAAGTACACTTGTCCATCTGAAAATGACACATTTTTGGCATATAATGTAAAGTATGGGACTTTGAGTTTGGAGTTACACTATAACTATACATCTATTGTTACAAAGCTTGAGAAGGTATGTGTGTAATGCATCCACACAATAAACCTGTACAAATGTACACATTTACACAGCTCAGCTTTTATGAAGTAGAGTACACTATGTATGAATCTGTCCAGTCAAATTTAAGAATTCAAATCAATTACCATACCATGATAATAGGATAACCCCCACTATTTTCAGGACTCATTTTTTGGAAAAAAATGTACAACTGGGATTAAATTACTTCAATAAATATGTATAGTTGTATTGTTTATCTTATGTTTGCGTTCCCGCTTCATGTCACCTCTGTTTGTTGCTTTTAGATTGTCATTTTAAGACAAATATTAGATATCCCCACTTTTTCAGACACATTATCAGAAGAAAAAAAAACAGGACCAACACAGTACTACCTAGATTTATGAATCAAACAAAGCCTTTTAAACTTTGGAGAATGAAAATAGAATTGAGGAATTTTGTCATTGTTTTGTCATAGTTTCATCAAATGTTCAAAAACATAGTTATTTGATTTAAAGCCTTTTTAAAACCATAATCCAGTTAATTTATCTTGGCTCGATTACGTTAGTAGAGGAGTTAGAAAAATATGTCACAGTTTTCAATTCTTCTCTGATTCAGTGGGCTGAGAGGCTGTTTTTGAGCTGCCTGTGCTACATATGAGACATACTTTTGGGAGCTTAGAGGGGAGAGATTGACCCCAGAATGGTGCTATATTTATTCACCTCCATCTTGGGAATTTTACTATCTCTCTAAAAGAGACAGGCCATTTCAGGATTTCTGTTAATCTCCAGGAGAATGTCTTTTGGACTTTTTTGTGAAAACTTTCACACGGGCAGATATTTCTGTCTTAGTCTTTTACCAGCGTTCTTATCACATTTATTGCTTGCCTGTATAACTGCCTCCCTGTCAGTCAGTATGTGATTCTGACAATTTGTATTTCTCAAGCAAAGTTTTTATATTAACACAAAATGTGGAGACTTTTTAATTTAATGGCTGCATGAAGATAGGGTCATTCTCATTGATAAGTTTTAATTGAATGGAGACAGGGAAAATTTCATTATCTAAACGAGGCCAATTAGGGTCTGAGGCATATTTTGGTGGTGAAACGTGTCTGGAGGCTGATAGTGGCCCATTTGCACAGTTGACCGGGTCATGTTCCTTATTCTAACAGGAAATTTAGACTTGGGCACAATCCAATACATTGAATATTTATACTGAAGAGCTCTCAAACCTGTTCTGCTGCTAATGTCAGATTGGACAGCTATTCTAAAACAGAAACCCAGATGGCAGCAGGTCTATGTTGTTGTTTGGAAGGTTTTGCTTGTAATGTTACAACTTGAGTGGGATTTTTTTGGAATTTGGTGTATTCACCATTGTGTTTATCAGTACTAATAAATCTTTACAGGATGGCCTAAGGATATACATGTTTGCACAGTTCATATTTATTTTTAATGGATTATGAAGTACTATCACAAAATACACTGTTTTGTTCCTTTAATGCTCTTGTTATCCAGTAATTCTAGATCAGTGCTGCTATTTTTTTCAGAGGCTTTGTCTAACAAGCCCTGGCCTGTGAATATGTTGGTTTACCACATAGCTTAAAAATCTGGGTTGTGATAAAAGATATGATGTGAGGAGTATTTGTTGCTTCACAAGGTCAATCCAAATATACATTCTATTAACTAGTTGGTTGACTGACTGGCCTATTACTACATAATCCTACATATTTTAAACTTGCATAAAAACAAACATCTTAAAAACACTGGCCATGCCCATGTCTGATGGTTACCAGGTGATGTACTAATTAAAAGGCCTCCAGCATTTCATAAATAGTCAAGCCATTTATTATACTATAATCTTTCTCTTTAATATTTCTGGATTTCTTTTGTGCCTTAGACTGGGACAGAGAGAAGCTCTTAGAGGCTTGGATGACCAATGCAGAGGAATGCTGCCAACGCTCAGGGGTACAGATGCCCAACCCGCCTCCGAGTGGCTATAACGCCTGGGACACCTTGCCCTCACCTCGGACACCACGCACCACCCGTTCCTCCATTAGCTCCCCAGATCAAATCAGCCTCATCCCTACTGATGAGGCGTCTTCTCTGGTGAGACACACCTTCAGGTCACCTCCTACCAATGTTCGTCAAATGAATAGAAGAAGAAGATAAATGAAAATTGAGATTGTCACAAAATAGGTGCTTAGTCTAATAAGTAATGTATGTAAATGAAAAAATAGGGCTCTAACAATGCTGCATTGGGTGAGTCTAATTTTGACCAAGCAACAGCACCAACTCATTTTTAGTTTTCAGAAATTTTAGGTTAATAAATTTGAGAAAATTTTAAATTGCAGTTACAGGTGTGGTAGATGAGAACATCATTTTAATGATGGTCGTTCAACTGTTTAACGCAGAGTAGCATGGTATAGGGTACAATGTGTAGTTCTTAGCAGCATCTAGATGTCACTAAATCATAAACGCTGGACCTTTAAAATACAGGACACAAAGCCCCAATGAGCTGCTATAGCAGCAAGGGTAAAAGATAGCATGGAATCACACCTACCAATAGTAACTCGCTGTGTACCCATGAAAACTCTATGTCATGGATTATTTAAATCAACCATATCTGTGTCCATGAATTCATTCAAGTGTTTCTGTTAAATTAAAAAAAAAAACATAGAGAAGCTTTCCACTTTCTGCAGATTAATGTGAAAACAACCTTTCGGTGTCAAGCTCATACATTATTCTGCACAATGAATCTCATACATCCAATTGTAGGAACAGAAAGAAATGTTTTTGAGTGAAGGGGGACTTGTCTCAACCAACTGTAGTTTGTAGTAAGTGCCACAAGATGGCAGTAGCTACGTTTTCAGTACCATATGGGACCTCTGCAAGTGACCGAATTTTTCACCACACAGTAGAGTAACAAATTTGATGTCAAATTGAGAGAGAGAGAGAGAATTTTGCTATATGTGGAGTAAATTTCAGGAGAGAAAGCTGCAAGGCACTTTGACATTGACCTGAAAAGAATCAGGTACTGGTAAAAACGGTAGTGAACTCCTCTTGGCTGACAGTAGGAGGACACCAAATTAAATAATGGCCCCTCTTTAATATAACCTGCTTCCAATGAAGGCCTTTCTCTGCAGTTGAGGTATTTAAAGGCCCTGGCTACTATTTAAGGACATAAAATATTTGATTTATGTGTCCATCCCAGGACAGTTGAGGTTTTAAAGCTAAATCATTTTATCTACCGTATTTAAATTCGAAAGATAAAAATTCCAGCAACTCTTGTAGTATAAAATAACTAATATTTTGTTGGATCAGTATTTCAGCTTGTGGCCTTCAGGCATGAAGCCATACTTGAAATCAAATTAAGTTTGTTCTTCAATGTATGATTTAATTTAAAGACTATACCGACAATGGATACACAGTGATACACTTGGTAAGCACTGATACATTCACTAAATCTAAAGTCTAAATATCATTAGTACGTGTTACTGTAGATGTTTTAAATATTTTTTGTATTATTTGATAAAAATCAGGATGTCCCAGCAGAGGTCCAAAAGGCAAAGTTGGCTCTCATGTCAGCTTTTTAGTATTAGTGAGTCAAAAATATTATTCATGCCTGTTGTGATTCATTTTCTTGTTGGTTGCACACAGACTGATCCACTAGCTGAGAAACCTAGAGTTGGTCCCTGTTTGTTGGTTTGTTTTTTTTGCATTGTTTTGTAAAAATGGGATGTAATTGAATCTGGATAGTATTTGAAAATTCTATAAACATTAATGGTGGCTGAACTATGTAATCATTTTTGTGTTCTATAAAACCAGTGGCAGTGTTTCATACTGTACTGTTTTGTTACCTGACATTGGTAACCTGGGAAAATCAACTGGGTATCTCAAAAGTTTAGTCTTAGAGGAGCTGTGATTTATTCTTTGGTGGATGTTTCGGTCCATAGTGTCTTGGCTTGTGAGCTTACTTGTTGATAGATGGTAGCTCAGGATGACAGACTCCATTCATCAATTACTTTGATAAATCATACGTTAGGGTTGTCAGACAGTATCTTTTGTTGTGGCCCCTAAAAGGTGTGTCTTGAACTGCACTGAGCCAATCGACCGGGTCTACTCAAGGGCCCATTTAAAGGTTACAGTTGATTATGTCACATTCTGCTCTTTCACAAATCAATACTTACATTGTTAAAGTACACTGCCTCCTTTATGTCTTTTGTGAGGGTCAGTCTTTCACTCACTAACAAGGCCAGTATATGTGGCTGTACTGTATGTGTTTGTGTCTCAAGTCGGAGTGTGTGTGTGTGTGAGTGTGTGTGTTTGTGTATAATTTCGTTGTTCAGCCACGTTGTTAGAGGTTAGCCTGCACTGGGTTTTTTGTACTATTGTATTTGGTTACACAATCACATATCAACTTAATAAGGGCATAACTTTCCCTGCAATTTCATTCCTTTGAATATTAAAAAGCATATAAAAGCATTACAAATATAAAAAATTAATTTAAGAAGTGATTGAGTAAAATAATGCATGAATTATAATTGAAGGCTTTTAAAAATTGTGCCACAGAGTTTGAAGATTTATTGTGAAAAGTGTCTTACTTGTGAGGTGCTATTTATCTTCAGAGACAGAATGCAACGTGGGGACTAATATTACCTCCTTTTGTCTCACAGTGTGGTATATGCATTTCTTCCATCTCCGTCTTTGAAGAACCCGTTGACATGCCCTGTGGCCACGAGTTCTGTAGAGCATGCTGGGAAGGGTATGTCATATTTATATATTTGGCCTGTGGATTGGCTTTAGATGCTCCTTATTCACTTACGCTGACTTACTTTTGCTTTTGTATGTATATATCCTCAGGTTTCTCAATCTAAAGATCCAAGAGGGTGAAGCCCACAACATCTTCTGCCCAGCCTATGACTGCTATCAGCTAGTGCCTGTGGAGGTCATAGAGAGTGTGGTTTCTCGAGAGATGGACAGGCGCTTCCTCTTGTTTGACATCAAGGTAGAGAGATGAAAGGAATGGACACTTACCAATTTCTATAAAAAATTGGTATTCAATACAGAAGAGTGAAATTATCTTGTCAACTAGAAAGATAAGGACATGATTCCTGCAGTTTAGCTTCAAGGCAAAGAAAAAAGATTACACTGTCTATAGACAGTGGGTGACTGATATTGGAGGGTATAAAGGGGCAAACATTTATGAGAGCAGAGAGATACTCTTAGACTTGAAACGTAAGCTATTCAGTAGAATTTAAAAATAATAATGAATGGCCTCTATTTGAAAACAATATTTTTTTGTGTTTACTCTAGTTTATCTTAAATGTGAGTATGTTTATTCTCTCTATCTGTTCTATATAAATGTGTGTAATACACATTTCAAATAATATACCTACAGTTGTGTATAAAATAATAGCAATAAAAATCTGAGCAAAGCTAAAGTCCTTATTATATTATAAAGTAAAACGTGTCAAGAAAAAATTATATTAGGCTGTTCAAAGAAATATCAGTGTCTGCATTTTTCTTTACAAACTCAAATATTTACTGTATAGAATGACAAATGATCAAGATTTTGCATTCCTGTGAATCACAGAACTAATATTTAGCTAAATATTAGTCCAGTGATTCACAGGAATACTAAATCCTGAAGAACACAACTGCATGTTATATATTATGTTTTCGTTTGAGTTGCCATAGAACCATCCCCATGGTCTCACTTAAGGTGCACATGCATTAGATTGAGCCATTTAAAAAAATTCTGGTAGAAGATTGGATTACTTTTAAAATAAGGCAGCACTCAAAGACTGTTATAGTAACTGATGGTATGGACTCAAAAAAGAAAAGATACACATTGTCTAGACAAGTATATATGATTTCATTTGTTTGATTCTTGATTTTTTTAGCACAATGTTTATAGGTGATAAAATCTGTGAAATTGGATTTTTAAATAACAGAGTAGACCTAAAATACATTTATTTAATAGATTATTGCATTATTGATTGATTTGTGTCTTATTTGTTATTCTGCCATCAGGCATTTGTGGAGAATAATCCAGCAATCCGCTGGTGTCCTGAGCCAGGGTGTGAACGGGCAGTGCGACTGAATACACAGGGCCCTGGAGCATCAACTGCTGATCCTCTTAGCTTTCCACTACTTAGGGCCCCTGCAGTAGATTGTGGCAAGGGGCACCTCTTTTGCTGGTTGGTAATCAATGCTACTCCATAGATATATGAGAAATGTTTTACAGTAGCTTCTAGAAGGCACAATTTGGATGTGCTACAGCACCATCTTGTCCTCCCGGTGACTTCTGGGATAGTGTAGTGTGCTTCACTTGCACACTACAAAATATGACTGGATGTAGAAAACCATCAGGCTACTTTCGCCTACCCGCCTACTAAGGTATTCTGACATTGTAGATAATAGGTTACTAATAATAGGTGGTTAGTTGCCGGTTTCATGACAGCTTTTGTTTTAGAATAGTAATAATCTATTTTACTGAAAACAAAACAGATATGAAGAAAAGAACATTTTTTTATTGGTATGGGTAGAAAAACTGTACAAACATCAGAGGTGTGTTTGTCCAGATCTGTGTATGTTTGATTAAATGCAGCCATTTTTATGTCATTCATTTACATACACTACCCCAAAAATGTCAACTGTGAAAATTTTTAACTAATGTAAAAAAAAGATATGAAGTTCCCAGGTGCACTGTGAAATGTACATCTGTGAAATGGAAAAAGTTTGAAATCACCAAAACTGAACAGAGAGTTAAATAGCTAGGAAAGAAGTGGGGCCAAATAAGAATCCAATGGACACTTTCGCAGAGAGTTCTGAAGCTCTATTGGGAAACATTTCTTCACCTAGCAGCATTCCGACTCTATTTCTAAATGAAAGAGTGGCTAGATGGAAGCCAATTCAGAGTAAAAGGTCGATACAATGACAGCCCACCTGGAGTTTGAAAAACAGCACTTCAATAAATCTGGCAGTGAAGTAAAAGATTTCCTCATCTGAAAAGGATTTCCTCATCTAGGGAGAACGATTAGGTGAAAACCTGGTATCACTCATGAAAACAGACATTACCACTCTTTATACAAACAGTCAAAACTCCTCATGCAAAAACTTGCCATAACATTCCTTTGACTTAAATGGTTAAATATTTAACTATCGGTGGAATATGTGCATATATAGGTGGATAAAAAACAAACATATTTAGTCGGTTGTTTCAAACACTAAACATTTTATATTTTCTGATAATTATGCTGTATATACACTTGAATGCTATATTTAAGCGTCTGTCTTATGTATATGTTTGTTTTCTTGCATACCTTACTTGAATATTTCTGTTTACACACATTTGTAAATATGTTCTCTCTCTCTCTCTCTCTCTGGCTTGATAGCATGCTCATGAGGGAAGAGGCCAGATGCTGTGTAGTCTGCCACCTTTTTTCCTCTGTATTCATCCATTCCAGCACCCTGCAAAATGCCCCAGCAGTTACCATACCTCACTGCACTTCACTGCGCTATCCACTTCCTTTAAAAAGTATCCCCTAGGCTCACTTGTCAGGTTCACTCGAGAGTTCATTTGACATGACATTTGTTAATGTAGCTGGATGTAATACAGGTTCAACTTGTATCGTTTTGACATGAGGAAGCCTTTGTTTGAAAGGCAGATATTACCAATGAATGGTGGTTGACAGTTTTGACAATATCTCTGACAGCATTGCATGATTGGTGTCTTCATCATTTGCTCTATTTCTATGTGTAGCCAAGAGACAGAATGCTTGCTTTGAAGAGTTAAAGGTCCCATATTGTGAGAGAAGTGAGATTTGAATTGCTTTTTGATTTTATTATTATATTGTTTTATAAATACTGACCCATGTTTTAAAACACAAAATCTTGTTAGTTGTAAGTACAATATGGGAACTTTAATTACCTTCATCAAGGAAATAATGTTTTAGATGACTTTGTCAGCAAAATGCCTCAAAAAGCATTGGGTGGATTTTCTTCAAATTTTCAGTGAATGTTGGGAATGGTACCATGAACGGATGATTCAATTTTGGTATTGATCTGGAAGAAATCCTGGTTTTTGGATCACTTCGATTTTTTTAATGTTTGGTAACATTGTGGTAAATGGATCTTGAACAGGCGCCATCATTTGGAGCCACCTGGTGGTAAAAGCTTGCACCTGCATACTATCCGACAACAATGTTGGGTGGGATTCACAATATGTTTGGTGGAGATCTGCACCCTCAGAGTGCTTTTCTAGCTTCATCTGTCTTCAATATGTTATCTGTGCCT
Organism: Lepturacanthus savala; assembly: GCA_030544235.1. Taxonomy (NCBI): domain Eukaryota; kingdom Metazoa; phylum Chordata; class Actinopteri; order Scombriformes; family Trichiuridae; genus Lepturacanthus; species Lepturacanthus savala. The sequence goes on from CM060467.1 coordinate 7,535,629, forward strand.
GTCTGTGTGTATTCAGGGAGTGTCAAGGTGAGGCCCACGAGCCCTGTGACTGTGAGACCTGGAAGCTCTGGGAACAGAAAATTTCAGAGATGAGACCTAAGGAATGTGAGTATTGATATTAATTTTCTAGGTGTAGCTTTCTTTCAAATTTGCTGGTCTGTTTCAGAGATAGTTTTGAAGAGTAATTACACCGTAATTACAACAGTATTTTTATGTGTTTTAAATTTCAACTTGCTCAGTCTTTTTGCCAGAAGAATTAAGATCATGCTACCTGGTGGTAAATTGTTATAATCAAAAGGCAACTCATTTACTTGCCCAGATTTTTTGGTATGCAGTCAAGTGATTGATTTGGAGCTAAATTGCCTGGGTCTCAACCGCAGTAATTACAAACCGTTGAGCACTAAGCCAATTAAAATTCACCATGTTGATGATAAATTATTAATTAAAATGAACAACCCACTCACTGAGAGTGTGCAATGTTTAGAAGAAGTAATTGCTCTGTGGACAATCTAATAGATGATTTAAGATGGCACAAGTCTCTCTAAACTGCCACTTCATTGATGTGACAGTTGAAAGATAAAAGCAATTATTTTGTTTTGGATCTTCCCCTTCGTTTTCTTTAGATTCTGTTTTATCTTGGCATTTAAAACAGCACATCGGGGTGCTATGATAATAGCCAATTATTCTGTTTGTGTGCATGTGCGGGGTGGGTGGGTGCATGAGCATCTCGGGAGATGTTAACAAAATATATAAGCAATACACATTAGTCAGGCAGGGCAGTTTCCCCCTCTGTGCAGTGGTCTGTTTAGACATCGTGGTAATAGCCATTCTCATTCTGTCTCATTATGCCTTTATTTGTTTTGTTTACCTCCCCCTCCTATTGAAGTGGCTGGTGTGACCGAAGCTTACGAGGATGCAGCCAACTGCTTGTGGTTGCTCAGTAACTCCAAATCCTGCGCCAATTGCAAGTCCCCAATACAGAAAAATGAGGGCTGCAACCACATGCAGTGTGCTAAGGTAAGTTAGTTTGGGAGGTAGGGAAATTACACATGTATGCACAGCATCACACAAAGAACAGGCAGTCGATTTATTTTGATTAATGGGGGATAAAAAAAAAAAAGCATATTGCAGTTTTAATAAAACAACAACAAATGTGCTTGATTCTAACACAGTATTTTCAATAATGTTTGGATAGTTTTAATCATAACATCTTCTGAGAATTCACCGAGGGCAGCCTCCAGCGCAAGACCATCAGTTACAGTTTGCTACTCTTTTTGTAGATTGTATGACAAAATTTAATATACAGAGGCACTGCAACCATTTCAAGATAAGCCTCCGTTTTTATTGCTCTAATTTTTAAATAATTTATTACAGAGAGGGTAGGAATTGGTGTATGCGTGATACACACCATGCTATGCAATGCTACCATCAGAATATATAGTGGGTGACATGTATAGTAATGAATATCCCAATAAATATCACAGAATTATCTTGCTATCAATGTGTCATTTCTGTATTTATTAAGTTATGTACCCAAGCATTCAAAATTGTATAATAAAAGGTTAAACTTATGTTAGGTTAAACTTGTGTTATGTTGATTATAAATCAACAGAGTTTTGATTTGCTGAAACCAACAGTAAAACAAATCTTAAAAAACATTCTTCAAGAAAAACCCCCAAACAAAAACGGCAATAAGGTAATCCCACAACAAAGACGTAGGAATAAGTTAAATGATTAACAATGTGATAGTTAATCAACTTACTTCTGGTTGTTATTCAGAAACTCAGAAAAGCTAATTATGTATTTTAGGGTAGATTTTGTTGTGTTTTATCACTCACAAATGTTGAGTCATATAGAGGTGACTGAAATAGAAAAGGATATACTGGTGGAGGGGACAGAGTGTGAGACTGATAAGCAGAGTCGTGTTGCTCTGTTACTATTGCTGTTGCTGGAGGGCAGACCATGAAAGGAGCATGTTACAGTCATATAGCCAGACTGCTTTTGTCTGTGTGACAGCCCTGTCACTGTCTCCATCCTGGTTAAAGAGGCTGACTAGAGATTGAGATTAGTTTGGGAGGAATGGAACAGCTTTCACAAGCTGAGAGGCCACAGAGAGCCCTGCTTCGTGACCTGTTATTACTTGGTAAGAAATGGCTTTACTCTAGTTGCTTAGAAACACAAGACTTAGTGTTGCCAAGGAACATTTGTCTTTTATTGTCATTTATTTTCCTTCAGTGTTTCTCCATTTGTTTTTAAAGCTTAAGTCTCTCACATGCTGTCTTTTTTTGTATGTCTGACCTTACTGTTATCCACCCTCCAACACTTTTATTTGTTATTGATTATTTTCTGAAGTGTCATGTAGGCCTAGTTCCAAGACAACATGGGTCTCAGCCTTTGGGGTTTTGCGTTGCTTTGGCTAACATATCACCCGCAGGAGTGCTTGTGGCATAGGGAGAGAAATCACTTATTCCTAAATAGGCTGCGAATTGGAGTGGCTGTAGTGTTTTGTTGTTCTACAATACCCGAGTGCCTTCTAGTGGCAGCAGGCTACATGAAATTCAACACAAGCTTCAAACAATGCCATTTATTAAAAAAAGAGCAAATTGGAGAGAAAGGTTGGGTAGAAAATTAAGATCGAGATGAGACACAACAGGTAAGTAGATCTTGAGTCCTGGTTTTCTGATTCTGACTCTTGAAACCATCCTTCACCCTTCAAAGCAGTCAAGGGATGTAAAAATAGATTCTTCATTAAAACCTGCTGATGTAAAACAAATCTTTTCTTCTTTCACATCCTAAATGGAGAACAATTTTAGTTATCTTCACATACTGTGACATGGTAACTCTCCATTGCTATTTTTTTTGGATGGTATAAAAAAGTAAATGACATCAGTGTTTCGCGATTCAGTTTCTGATGTTACGTCGACCAGAACAGTCAATCAATCATCTTCAATATCCACTTATTCCTCATTAGGGTCACAGGAGTCTGCTGGAGCCAATCCCAGCGCATTACGGCGAGAGGCAGGGATACACCCCAGATGGTCACCAGCCTATCGTGGGGCGCACACATCGATCACTCACACATTCACACCTACGGGCAATTTAGAGTCACCAATTAACTTCAGCATGTTTTTGGACTGTGGGAGGAAGCCGGAGTACCCAGTGAAAACCCACACAGACATGGGGAGAGTTGGTAGCCTAAACATTAGAGAAGTGAGGTTCTGACCAGAATGTTGCCATTTTGATCCACGGACCAGCAGGATAAAATCTCCAACCACTCCAGTGGAGCTGCTCAGTGGCTGGCAGATCACACTATTGTTGTACTGGGCAGCTTCCAGGTGTCAATGTGATCAGGTTATTTCTATAAAAGAGAGCCTTCCTCTCAGTGAAACTCCTCTTAACATTGTATGTGTGTGTGTGTGTTTTTCCTATTCTCTTCTTGTAGTGTAAGTATGACTTCTGCTGGATCTGTCTGGAGGAGTGGAAAAAGCATAGCTCAACCACAGGAGGCTACTATCGCTGCACCCGCTATGAAGTCATCCAGCAGGTGGAGGAGCAGTCTAAGGAGATGACTGAAGAGGTACGCATATAGACAAGCACCCAATCCATGTTGGGTTGAATTCATTTGTTGTTGGACTCACTTCTATATCTCAGCTATCCCTCTTATGGTACTAAACAAACTCAAGAAGCACATTGGCAGCAGATAGCTGTCCCATTTCCAAAATTAGACATCACTGAAAGAATAGTGACCAGATAGTTTTGAGTGGTCACAGCTGTTACTGTCACAATACATGCACTATGTTTAGACTTTTGATCTCAATCACTTCCACCTACCTTCATCAAATTTAAAAAGAGGTTAATTCACATTCCTCATAATCACTAGTACTGATTTAACCTGCTGCACTCCTCCTTGGATAATCTCAACCAGAGTCCCAACACTTTATTCTGTGAGGGGAACAACATGCTCAGTACCTTATTAACCGTGACTGGTGTCTCATCATGGTTTTGCAGGCAGAGAAGAAGCACCAGAGCTTTCAGGAACTCGATCGCTTCATGCACTACTACACGCGCTTCACGAACCACGAGCACAGCTATCAGGTAAACAGGGCTGGTTTTACCTTCCAATGATGTTTGTTTTGCATAGTGTACAGACACTCGAGCAGTGAATGTAGAAAGTGGGAACTTGTCCTCCATTGTAAAATGCATATTCTGTATTGCATTATATTTCTGTATAATGTACAAGTAGTAGTAGCTATAACATTACTGGAAACTGACCTACTGAAACTACCTATCTGATTGGTGCCTTAATTTAAAGTAGGCTGTGCACACATTTGCTCACTGTTGTAGCCTCATATTATGGAATTCTTAAATTGTTTTGGTCAGGCAGGCTTTTCAAGCATTTTTGTGTCAAGTTTAAACAGCTTCTGTCTCCCTCACTATAGTTGGAGCACCGACTGTTAAAAACAGCCAAAGAGAAGATGGAGCAGCTCAGTCGGGCCCTGAGTGGAAGTGAGTGTACAGTCTGCCATAACATTGTCAATCTTTATTACACATCTAGATGTGTCTTAATCTAGTCCTCTGATATTGAGCTTTGGGAAATAAGAAGGAGGGAGCCACAACACAAAGATATTTTAATAATGTATTAATGACAGTTGTTGTAGTTATTATTCAGCAGGCATGTCTTAGTTACAGGAAAGCTGTACTTTGTGATTAAGCTTTGTCTGGAGCACTTTAAACCCCCATCTGTATAGGCAATTACATCCTATTTAGCGTAACACTCAATCTAAGGCTCAATGCATAAGTCCACCCTCCGGACAAGAGCCATCGTGGACTTTACAGGCCTGACATGTTCACTGTCATCACATCAAGTCTGTGAGGGCACTGGTGTGCGAGGGGATACAAATGTGTTATTGGGACATGAGACCTTTAGTGTTTCTATGGAGATAAATTGAAATTCCTGACCCAATAATTCATTTTAAAGTGCTTTTCTGAACACCCCCTAATGGTTTTGATACATGCACATCTTCTGCTCAACAAATCTCATCTGAATGTTCACTGAGATTTTCCCTTTATATCAATTGCTCTTATTTTATATTTACATTAAATCCTCAACTGAGGACCTTTGCGTTGTAGATTGACAACAAAACAATGTTTGCCTGTCTACTTTAGCAGATTATAGTCAACAAATCTAAGTTATTAAGCTGTTCGATCTACCATTCTGTATACATTACACCCCACTACATCAATTATTTATACTACAAAAGTGAAAAAAGCAAATGTCATCAAAGGTAATGTTTTATATAGGCTATATTATGATAGTTTTTATTGATAATAATAAAAATTGTCACATTATAGCCTATTACTGCAGGATTATGGGTCATTTTCTGAGCGAAGTCTGGTGAAGTCTGCATCCTATATGGACTCTGTAGATGTCCACTTGAGGCACCTTGAGGGCTTGATGAATTGTGGGTTTGGACAGCCCGCAGCACTCACAGACTTCCTGGGAATGCACTCGCAAGGACCACAAATCTGCAAGTGCAATGAAGTTTGGACATTTGGTTTCAGCCTTAACATCAATAGATCTAATTGCAGTCTTATTACTTGCATAATTCTGACTGCTGGCTGACAGAGAATGCCGATAGCTCAGTGGTCATAAGTCTGGCTTAGTTAAAAGTATGCAAAGTTCTTTCTGCACAATATATTTGCACATAGGTTTTTATTCTTACTGACTATTGTCCATTCTTAATCCTACCTGAATCACATTTTTTTTTTTTTTTTTTTTTTGGGGGGGGGGGGGGGGGGGCATTAAATAAAATAAACAGTATTTTGTTAACCTGGTTTGAACATCCTGATTACTTTTTTGTTTTGATCGTTCAAAAGTTCAAAAAAACTTTCTTGGTATACTTTTTTTGTTTTGGTAATGATACTTACCTAGGATCAAGAAAAAGTTTTTGTATGATTAGGAATGATTAAATGAAGATTTAAGGCTCAGAGATCACAAAAATCCAGCAGTTCCTGCCTCAGTGTCTACAATAGATGAAGCACAATGCAGATGTTATTTCATATACTTTGTTCCTGGATTATACTGCTGATTATCTTCATTGTTTGATGCTAATTTGCTTAGATGTGAGTATTTTAGGCTGGACTGCAGATGTATTCTACAAAAGTAAAGCAGATGTTAATTCTTGTTCTCTCACTCTATTTCCCAGGGGAAGGAGGCCCACCTGACACTACATTCATTGAAGATGCGGTCTTAGAGCTACTAAAGACTCGTCGCATCCTCAAGTGCTCTTATCCTTATGGATTCTTTCTGGAGCCTAAAAGCACAAAGAAAGAGATCTACGAGCTTATGCAGGTTTCAGTCCCACTTATTCAGAAAAAAATAACAACAAAAACAGCCAGTCTTCTAAGGGCTGGTAAAGGTTGTGGGACCAAAGCTTTCTACTTCATGATCTTCACAGTCTGCCCCAGTTATGTCTAAACATCTCAGCTTATAGTTAAAGATCAAATTTAATGTAATTTATGAACACTGGTTTAGACACAGAATATATGTACTGTAGTATTTTATAGTATTGAAAGGCCAAGACATAAAAGCCAGCTGGTCTTTTATGTTGTGGCCTTTTAATACTGTAAAATAAATGGGCAACGATCCCAGAGGATTTACACTTTCTTAGAAGCTTGTGAAGTGAATATAGTTTTCAAAGTGGATACATACACAACAACCTTGAAAGTAGCTCACTTGAATTGGAACAATTATTTTATGAGACAAAAACTTGAAATTGTGTGTTTTTACACTAAAATAAAATTGAATCAAATCAAAATCTCTCAGCCAGTTCTCTCTCTCCTTTCAGACGGACTTGGAGATGGTGACTGAGGACCTCGCACAAAAGGTTAACCGGCCTTACCTGCGGACCCCACGGCACAAGATCATCCGTGCGGCCTGTCTGGTTCAGCAGAAGAGACAGGAGTTCCTAGCCTCAGTAGCGAGGGGAGTGGCCCCCAATGACTCTCCTGATGCCCCCAGGCGCAGGTACCATACTGTACAGATGTTCAGCTCACTGAAACTATCAACCCTAACTCTCAGAGTGAAACGCAGTGCTGTAATATCCCATTACCATAATTTGAAATCATAAAGAGTGACTCCATTAGGTATAAAATTTCATTTCATTTCAATATCATTAATCAAATTCTCATACTGATAAAAAAAAATTCTCTCTCTGGCTTTGCTCACTTGCAGTTTTGCTGGCGGAACGTGGGACTGGGAATATTTAGGCTTTGCATCACCTGAGGTAAACGGAACAAGTTTAACAAGCGCATATAAATCACTGTATCTTTTGACACTGTCCATTATAGCCTGACAGAGATCAGATGGATTTTATGATTACATATCTAAACAAGCTAAAACAATCACTCTTGTTTTATCACACTCATTTATAATGATTTTAGATGCATCATCATAGTAGTACGTAAACTGGACTCAATTATAATAATAATGCCAATGTACAGTTAAATGAGCACATTAATCACTATGACAGATGCAGTAATATTTTACTTGCAGGCTGGTTATTAATCATTGTATTTGTAATTATTACCTGTGAATTGTCACATCTGTGATTAGGAAACAACTGATTTGATCCGCTAATGCAGGCAAACTATAATTCATTTCACATCATGATTATTAGCCAATTAGGTTGTATAGCCCTACATTATACATCTTTTCTTTGTCATTATGTATATCAAAATCTTTTTAAATCATTTTAATATTGCAGGTTTGACTTTGGCTGTGTAATAGCACCAAAAAAAGCATTATGACCCAAAGATCACCATGTTATTCAACACACTGGGGCATGCCAGATGGTTCAGTGTTCCCCTGTGCACCCAGTTGGAATGATTAAAAGCACTGCACTCTACGCAACACCTACGCAGGTTACTCCCGAACATTTTAACAGGCGTTTGTGGTTAACACATAAAACTGTCAATCAATCTAATGATTATTGACCTGGCTTTTTCTGCATTGCTTAATGCATGCACCCAATAGTGATGCACTATGGCAATATGTTGTATTATTTCTCTAACTTTCTGCACGGCGGTATGTTTTAAACATACAGGCTTATCATCTGGGACACATTCACATAATGTGGTTCAACAGCTGCATCTATATTTACGCTTTTAGTGTTGCTTTCTTCTGAAGTGTTAAAAACTCAACACAAATATGCAAATTGCATCAAACCTAAACCTCTCGGGTTATTGTGCATATCTTTTAACAGCACAGAGCAGGCATTTCCCTATTGACAGGAAAACAAATGACAGGATCAGTCTTTCCTGCTTGTGTAATAAATTAATTTTGACACTCTTTATCCCCTGCCTGCTCAAAGGAAAAGTAGCGTTTATGTTTACTGAGTCAACAGTCACTGCTGGACACATATTTCTAGTTGTTGTTGTGAGTGAAATTAAGGCTGTCAATCAATTATAAAATTATAATGATATCAATTATAATCAATTATAATATTATAAAATTAAGTAATTAATGGCAAAATCTTCTGAAAGCTTGTAATAATAATGAATAATTAAATGTACGTAATGTAGAATGACCACAAGTCAAGTACTCTTTAATAGCAATTTTTGAACAAATATTCTCTCCTGTTAACAACAAATTTTCAATAAAACCATTAAGACAGGTGACCTGATAGCCAAGCTGTTAAGGCACATACCACATGGGCAAACATGCCCTAAGCAGCAGATCCACAGTTTGAATCCTGGCTGGCCGGACCTTTATTGCATATCATTACCCTACTCCCTTTCCCCCTTTTCTGTCTCTCTATTTTCAACTATAAGTAAAGGCACAAAATGCCCCAAAATAATCTTTTTTAAAAAAAAGAACATCACCCCAATCAACTGTTAGCTTTAAAGGCAGATTTCTTATCTGCACTTACAGGAATAATAAGTATTTTAAAACAACTTAGAAGGCACAAATTTCTTATACACATAAATATAAAAGATAATTAACAACTACAAATGTGTTCAATGTTCAAGTAATAATAGTCCTTCAAATATAAAAAAATGATAATAAAATATTGTTTATTATATTCACACATGAAGACACAGAGAGAGAGTTGAAAGGAATTATTTCCCTCCACATGTGGCCTAACAATGGAGTGCAATTTAGCCCCCTTCCAGGCAAGCTATTATTAGTAGTATTAGGTCATCTAGTTTCATATACCAACATCTTCCATCTAGCTTTAAAACAGAGCCATTGCCAAACAAATTAAGTCACAATTCATTGTGTTACATGTTGCCTGCTTTCACCTGTTGCTAGTCTAGACACACCGATGAAAAGTGGAGTAGCAGTGAACACTCTTGGATGAATAAGAAAATAAGAAATAAATTGTTTACATTTTGCTGCACTGTTGCTTGAGAATGGAAGGAACGATCAATACTATCTCTTGGTTTATTGTACTATCATCATAGATCATTAAGAGACATGTACAATATAAACCAACTGAATCCCACACAACTAGTTCAGTATACAAGCAACAACAACCAGTTTAATTGAGCTACATACACACTACAAATATATGTATTTCCTTTAAAAGAACAAATCACCAATGCAAATTCATGTGGTGCTCATTTCCCCTCAAACCTCCTCTCTCCTATACGATTTAAATAACAACCGAGCCTCATATCCCTTTACTGCCAGCAAATTATGTTGTGCACATCGGTTTTTGAGAAAGTTCACAGTAAACGTTGCCACCAGATGCTGAACACTGAGCCACTCTAAAACGATGAAGTTTTTATTTCGGTTCCTTAATTAAGAGGCTTTGTCTCTCAGCTGCAGTAGTTAATGGGAACACCATACTAATAATCAAAGCCTGATGACAATGCCTCACAGGCTCAGCTACAGATGGTCCGCTCCACAGCTCTTACAATGCCTGCAGATCACTTCATAGGGAGATATATTTAGAGCGGTGGAAGAAAGAGGACATGAATGAATGACAGTGTTTGGGTGGCATGCTTTGATTATATGAATGTATTGTGCAAATGTATGCAATTGATTATTTCACAAGGTACTGATATATATGTATATGTAACCTTTTCGTGTAGGTCTAGGACATTTGAAAGTCTGGACTAAACCTCAATCATCTTTTGTTTTGTTACACTGTACATACAAACAAACTGAATCATGGTTTCGTTTGATCCAGACTGACACCACCTCTTTTTGTCGGACCACGTTAGGTTTATGGAGCTAATATTGTAATATTTGGTCAAATGTTTTGTACCAAATACCACACCTCCTTCAGTTGATGAAGGAGGTGATTATGAGAGACAGCTTAATTAAAAGGCTACAGACCTCCCACTATCATCTTGCCTTCAGGGAATGTAGGATTTGAGATTTCCTGTATTTAAAAAGTGTGTACTCATACACACCTACTACACTATGGCACTTTATTTTGTTGTTTCAGGTGGACAAGCTTTTGAAACATAGCACTTGATTCTACTTAATTTAAACTTTGCCGAGTGACAAAGTGTCAGAAATATCACATTACTTGTTGTTTGTTGAAATAATAAAAGATCTGCTACATAGTCTCTAATGCAGAGAGCATAGTATCTAAGGGGTGCTTTTAGGCAAGTGGGAAGTCCTGTTATTTCAAACAAATTATATCGAACCCTGGGTATATGAACTTTTAGTTCATTTTGAATTGTGTTGTCAAAACTTGGCTGGCAAAATCACTTTCCCTTTTGATGGAGTATTCTTCTGAGATAAGACTGACATACACACAGTAGTTTCCAACATCTGAACCTCAATTCTCATGTTGCTTCATTTCTAATTCCCCTCCAGCGAGAGTGCGCTCTGGTTGGATTCAGTCTAGAGTGGAGGCTAACGATTGAAGGCTCGGTCTGTAGATGAAAGGGTGTGAAGGCGTCTCTAGGTGCTGATCTTTCCTGGAACAGAAGACTCCAACCACATTTGAAGCAATCTGTGTTACGACTTGTGTTAGAGCTACTAGTTTACAAGTTCACATTGAATAATTTATGGTAAAAAAAAAACTTAGATATGAATCAGAAAACTGTGAACTGTAGCCTCACTTGAGCCACATGTGGTAAGTTTCTGTTTTAGAGATGATTTGGCTGTAAAATGAGCATGATCGCCATCTTGAAAACGACAGAGAATTGGCCAATTAACAGTACCTTACCATCAATGATCATTTGTGTTATTTAATATTTATATATTACATGTCCAAATAGCACCAAATTAGACACTGCACTTCCATGGTCCCCCCGGAATATACCCACCAAGCGTGAAGTTGATTGGATGAAAGGTTGTCGAGCTATGTGAGGAAAATACAGGATAGACATTCCTGATTTATTGGTGTTTCTTAGTGATGCATGCTTTTTAAAGTGGTAATTCTTTGATGTTTTTTTTAAGGAGTATGCAGAGTTCCAGTACAGACGAAGACATAGGCAGCGGAGGCGAGGTGACATGGCCAGTCTCCGTAGCAACACACCCGACCCTGATGACCCAAGCGACAACACTTCAGGTACTGCAGTGGATAGAGAGGACTCTCTATCAGGGATTTTTAGCTTGTTTTTAGTTGGAGTTTGTGTTTTGAATTACTAGTTTCTGTCATTTGCCTGGTCCACGCTCATATATCACTTCAAACATGTAACAATGTATTTGAGTTGACATTTCGATAAATAAGGGAAAAGGTACTGAAATCTGACTACTATGGTTTGTTTAATGGTTTGTTGACGTATCCTCCAGAGTGGAAGTCCACTTCCAGAAGGTAATCAATCAGAACAGAGTGGGCACTGAATTAAATTGGCTGAATTGAGGGGCTGTGTCAGTATAAGATAAATACTGTAAATCATGCAAAGATATTCTTTTAGAGTCCTGGATTAAAAACATTGGTCTGTAAATGTGCCTGATATATCATCTTTAGTTAATTTAATGAACCTATGCCATACATCTGGATGGATAATTGAATAATTGGCTCGACCCACTTTTGAGTGATATGATCCAAACAATGATGATAGTTCTGGCGGAAACACCTTAGCAGCAGGAATAAACAAATGTTTACCTTAGTCAGAGTTTTACAATTTTTTAACTATATTTTTGGTGTTTTTTTATACTTAGCTAATATTGGCCCAGACTCTGGAAAAACATAACTGTTCACTGTTCATATTTCTAGTCCTTCTCAGTGCTGCTTTATTTTTGGCTGTGGAAGATGCACCATGTTTGCTGTTTTGAAAGCAACTAATAGGCTCTGTTGTGCCAAGAAGGATTAGAATGCACAGTCTGTCAGGTTTCTATTAGTAAAACATTTTTGCAATATTCACTAAAATTATAATAATTAACAGGAATTTGACTGAAATTTTTGACCTTTTACTTTTTCTGTAGACACACAGGATGCTGGAAGTGGACGTAGACAAGGTCCTCTGACGGTGAGTGCAGTTATTTTCATTTCAACCCAAGGCTTTCAGCCTTTGATGTTTTTCAAACTTTCCCTAAAAGACATTATACAGATTTATTCCAGTTGAATTGATTTCTAAAGGATAATTTTTTAAACAGTTGAAACATTGATAATAAAAAACAGTTTGGTTGATTTTTGGGTGGAGGTGAGCATGTGGGCAGCAGGGTTTTGGCCTTTTTTTCCCATACATAATTCATGTGCTGGCATGTATTACCTCAGAGGCTTGCATTTCCATTACAGCAAGGCTGCCATTTGAAGGTCTTAAGTAATGATGTGGTTCTCTGGAGTCGATGACGTTTAAAAGCAGTGTTCTCTCTTTGGAGCTGTTCACTCATGTTTACTATTGGTTTTGATTTTCTTCTGGTTGCCAAGAGATCAAAGTGTTCAAAGGCTGTGCTGCACTAATCACTGTCACTTTTTTACCTAACCACCCAATCACAGTAGAGGAGAGGCGGGACAAACATCACAAAGACGTTACTACTTGCAAATTAAGAAATGATTAAGTATTGATAGTAATATTTGTGTTTCCTTCCACCTTTTCTTTTTGCATTTCAAAAATTGAGAATAAATACTTGCATGGAAATGCCAGAAATTCAAAAGAAAGCTGAAAATCTGCATAAAAGTTTTTACGTTTGGAGGGTGTGGATTTGTTAGCCTATCAAGGTGGGGCTGGATGTGGGTTGGGTTGCTTTGGCTCTACTCCAGAGGTGGTAAATATATGGAAGTTTTGTCTTTTCATTGGATTTGTTGATAAATAAATTGAAGCTTGTGTTTCTAACTTGCTTCGGCCTTGTATTTCCTTGCAGGGTCTTGGTTCTTTGGACGATGATGACCCAAACATTCTATTGGCCATTCAGCTGTCACTCCAGGACTCGGGGATGGCAGGGGCTGAGCCCAATCACGAGGCTCTTGCCAATGAAGCATCACTTGGGGCTATTGGCACGTCCCTGCCTTCCAGGCTTGAGCAGAGTGCTCCGGGTGTAGAGGTCCTTTCCAGGGTTTCCCTAAGCAGCTCAGAACTGCTGGAGCTGGGAGATAACTTGGCGAGACTCGGCACCATAAGCAGCCACAACTACTCCGCTTCCAGTGCTTCCGCTTCTGTAGAGCACTACGAGGGTCACCACCGGGCCTACGGGGCCTCTGTGCCAATACCGGTGGCTCCAGGTGGCAGCAACTCCTCAACCGGCCTCTTCTCCTCCTCCAGCGACACAATAGACTCAACCACATACGGCAGTCACGACCCGTCCTCTTCCTCTGCATTAGCCGCAAACGCTAACCTGCTGGGCAACATCATGGCTTGGTTCCACGACATGAACCCTCAAGGGATCACCCTGGTCCCCTCAACCTCCTCCGACACCGACACAGACCTGGATCCACTCCACGGGGGTGGAGAAGAACACCTGCAACACGAAGAAAAAGCCGGGGCCGTCGTCCTACCTGAAAATAGGAAACCTCATGAAGTGATGGCAGACGTAGGGTTTCATTCTCAGAGAGTGAGCGACAGGGAGGAAAAGGAGTGTGCTGTCGCCGAGAGACCCACCCAGCTCGATCTCGTGGGGCTGGACTCGATGCCGCTACCTTACATGTCCACCCTCAACACAGCTGGAGACCACGCAGAGCGGGGAGGCTCAAAGGTCCATGTTGACACTCCGCGATGTGACTCTGTATCCGACCAGTTACCCAGCACCAGCTCCTCAGAGTGGGAGGATCAAGTGCACTTGGTATGATCTCACCTGGCACAAATGGGCAGGAGCTCTTTAGGAGGGCCAAAACCACTATAGATTGCAAATGGAAAAACAAGTTGATATGTGTAGCAGCTGTACGAGTGGAATGTATACAGAATGAGGAATGTGTCACTTTGTACCTGGTCGGAAAGTGGAGGATAAGTATTTAGCCTAGCATAGTAGACAGATGTCTGTCTGACATATACTATACTGTTAGCTCCAAAACAGCCTGAAAAGAAAGCACTAACTGATGGAAAGATGACTTTTGATAAACATGTAGGATTTAGTTCTGAATATTGATTGTGTGTTGACAGAAATATGAGTATGTTTCTTTTTCCGAAACCAATTACAGAAGAATTGATATACAGTAGTTAGAAGCTTTAGGCTAGTGTAGGTATTATTTTTTTCCACTGGAGTAAAAACCTACTGTATGAGGTCTGAGGAAGGTTTTACACTGCCCTTAGTGAGCAGATTAATATTTTGTTCCAATATTTAGTGTGGAGGGAGCTTTAGGAATAGTCCATATCTACCTACGTAATGGGTGCCAAACACTGACTAGCAAAAAGCACAGTTTGCAGTCACCAAGTGGATTCTTCAAAGCAAATTGTGCCTGCTTATTACAATCTCAACAACTCAGCTCAACAATGTGAAAGCATCGAGCCATATTTTTATTTCAGATTTCAGCTGATATTTTCAAATCTCACTTAAAGGCTGCAGTGTGCTGTGTGAATCTGTAGTTTTTTTGTAAGATCATTAGTTGTGTATTTGAATATGTGAAACATTTATACTAAAGACACAAAAAAAGTTGAATAATTATCCAAATGACAAGTAGGTGGCCTGCTTGAAAACTTTTCAAAATGGGCTTATCAATGTTAATTCATCTCAAGCCTCAATCCTAACATGCTTTCAATGGTAAATGTCTGCTGAGCTTCAAACATAAAGAAAGCTGACATGCCCAGAGGGGCTGCTGAATATCATTCAGTTTGCACCTTTGTAATACAGCATATTCTGAATTCTATTGTAGCCGTCGTCAATTAAACCTTTGAGTACTGCAGCTGAATGTGGAGTTTCTCCAAAAGGCATGACAGACTAAGTAGACATTGAGTAGTCTTGTTCATATACTGCAGGAAAGGCCAGTGAGGGAGATAATCAGGCAATCACATTCAGACTTTGGTGAATTCATTAATTAAGCCCAAGTCACTGTAATTTATCTCGGGGTCCTATTTAAGTGTATATAAGAAAAGCCTTCACAGCACTGTGCAGATGTCCTGGAGGGCAGGGTAATGCATGGAAAAATCATGAATGTGTATTGCATCTCAAGCACATGGGGAGTCCATGTCTTTGAAACACAGTGCCTTTATGTCAATCACCATTATTTAATTATTTTTTCACAATTGTATTCTGATTTTCATACAATGTAAAGAAAAGAACACCTGTTACCTTAAAGTCTTTTCTCTCACAAATTTTATAGCGTGCAAAACACGAGCTCTTGTTTTTATTCCCATCAACATATGTGTAGCATGAGACTGTCTCTTGTTGGTTCTAGTGGTATTATGTTAAAGGTACAGTGTGTACGATTTAGCAGTTTTCCACTTCAATTTCGCATTTCAGTCAGTGGCAATCTGCAACCATGCCACTAGATGCCACCAGAAACGACACATTAACTTTAATGGTGAATTAATATGATTTGGTATTATGGCTAACTATTACTGTTAGACCTTCAAATCTTTTTATTAAATATTTTTGAAAAGGTTTTATTTCTCTCATATTTGTGCTGTGGGGCTTCCTGACTGGTCCTTGGTTGGTTCTTCTTTGATTTAGAAATGAAAATCACTGTATTGACTTTGGAATGAGTTGACCTATTGTAAGTGTAGCATGTATCTTACCTGAAGACACTAAAATGGAGGAAAGTTGCAATACAATGTAGATATTTATTTGACATGAAATGGATCAAGGAAGAAAATGGATAGTGAATAACCATCCTGTTCAGTGTTTTACCACTAAAGACTTAATTCTGATTAATTAGCTTACCTTTACGTTCTAGCAGATGGACAGAGCCTTGTTAAACCTAAAACTAGCGATTGCTTAGACACTTATCTTGAAGTTGTGAAGCTGTGAGTGCCATATGGTTAGTGGAGCTAACTTTGTTTTCCATAAGATGGTCAAACAGAGGAAATAACATATTTTGCCATTTTTGTGTAACAGTATGCTGTGCATGAAATGGATAGTCTAAATAGAATTTGTACTTCCTTTGTATTTCACCTTTTTAATGCCCGGGTGATTTGTTTTAAAATGGCATATAACATTTTGTAACTCACTGAGATTTTCTATTGTAAAGTGACTAATCCTTGAAATGCTATTTGCACTTTCATAGTCTATACTTGATACATTCCCTCTTTATATGAAAAACTGTTTGATGTGTGATGCCAATAAACTGTGTTGTTTTAAATGAATACAGTCCAAACCCAGTGCACTTTAATTTTCATAGAATAATCACACATTATGAACAAACTCATTTTGTAAAAAAAAAAAAATATGTTTTTATAATATTACTAAATGTCAGTAGCAGTGTTGTCTTAAAAATTAAGTCCTGTTACAGAAGATCACAGTTATGTTAGAATATATTAATCAAAACAATTATTTTTATAAATGTAAATAATGAGTAGGAAGTAGAAAAATATCTTCATAAGAAGATGCTTTTTTAAATAAATGAACACACTTTGCACACAACATTGCAATGCATAATTACATTAACCTTGACATTTCATAATTATGGAGATGTTAAGACAAGAAGCCGTTAGATACATCAGACTTCCCTGCTTATTTAAATATGATAGAAAATATCTAAATAACAAACAGTTGATTGTGACTCTTCATTAAATATTAATCTAAATACATGTACAGTTTGATCTCCAAATGGCAATAGGGTTTTAATGTGGGTGAGATTCAACGCTGCGAGGCCTGTCATGGAGGTTTAGTGTCAGCGACAGAGGCCAATGAGGTTCAGCAGGAACGTGAACAGGCAGACGATGTCCAAATAGAGGTTTAGAGCAGCAAACACATACTCCTCAGGAGAGACCACATACTTCCTATGTTTCCCACCAAGGATAAGCTGGGTATCAAACACCAAGTACTGCAGAGAGACAGATGAGATGGTTCAACAACACCAAACGCTGACGTCTGGAGACAGGATGTTTGTGTGATGAAAGAGAGAGCGCCAGTTACGAGGAGCTTGAAAGCAAATATTGTTTTTCCTTTCTTTGAGAGGAGCGACTGCAGATAAACGGGACATATAAATAATTGTGCAGTCAATGCCGTGCAGCGGAAAATCGGTTGTGACTCGCTCCCAACGGCCCGTTTTCAGCTTCTGCGTGTAGCACCGGTTTGTTCCACCAGCTGATGAGATGGGTCACAACATTTGCTGTTAATGCCAAAGGCATGTAGCGAAGTGGCTGTGAAAATGAAGCCCACTGCTGTTAAGCGGTGCATAATTGAAATTTAAGGGCATGAGGACTTCAGAGTCTCTCTTTACACCAACTACTGGGACAGATGTTAGAGGTAAACCGTGTGGCCTGGGGATCAAATGGATCAAATCTTACATGGCTTACGCTCACTTCACATTGAGCCATGTTTGACGATGATTTCTTTCATTTGAGAAGGTCATTTTACAGTCGGTTACCAGTTCACCCCGTGATACTGGGAAACCACTTACCAAAGAAAACACCAAGGTTCCCAGGCAGGCATACGTGATGTTTAAAAACTGTTGAAAGAATCAGACAGAAATCAGCAGACGCATTCTGCAACACAAAATGTGTGGAGACACAGATGGGGATAATATGTTGTCATTTTTTAACGCTCTTTTATCATTTTCTGTTTTTAACAGTCCCCTTTTTATGTGCCGGCCTTGTGTGTCTTATGTTCTTGTGAATGTGTCTTTTAATGCGTTGAATTGTGTTTTAAATGTGTTTTTAATGTGTTTTTAATGTGCTTTGATAGATCTGTATGAACCTTTGATTTGGAGCCTGTCAGAGGAGATATTCTGTCATCATTTGGGACAGACAATAAAACATCTATTTTTATTCTATTTTATTCATAAAAAAACCCTCTGTTTTACAATTAAGGATAAAATGTTCTGCTATTTTCCATCTTATTAAAGCGATATACTGTTTGCTTGTTGCAGACACAATAATGAGCATAGTGGTCTCTTTTTGTCTATTCTAGTTGTGCCGTGTCGTAAATATGATGGTAAAAGCTGATAAAAGGTGGACTCAACATGCCTTAAAACCACCGTGTTAATTTTTTGTTCCAGTGCATTTGTCTCCTGTAAAAATAGCAGATTTACATCAATGGAATGCTTATGTCTGTAAATACCAGCTTAGGGCTAACACACTACCAGTTGTCACAGTTCACAGCGGTGTACATTTAAATGCACAATCTCCTTTAAAGTCTGCTCGGCTCACAGGTTAGTGGCAAATCCATCCATGAAGATAAAAGCTTTGAGGCTGTACATCCTGTCTTCCTCTAACTTTACACTTCATTTTAACCCGTGCAAACACAAGTTTTAATAAAAAAAAAACAACTGCTCCTTATTTACCTGCGATCGGAATATTGCACAGAGCAATCCAAATGAGATGAGGGTCCAGACAGACACCCACAAGCTCCCACTTAAACCAGTGAAGTCCCACTGGTGCCAGAAAAAGGGAGAAGAAGACAAAAGACACAGGAAGTGATGATGATGAGCTCAAACAGAAAAAAAATGTTAGATGTTACATCTCTCATTTACACTCATCACCGTCAGAGCCAGGACACTCAAGGTCGTCTGCGGTGCAGCTGTGCTGTGAGGTGCTGCAGATTACTGACTGATGAACACATATTGCTCTTTAACACAGGAAAATATAAATGCTTCTGGATATAATGACCCTGGATAATTATCCAATAAGATGCAACGCAGAAGCAGGAGAGGATGTGGCCTTTTAACCAGGATAATCAGTATCACTGATCACCTGAGGAGCTACAAACTAACATGCAACATACACAATCAGTGAACAGCTTGTACTGGATGCCATGTATTTGTGGTAGAGACTAATCACTGAGCTATAAAAAAAAAAAAAAAAAAACCTATATCTTTTATAGCCATGGTTTATAGGTCGTTTAGTTTCTCTATTTGTATAACAGCATTAAACTCAAATTGTTGGGTATTTAAACCCTCTACATATGTCTTATTTCTACTACATAAATAATAAAGACACAATTTAAGACCAGATATATTCTTAGTATAACCATTAGACATCTGCCTATCCAATCTAAGCAGAGGAAATAAATGTCTGTAGCTCCTTCAGATTCAATAAGTGGCAAAATGCACAAAATGACAAACTGCATTTAGACACAAATAAGAGGGACTCTGAATGGAATCTGAATTCAACCCACATCTATTTCACTTGTCTGTTTCTTTTACCCCTGACTGTACAGTATGATTACTGTTGCTCTGAATATGAGCCATTTATGCAGCATGTCAAGCTACTGATGAAGAGATTCATAAAAGGTCTTTTTATTTATGCACACTAACACTGATGTTCAATGATGAGCTACTCATTTTTGTAGAAAAAACCCCACAAAAAATGGAAATATTTTCAATTTAAAAGCGGCTAGAGAGATTCTTTTTGTTATGACTATCATTATCTGAGGTCAGGCAATGGTTATGGAGAAAATGAGTTTTCATTCATTTTTACTTGATAAAAAAATCACAGTTTACCTGCAAGGCCTCTTTGAATCCCCCATTTACTCTCAATTATTTTCAAGAACACAATACACTGGCAGGCCTTGCGGACATTTCAGAGGCTCTAGAACACTCATTTATAACCACCTTTTGGGAATCTAATTTTTTCACCTAAATCTAGACGCTGAGATTTTAAAAACAATTTAATTTTAATATTCATTAGGAAAAAAATACCTCAGACAAAGCATTTTGCTACAACATGATCACAGCCAAAATGCCACTAAATACAAAACCATGAGAGGACTCAGAGATTCCTAACGGTCTGTAGTCAGTCACACACCACTGCACAAACCTCACCAGAAATTACCTTGGCAATATTCTCTCTAAAGGAGCATCACATTACTGAAAGGGCCCTTTTAAAAATTAATTTCAGAGCATGTTTGCTACAGTATATTAGCTAATTCATAGTGAAAGGAGTGTCAGCCAGCACCAGAGCAGCCCACAGAGTGAATCTGTCCCAGCACTGGAAATAAAAACGAGTTACAAACACTGAACACTGCAGTGTTTAACCACTTAAGCCCCAGGTCTAGTTTTTCAGTTTGATAATTAATATGGAATATCTATACAACCACCAAAGTTATTGTATTAAACCTGGTGTCAAAAGAAATCTACAACATGTAATTATCAGAATAAATTTATGTTGCTCTGACAGAGCAAATATAGCTAGAATATCGGAAATAAATAAAATTGAGCTTATTAATACTAATTTCTAACTAAACAAGACCAAACCACCTCATATCAGGATACATATAAAATGCAAAATTATCTGCAATGCAACGTTTAATGATTAATAAGATAAGAGTTCAAAGATCAATCATTTGTCCATAAAATCATTGAGGATCATTACAGAACATTGATAATATATTCTGTAAAATGTTTAAAGAGGAAACTATAAAGGACCCAATTAAATAGTCACACACATCTAAATTAAATATCAAAACAGTTAGATGCAGTACTGCATCTAGTGCTGATATAACTAAACTATTTTTTATTGTATTGATAATGTGGATATTGACAATATGTATTTATACTCTAACAGTAACATTGTGTTACTGTTACAGATAAACTACAGATAAAAATACTTTATTTAGTGTTGTAGCTGAGGTTTTCTCATGTGATTTAGCTTAATGCTGCCCCCTGTACCAGGGAGTTTTGGATTTGAAAAAGTTAAAACCTTTGCTGCATGCTGCATACTACTGCATGAGGAGACCAGCCAGCAGCATGCTTCTCCTTTGACTGCACCAGAAACACAGCCGAGTGTATGGACATTTACCACCGACTGCACAGCAAAGTCATTGTAGTTGATGAAATTTTGGCTGAACTGCAAACTGAACCCAGAGTGTGTGACAGATCTCACCTTTGACTGCATAGCAAACAGACTCAAGCTGAAAGACACCAGTGCTGTTGCCCCCACAGCCCACATAACGGCGTCGGCAGTAAAGAACCTGCACACAGAAATATTAAACACATTATGCAGTGGAAGAAGCAGCCTCATAGTATCACCTCTAGCAAGTCACCACGCAGAGTGGACGCATGAACAGTGGACTCTGTTCAATACAAAAAGGGAAACATTCTTACCAGAAGAAATGTAGTATTTTTTCATCCAATAGTCTGTATTATGTGTCTCAACTAGAGCGATGGCAGAGACCCCCACTGGACGTGCATTGCATAATATATTGTCTGCATTCATTTCATATCAGTTACAGCTTCATGGCAATATGGCAAAATCCTATAAATATGATAATTTGAATGTATTATTGATAGTCAGGCTTCAACTGATGCATTTTCAGTCAGTGACAATCTGCTAAAAAAGCAATGTGTCACAGATGGGGAAAGGTAACTCGCGTTTACACAGGCGGTGCCACAAAAAAAAGAAAAAAAATGCTTTTGAACTGTTTTCAGCTGAAAACCTGGAAAAATTGATTCCATCTGCTCTTTAAGGATAACATCTTATCAGGTGTGATGGCTTCATAGCTGGCATCAAACATGCCATCAGATATGGATCAAATAAGGTTATTATTGTGTAAATGAGTCAGCGTTGGGTGGGATCAGGTGGGGATTCATCCTCGGAAACAAAATACTCACGCTGATATGGATCCAAGCATCAGACCCTCTGCAATAGTCTGGGAGGGAGAGAGAGAGAGAGAGAGAGAGAGAGAGAGAGAGAGAGAGAGAGAGAGAGAGAGAGAGAGAGAGAGAGAAATAGAAAAGTAAATACATGACACAAAAAAAGCGAGTGCAGTGAAATAGAGCAGGTGTGGTGGGGTTTAATTTGATGCCTGGCTGGCACTGCTTCCACTCACAAACAGGCCCAGGGCAATGAAATTGAGGGGGACTTGACGACGGAGGTTGTCACAGCAGGACAAGGCCAAGATGAGCACCATCACCGCAGCCCTATTTCACAGAGAATATAGAGTGTATCGTAAATAGCAAATAAACAGGCTATAAACAGAAAAGAGTACTGCGTTTGTGCAGATGGCAGCTCCTCGGATTGAGAGTCAAGAACAAGGTGACAGCTCCTGATTTACTCTCACGGATTTTCACGAGCAACAATTTCATTTAGGTAACTGACCGGTCCGGCGGTCGAGCCGATGACAACGATTGAGCGCGCGGTTGTCGTAGAGACAATCTAACTGAATGTTTTTGATAGCTTACAACATGGAGTAGTAGAACCAGGCGTTGCTCCGTGACCAGCTGTTGAGAGCGTCCCTGTTGAAAAAAAAAAGAAACACAGGATTATTTTTATACACAAACATACTGCAGATAAAGCTGCTGCCAACAAAAAATGCTTTTTTTGTTCTCGACCTTCTTGTCTCACCTCACACATACACACACACACACACACACACACACACACACACACACACACACACACACACACACACACACACACACACACACACACACACACACACACACACACACACACACACACACACACACACACACACACATATATATATATATATATGGTAATTCGAATGTTAAAAGTCTGTGTAGGGCAGTGGTCACCAACCCTGCACTGAAAATCTACTGCACTGCACTGTTTTAGTTTTCTCCTCACTCTAACACAACCGACTCTGCTTATTAACTTGCTATAAGGCAGCTGGAGGCTTTTTAAGGGCTTGATAATTAGAAAGTAAGTGGTGAGATACCTCAACCATGCAGGGCACCAGCTCACCATGAGCTGGGTTGGTACCACCGATGCAGGGACTACTTTTGTTTCTCTGTGATGTGACTGCTATCACGCTGACAGGCTACACTAAAGGTGGATGCATAGACGGTTGCATCACATGGCTTCATTTCTAAAGGAAGCAATTTCCTTGTGTAATGGTGCCTCACCAGTAAAGAAAAGCGCAGATGATCCCAACGGTTACAAGCAGCTGGATCATCAAGGTCAAGTAGACTTTCCTTATGAAACCTGTTCAGAACAGAGAGCAGACAGACAGAAGGGCCGATGACAAGACAAAAAAAAAAAAAATCCCTCCAGCTGCCAGACAGCGAGCCAGACACGCAGGTAAGGGTGTGTGTGTGTATGTGTGTGTGTGCAGCGCAATGTTTCAAAATTGTCCCGCATTCATTGTCTCATTTAAAATGATTTGTGCTGTGCGGGAGGGAACAGTACACAGCAGAGATCAGACAACAACTTTCAATTTCAAATCAATTTAAAGAAAACACTGTGAAGCAAATGAGGCAGTAAATATTGTTTATCCTTATTCAGCTCTGACCAGGAAAATAAAAAAAACATATTTATTTCTCCATCCATCTATTTCTTCCTTCTTATCTCCCATACCTCTTCGTAAAGTAGCATCGCTGAAGCCGCTGTCCTCTAAGCCATGAAAGTACTCAGGTGGACCTTGACCAACCTCCTGGGTGCCTTCAGCTTCTCTTTGGTTGCCAGGATGGATCCTGGTATCACAGCTAGCAGATATTACTGCAAGGTTCCCTTTCTCCACCTGGTTCATACAGATTACATCATTATTACATTACACCATTAGCATTACAGGTAGTTGAAACAGTCTGTTAACTACTTAAAAAACATCAATATGAATATACAAAGAGCTAACCTTAAAGCTCTTGCATTATATTCCTTTTTTAACTTAATAAATGAAGGAAACGGATGACCCATATGGGACAAATTCAAACCAAGGAAGGTTTTATGTTAATCCCATTATTAAAGGAACAATCTAAACAATTAGCAACCAGATAAAGCCTTTTTTCTCATTTCCTTTATTTCTCCTGTGAATTTAATGAAAATATTCCACTAACCTGATGGCTTACACAAGAACTCCGTTCGTACTCCATAGTGTGGTCAGGTGGGTGTTCGAGCCCATATCCACCATCTCTGCTGACATTATTCTGCTCCATTTCACTAATAAGTTAAGTTTTAGATCTACTGAGGTACAAAAGTGAGAGGAGACATGTTAATAATGGATATATAACAACATCATTTTGAACAGCATCAGAGCATTTATCAAGGTGCTTAATTGGCAATAGGGACAATGTCAGACTGGAACAAATAAATTGGTAATTACAGAATGATGACACACATGCACGCACGCACGCACACACATATAGCTGTCCATGACTAACATTCATAATTATGTCTTTAAGCCATTTAACAGAGCTGTATGTATATTTAATGGCCAAATAGGTTGTGGTTAATTGATCTCAAAGGAAATTCAGTTTCCATCAAGAAGAAAAGACAGAACCTGGGTTTTTATTTTATTTATAGTAAAGACGAGAAAGAGATTATCATTACATGCCACGTCATATATTAATAATTGATCAAAGTCTTAATTATCCATACAATGACCATTTCCTTATGGAGATAAACTTGTGACACAGATTCAACTTTTACTGAATCTATCAGTGTTGATTCTGTTCAAAGGTGAATAAAATTGCCATCCAAAACCACATTTTGACACTTACTCCTCACTTCAACTTCCTCAACTCAACCCCCCAAATAAAACATGAGATCAAATGAAACAGAGCTTCTATTTGAAGACGTGAAGTGGACTGCTTCTATTCTCTCAGACATCACTTCCGAGGTATGATTAATAAAGTGCTTCCAAAAGTAACCCTTGTGTTTTTCAAAGTCTTTAAATGTGATCAATTACTGTTTGACTTAGCTGTGTTCACAGGAATCAATTACAGCTCTAATCCATTAAATTATGTGTCTTACCTCTGCTGTGACAGCCGGGAATCTGCTCGGCTGCTCTTCCTGGTTCCCTTCAGGGCAAAGTCTACCCGCTATCAGTCGGTTCCCATAGAGCCAGGACCTTCCGCTCCAGGATGTATCCCTCAATTGCCTCAGTGGGATATTCAAATGAAGTTCTTAAAATGTCATTAAACCAACCAGGCTGACACTTTGTCAGAGCAAATCCTGTCTTCACCTTTTCTTTGACCAGTGCTGATCCACGGGCCTGTAGAATAAGTTATTATTGCTGCTTTCACACACTTCAAAAGAAGGTTTTACACTCCAGTTTCCAGTAATAATTATATACGCTTATTAGTCTGCTGTATGTGGCCATGACATCCGGTGTTTTTTATTAAGAGGAATACACCACAGTGGCACCTATAACATCCTGAATCACGTGACCTCAGTAACGCACTGATAGCAACCTGCCCGTAGAAAACATCCTGGAAGGCCGAATGATGAAAGGCATGCATCAATACAAACCTGCACAAAGAGATTATGGATATTGAGTCACAGTGGGGAAGAAAAGCTAAAGACATACTGTATGCTGAAAATACATGAAGTAATGTAGGTCAATACAGTCTTAGTGCTTCTCCATGGAGAATTGCCACTGAAGGGATACAGTGAAGACTTCATCCATGAATGAGAAACTAGTTCAAGATGAATCCAATCCATTTCTGTGAAAAAAAAAGAAAAAAAAAAGCCGAGCTGAAGCAAACTGTAATGTCCACTTCTTAGCCTTGATTAAATTTGATCACAGTAAACATGACGTGCTTTAATGTAATATTTAAAGGGATTATCCTCAGACACTCTACGTAATTAAACTCTAGATAGTACTTTAGCCTCTTATCATGTCATGGATGAATAGCCATAAAGACCAATACACCTCTCCTGCCAAACACTCTAATAACTGCCTGGATTTTGATCACAAAGGCAACAAATGACTGTATCAGCAATTAAAGATATCGAAGTGAAAAAACAACAACCAGTAAATTCACTGGATCGGCTACCATCGCTGGAGAGAGAATTTCTATCAGAGGAAGGCTATTTCTCAGCAGCATACAGAAGATATTCATATGTAACACTGGGGGGCACTAGTCTCCTGTGATTCTACTACTAATTGCAGTGATTTGGTTGTGACTCTGCCCCCTCCTCACTCTGCCGTCAACCCACCCAACCAGCGCCACTGCATTCTCCAGAGAGCTTCCTGAAAACGACTGCTGGATCAAATCCTTCATTTGTTTCACCCACATGTGACATGTGATCCTTTTGATTATTTCAA
Source organism: Lepturacanthus savala (assembly GCA_030544235.1). Taxonomy (NCBI): domain Eukaryota; kingdom Metazoa; phylum Chordata; class Actinopteri; order Scombriformes; family Trichiuridae; genus Lepturacanthus; species Lepturacanthus savala. The sequence goes on from CM060467.1 coordinate 7,562,078, forward strand.
AATGTGGCTAAAACAAGAAGAAACACTGTTTTTTTCCCCCATGTTTAGACAGCAGCTCTGAAAAATAATCTAGAAAGAGAATAGTAAAATAAAGATCACGTAAAGCATCACATCTGAAGCGTCAGACAGCTTTTTTTGCCTCAAACAACACACAGATTCCTGCTCTGGTTCTCTGCCGGTCCGTGCATCAGTCAACACAGGCTAGATTTGCACTGCCTGCTCAAATCTGATGAGCTTGCTCTCACCTATCCACAAGATCTTGGTCTGATTTGAACGGATGGCACAACAAACACGGTCACATTTGAGCAGGCAGGTTGAAATCCGGGCTGTGTTGACCGATCGGGGGCGAGGCCGCATTTAACACAGATCTGATTGTCTCGGTGCTGTCCAAACAGCTGCGACGGCAGGCTGAAAGTCACATGGAGCGGAATGTGTACAGGGCAGAGAGCCGTGTCCTGATGGAGGGGGAAGGAGGAATATAAAGAACTAGGCGATGACAGACAGATATATATATATATATCTGAATACATAGTCTTTTCTCTGTCTGGATCCAGACTGTGACAGCTCTGTTTCGTCAGACTGGTGTGATGCTCTTTTGGGCTTTGGGGACCGAGGATCACAGGAGGGAATGTTCTGGTGTCACTGGAGATGGAGATGTAGGCATCATATGAGTCTTTCTTCCCACTGCACGCAGTCGCGAATTACTGCTGCAGCTTGGAAAGAGTGGATTCTGCTGCCAGAGAGCCCCGGTGCAGGTCTGGAAGCTTCTGTTGCTTGATGCCTCTTCATTTCTAATTTACAGCCCTCCTGAAGCTGCTAATGTAGTATTTCAGCAGAATGTATGGCTGATGGGAGAGTTCCACAATGGCTCACACTATGCTGTGGAGAGCCGCCGTGTGTTACTGTAAATAATGAGACGGGCTGCACTGTGCTCCGTTTAATAATATCAGCTAGTCCAGCTGTCAAGTAATGAATAATATTTCAGCAAAATTAACAATCCTAACACAATTGTTTGACTTACTATGAGGGCCAAATGACTGTTACATTGGTTTTTCCACGTTGACATTATCTTGTTTAGGAAATTAGCTCCATACAAACGACACAGCTGCAGTCGAACTAACTCAATGGATATAATTAAGTGAATAAATGACAGTTATCCATGTTGATTTGATATATTACTACTGTTGCAGAGAGCATAAACTGAAAATGAATTTATCCTTATTAGAGTCAGAGTTTACATTAGCTCCGTTTACAATGAACATCCCATTATTGAATTATAAATAATCTCCAAGAAAGGTCTGTCAAATAGATTCAACAAGAAGCTTAATATAAACCATGTTGCAGACATACCTAAGCTACGGTAGTTGAAATGCTCCAGTAAAATGGAGATATTTTATAACAATTTGTCTTAAAAATAGTAGGCAGAATCAGAATGAATAATTTACTCATGTAAAATAAATACTCTCAAATATACATAGATACAATAAAATGTGATCTTAGCTTTTTAGGGCCAACAGTTGCCAATCCTGTAAATGCTGCTCCCTCCTCGTTGCAACTTCACCACGAGAAGCCAGAAAAACTACACATTGAACCCTTTTCAGTATCAGTTCAGTATCAATAAAGATTTCTAAAATGTTGACATAATTGCTTGTGATTTGCTCATGGGAGCTGTCTTGACTACAATTCCACATATTTAGAAGCTGGTTTCAGCAGTGTTACTCCTAAATCAGCAAATTAGGAGCTACTACTAGTATAACTATGTGAATATTTCTTTGCAAAATAATCTTCTATGACACGGTAAATGTAATTAGGATATTTATTGGACACAAAATAATAATAATGTCACCATATCTCTTACAGATATGCATAAATGCTTTTAGGTAACACCAGGCTAACTCATTTTTACTTTTAAAAAGACCCTGTTGAATGATATTTTTATTTCACTTGAAATTAAGCCGTGACAACTCTGTGTTACTTTCACCAAAAAGGCTGGAACATGTAACAGCATTAGAGCTGATGAACAAAGCTATTATCCTCCACATTGTGAGTTTATAAAAAGCACTTTGCTAGTTATCACTTGTTTCAACAGTACTCCGACAGCTAAGGCACCACAATGAATTCTCAAGAGTGTCAAGTTAATAGGTATCTAGGGCCCTATTTAGACGACATAAAAGCATGGTGGAACCAGTCAGTGTCATCTTCCATCCCCTTTAAGCCAAGTTGGAGAGACTACATCATGATGCCCCATCTTTTTAACAGACTTTTAACTATCTTCTTCTCCCCCCATTTTCACACTTCTTCAAGTTCTATGTAACAAAGTGAACAACTTCATTAAAAATTCCTGTGAATAATAAAGTCAGACATCTGTGTTGTAGCTGGACAGATCAGTGATAATTCCTACATTAGAAAAAATAGCAAAAATATAATAAAACTTGTGTTCATTTTCTCCAAAAATCCAGCATTTAGGTATTTCTCTGATTTACAGACAGTCCATATATAAGTGCAGGAGGGCCCTGCTGCAGAGAGGTGCGCAATATCTCTAGTTCTGTGTGTCAGCAGTACAGTCCATTCACTGCAATGATTTAACACACACAAACTAAGATATTTCTTGGTGGTGTAAGTACAGACCATATAAGATATTATTTCCTGAATCCTGCCATCTGTCACATCCAGACATAATTTCAGAGGATTCTTTTCTCTTTACCGTTTACTTCCATTTTTCCCCATGTCAGAAAAAGAGCTGAAACATTCAATTAACCAATTTATCTTCTATATTTGGTATAAGAATGATCTCTCATAGTCTCATCTCTCTATAGTCACTACAAAAGTTTAGTCAGTAATCAAAGACTATAATTTCCATCTGACCTTCACACATGGATCTCAGCACATTCTAATGATGTTAGGATAATGAGTTTGGGATGTTGGAGCTGATTCGGAGTGGAGTGTCATGAAGACACAAACGGATTGAGGAAAAGTTTCTTTAATTAACGTCTGTATGAGTGGAATTTTTTTGCACTCACTGCAATCTAATTTAAGCTATATGGAAGAAGGAAAGAGATTTTCTAACATGTAAAGAGACAAATTAATGCAAAGATGAACCGTGTGATGATGGAGAGACTCAGTAGGAGAAGGGAAAATGCAGCCACTGTGAAAGACAGTAGGCAGTCCAAAGACAGATGGATGCCTCATCTGTGAGGAGGCTGTGCAGCCATTTACAGTCGGAGGCATCCTGTCAAAAACTGGGCAGGGAAGATTCGAGTTTGGGTCTTTCCTTGCCACACAGAATGTATTCAAACTGAGAAAATGGATTTCACATAAGCCATGACAACCAGGGAACAATAACTGACAGTGGCATTTCACTGCTGTAAAGGCTCTGACAAGAGGAACCACTGCTGCCACTATCAGGTGGTCAAATGTCAGCCTGTTCCTTTCTTGGTTTTGGGACATGTTCTCCTTGGTTAATAGTCTCAAAAGTGCAAGATAGAACATTTTTCATTTTCTTTGATACAAGGACGCAGGAAAAGACACAGTTTGGGGTTTTGTATTACAACACTTGCTCACACAATCTGGTAAACTGGTATCTAGATTGCTCTATTTGAGCCAATATTTTGTTGCAATCCAAGCGGCGATGCCAAACACTGCAGCATCGTTACCATGGGCATTGGCACAGCATGGGACCGTATTTTTACACCTTTCCAATGCCAATCACTAAAATCATGCCATGACTGAGAAGCTTAAACATGGACTAATTCTCTTCGAAGAGATAATCTGTTGTATTAGTTCAATTTAAAAATACGTCTCTTCACTATGTAAAAAACAGAAGAAAAATAGGCATCAGTGTTGAGTGTTGACAAATACTGTGTGACAATTGTGGGCAGTACTTCCAAAAACAGAAAAGGCTACAGCAGGTTTTTTTTTTATTTTTAAAAAATTTTCTTCTGTGATATACTGACTGGTTAAGGCCTATTTAGATGTTTCTCCCAAGATAAATTAAGGGCTTTTATTTGTATACAGTATAAATGAATTAATGTTCACATTTCAGATTTTTATTGGTTCTTTATAAATATGCAGAGGCAGAGAGAATGTCATAACCGCATCAACTGCAGAATATTTTATTGGGTTATTATAAAAATAATCAAAGATCATCAAAGAATCATCTCCCATTTGTCTGTATGAACTTGACACATGAAAACGTAGCGCTCCTCCAGGTTTCATAATTGTCCCTTTTAAAATAACAATTATTTCACAAATATTGCTTTGGTAGCTGCAAGAAACAGCCTCATATGCTTCATAGCCGGCAGTATCCAGGCCCACTGTGGCTCAAATCCCCCTTCCGTTATTTCAGCTAACGAACAGACTTCCTTAGGTGTATTTGAGACCAGTTTTGGCCTGTTTTGTGCTCTCAGCTATTGTGTGACTGGATATTTTCTTGTACCAATAGTTATGTCCCAGCTGCGAGGGAACAAAAGCAGAGCACCTGCAGAGTTGGAGTGAACAATTCTGGAAGATGTTTTAGATTTCTGCCATTGTAACTATGCTGTTTTTCCTTGTATGTATGAGACACTTCCTTCAGGGTGATCCAGGAAGAACACACTAATTTTCCAGTACTCTAAACTACTTCTCATAGGTATACAATGATAAGAGACACAATATACATATTGAAGTTAACACATGCTTGTCTGTTTTAAGTGTAAGTTTTAGAAAGAATATTTTCTTTTATATATATTTATACTTATATATATTTTTATATTAATAGGTGTTTTATAGCACACATGCATACACCTACTTTCTTCAAATTCTCAAAACATTTTCAGCAAAAACTATACATATGTGCTAATATATTTGTTGTAATTTTTTTATTATAAAGTTCATCTGTATTGTAGGATACATTTTAATACATTTTACATGAAGCAACTACCATTTACTGCAACTGAAGGATGCAATATGTTTGAAATAACCTGCTAGAATAAATTGTGAGAATATGGACTATGGCTTGGACTTTTCATGTTCAAGTAACCTTACATCATGGGGATTGAATTATGCGAGCCATCCAACATGATTACAGGCAGGGGATGGACCAACAGGGTTAAGATCAGTCATAGCCAATCAAATCACCATCACCTTTAAAAACCATGAGCTGCAAATGGTGCTCTGATTTTGTAGATTTTGTGATTTTGTGAGTTGAAAGAGTCCAACTCATGAGCCAAGAGGAATCCAATGTCCTTGTGCAGGTTTTAAAGGACTGCCATAAGTCAATACTTGGCACCTTTGTTTAAATTAGATTGGGAGGAGATAACACATGTTCTTATAATGTTCCTCTGGCCCGAGGAGATGATTCAACATAATTCAGCAAAGAGCCAAACACAAGTTGCAGCAGACTGTAGGGACAGTTTGGGTCATTCATCAAACAGTCAGTGACATCTGAAGAGGATGTAGCCGCCTTCACACTTTCCTACTTCATGCAAACGGTTTCACACAAGAACCATTATACACAGACATTATGTACAGTATATAGCAAGAATGACAAATGTTCAGTTTTACTGCCTGAGTCACTTGGATTTATCTACTTATAAATCAAATCTGCCAAATTATCCACAAAAAGATTGCATACTGAGGTGTGCTTGAACCCCGAATACGGCTTTTGTGCTTTTGACCTGGGTTGAGCATGGGGAGGCGTCGAAACCGCACACATTGAGTGATCCCTGACACCAAAATTGCACTGCATCCCTTAATAGCTATTCACACACCACTTTAATTTCCTTTCCTCCCACTGCAGAATAGTTAGCTGCACAATTCAGTCACAAAACACTGAATGGAATAAAAAAAACAAAAAACTAACTAACTGAATGCGTAGATAAATAAAGCTGTGCTGAAACCTGCCACTTAGCTGACACAAATCCCAGCCACACAGTGTTCAAAGGCTGTTAGCTAACTCCAGGCTAACTAATTCTCACTTTTAAAAAAAGACAACATTAAATGAGTGTTAACTTTACTTGAAATTAAGCTGCTACAGTTCTGTGCTACTCACACAGACATTATGTACAGTATATGGCGAGAATGACAAATGCTCAGTTTTACTGCTCGAGTCGTTTGGATTAATGTACTTCATAAATCAAATCTGCCAAATTATCCACCAAAATATTGTATACTGCGATGTGCTTGAACCCCAAATGTGGATTGAGCTGGGGGTGGAGTGGGGGCCTAAACCACACATATTCAGTGGTCCCTGAAACCAAAACTGCACTGCACCCCTTAATAACTATTCACACACAACTTCGATTTAGTAGTTTAAAGTTACCTGCACAATTCAGAGTCATAAAACACAAAATGGAAGGAGGAAAAAACTAACGAAATGTGTGGATAAATAAAGCTGTGCTGAAACCTGCCACTTAGCTGACAGAAATCCCAGCCACACAGTCTCTCTATGTGTTGTTTAACGGACAAGTTAAGCCGCCCTCTTGCAGAAGGCGCTGCAGGCATCATCGTGTCACATTAACATCAGCAGAAGACCATGTGAATATTCCTAGCAGGACAAATGTGCTCAATCATATGCTTAGATAGCATCTTATGTGGCACTTTCCCCTCCCCTTCAGTTTTATTCTGAAATGAGTTCTTACTTCCTGCAGAGCACACATGATAACAAATCCAAAACGTCAGCATCTTGTGATTTATTACGCGGCCCTTAACTGGGAGGTTGTATATCATGCCCAAACATTTCATTGACATGATGAAATATCACGTATGCATGGCTTATAACTGCAGCTTTTTTTCTCCCCTCAATGTGACTCACAAAATGCTGCATTTTATTCTGTATATGTGCAAGTGCCAGGTACTTTCTAGTGAACCCAACTCCCTCTCCTTCCACTGGACCACCATGAGACCTTGTTTCAGAAAACCATCTGTACAGTAGTCGATGTCAAGAGACAAATATTTATTATATCCTGTTTAAATTCTGCCATGAATTTGAACTTAAATGCAACAATTGTTTGCCCCTGTTTTTCATGAGTTGGAATAAAAGATCTAAGCCCTGTTCTATGCATAGAAAAAGGCTTATTTCTTTCAAATTTTATAACAAATTTATTTAAATCTGTGTTATTTCTCATTTGACAAGATAATACAAGCCCTGATAGGTGTGGCATTTCAAGATGCTGATGAAACAGCATGATTATTGCACAGTTTTTCCTTTGGCTGTTCATAATAAAAGGTGGCTCTAAAATGTGCAGCTTTATCACAGGAGAGAATGCCATTTATGCTGCAAGTTTTAAGGGTACGAGATAGGCATGCTGACTGCAGGATGCATGTCCTCTAAAAACTGTTGATATATTAAGAGTTCATTTCACTTAAGCCTTCACTTCCACAAGCCGTCTCTAACATTGTTTCCAAGAATTTTCCAGTACATCCAACTGGTTTCTTGATCATGTTTAACCACGCCCACCAAGGACCTCCACAACCAGCGTCTTCACCTGCAAGTCGTTTGATACAATTTGATGCAACAGTTGATTTGCACAACTGAAAAATATCTGCAAAAACCATTGGAAACCCATTCAGGGGAGCTTTTCTGGAAGTTAAATGTCCTCACCAGGGCTTTGGACTGACCAGATCATCATCTTAACCAATTTGAGTGGGTGATCACTCACCTTCGTTGGTGTCTGGCGCTTTGGAGAAGTGTTTCCTTCACGGCTGAATCCCACTTCTCACTGTACCAGGCAGATGGCAGACAGCATGTATGGCATTGAGTGGGCGAGCGCTTTGCTGAGGTCAATGCTGGGAACAGAGTGCCCCATGGTGATGGTGGGATTATGGTATGTGCAGGCTAATCAACAGCCTGATCAACTCTGTGTGAAGGCGATATGTCACATTGCTTAAAGCACAACATGCTGACTGTTTTTCTGACCCCCCCTTCCCACGAAAAATTATATATATATATATATATATATATATATATATAGCCCATGCCTGTGAAATCCATAGTTTAGTGCCTAATAAATGTATAAATAAAATGCACATTTTACAGTGTCCTTTTATAGTGACCAGCCCAAGGAAGACCTGTACAAAAATCCTGCTGTTTATTCAGCATCTTGATATATCACCCTTATTTTGGCAGAGACAGTGCTACTACAATGAATTTCAACAAATTTGTGAGCAAACTTTGAGAGAAATAAGCTTTTTATCTTCACCCTTTTTTCAATTTGGGAAAAATGAGAAAAGTGCAGGGTTACTATTTATGTTCAATGTACTGTATGTATACAGTATGAGGTTTTCACAATTTAAAATATAATTTTGTCAGTCAAGAAAGTGACATAATATGTTATTAGAAAAAACGCATGCCTTAAAATCGCATATGTGATGTCGTAACTTTCTCTCTCCAGAAATTACCCAGAGCCGGTGAAGCTAACATTCTGTTTCCTACCAGGATATAGTCATACAAGGTAAAATATTCTCATCCTTTTACTTCTCATGAAATAGATGAGACAGTCAAACACACAGGTTAATGACACAGTGGTTAATCTATCAAGAGCAAAGTTTGAATGAATGGCAACCATATTTTGATTATATTTGCTGAGACACTCTTGATTTCTAAATAAAGACACAGTAGAACAACAGTATGTATGCACTGCGTAAGTGTAAGACTTGACACCACAATAAATTCAAACCAAAAACAAAACGTTAATACGTCATGAGTGATTCATATCATTTGATCCACCTTTCAACAAAATTTCTGTGCATAAAGCCAGTGAGACAAGTGTTTTGTTTGTTTGGTAATGCATTGAGAAAATAAAAAGATGACAAAACAAAGGGACAGCAGTTGCTCTGTTCCCCTTGAATAAAATATTATATGTGCTGCTAAATCAGGAAGTCCAATTACTCACTAACAAGCTGGAGTGATCAAAAGCAGGCTTCTATGTTCTGTTGTTGGGTTTTCTTCTCTCTGGATGTTCCTGTTTTTTATGACTGGTTGAGCCTTTGAGAGCTGATGAAATTACAATAATGCACTGTGCTTTTGAAACTCCACTCATTTTCTCTGTAAGGCTAATTCTCTGTGCAACAGCACACATTACCGGCTTCAATTTGAGGTCTTAAGGATTTGTCTTGTGGGAGAAGTAATTTTCTGCCTTGTAGAATGCCGATCGGCTGGCCGAAACATCTTTTTTTTAAAGAACATAAAAAAATCTGTTGTGTGAAACCGCTAATTTCACATCAGACCGAATGAACTACCTTCAATGTCATACTGTAAGTCATTAGAAGTTAATTTAGAAACTTCACACAATTAATTGCTGAAGACAGGGGAGCTATTAAGTTGGACACCCTGCGAGCAATTAGATCGAAGTTGTCATGTGTCAAGAAGAGCTTCAGTGTTCACACTGGGGGGATTGGTACAGTACATCAAGGTCATATGGAACTGGCTCAAGGCTGGCTTTTGTAGTTTTATCCTAGGTATTTTCTGATCTGCATGTCAGGCAAAGACTAGATAAAGAGCTATGAGCAGGTGGCATTCATATTTTTTGGTCCCACAATGTCTCTACAATGTGGTCCACAGCCTGAATCTTACATAAGCTATTGCTTGAAAACACGCTGTTAGCTTGTGTTATCGGCCAATCAAGCATCAGCGTAGAGCTGTCAAGCTCTCCATGTTTTGGCATGTATCATCAATATGTAGCTGCTATGTGGAAGTCACCAGAATCCATATGTCTCCACAGCATCATTAAAAAACCCTCAGGAAGTATATTCATAATAACAGTAATTGTTTCTTATTCTGACATGTACATAGCAGGAGACAGTGATTACTGCATGGTGAGTTGCAATGGCTGATGTTTGCAACCCACTGTTAAAATGCTATTTGTAGTGTGGGGGTTGTGACATGTACTCTACGTCTTCTTAATTTATACGCATTTATTTATCTAAATTAAAGTAATTATTTGAAAGAGGAAATAATCTATTTTTTCTATGTACATGTATATATTTAAGCTGAATGTGCCCGTGTAGAATACAGAATACAGTGGTATTTGACTGAGCTAGAGAGCGAATGGCAGCAATGAGGGCAATGCAATGGGGGAAATAAACATTTTCTTAATTTTTCTTCTAAAGCAGAAGTCATCCCCAAACCTGCAGGAAGGCAACACATTACTGGATTTGGTGTGGACCTTAAATTACATGAAATAGACCATAATAAATGAGATAAAGGTGTGAATGCCAGCAAAATTTAAAATACACTTTATATTATAACTTGATGAAAGTAGAATTAGTTTTAGCTAGGTGGATGTCATAAACTGGCAACTTAGAGTCAACAGTACAGCTGATGCATGCAACAAAAACTTTACATATAACAGTGCAACATTTCTATCAAGCTCAAAGAATGTCTTTGGAAATATACCTTGTGTTTTTCAGTTCTTTTAGGAAGCTAAGGTTGAGCATGTATATGACCTGGGTACATCTAGGTCTTCCAGTACCTCTGTTCTGCCAATCCAACCTTGTACTGGTTGATCATAATCAACATTTCAATGTTTCATGTCATACGTTTTTTGAAAACAAGACAGAATACAAAGGACACTATCTGAACTTAAGTGTCTGATTTACCTAGAAGTGGTCTTTGAAGTGATCATTCTTTTTCTCTGAGATGCACCATTAGGCAACAGATATCAATCTTGTTCCTTTCCATTGAATAATCCTGTGCAGGAGAACAAACATCCTAGAGGTGTCATATAATGAAAACTTTTTAAAATTCTAGATAAGATCAATGTGTATAAAAAGTGTCCTGTTAATGAATGTGTCTTTCAAAACATCCTAAGTGTCTGTCTTGATCACAAAACATAAAAAAAACATTCTTTTTTAAACCATTAAACCATTTTTTAAAAACATTTTTTTAAGTAAAAAATGGGTACCTTGTTAACGACTGGTATTTAATGAGATAAAATCATGAAAATTTCATATTGCAACACCACCACCTGTAGAGCCTGCACTGAGGCTTGCTCTCTGCACACAGTCTGTGCTTCTATTGTAGTGTGACCCCCTACAGTCATAAAATATTATGGCAGATACTCAAAGCTTTGCTTGAAAAATTACCATTGGTACGGGCCTAATGAAGCAAACACAAAAGTGCCAAAAAAATGCACTTAGTTGCTCCGCCTCAGCTCCAAAAAAGAAGATGGCAATGGTCAAAATGTCCACAAACCAACGGGTGGCACCTTGGACAGCAACCTCTGCCATGAGTGTCTATGAATGGTGAATGTCAGCATATAGTGTGAAAGGCTATGAGTGGATAGAACATGAGAAGGGCTGTACAAATGCAGGCCATTTACCATTTAACCCCATGAATAATTTCTGAGAGTGCATGCACCTCTCCCCCGTAGTTACCCTCCTGATAGAGTGTTGATGGTGCTCATTGACCTTAGTTCAACATCTTTCAATTCATATCAACCGCAGACTTCCTCGATCTAGCGTAGGCTATTTCCCAATGCCCATGTGATTTAACTGTGGGTTAAAAATTTATTTCACCGAAATGGTTATGGAGGAATTTACATTATTCATTCATTTAAAGATTAAAAAGAGTATATTAAAGCATATAACTCTTCTTCTAGGCTCCGTATTTGGAAGGTGTTCCACAGAATATTAAATCACAGTCTATTTTCCAAGACATAATTTTTACATGATTTTTATTGATATGACCAATGAAGATGTTGCTCCTTTGTGCACGAAGCATTAATAATTTGTGCTCTTAAAACGTGAATCATTTTTTGACCTGGTAGGTCAAAAGTGGTTAGAAAGTTCTTAGGAAAAAACGATGCAGATGACATTGCACGGACCAATTTAAAATGAAGATTAATTTCAGTCCAGAGATTAAGGCATGACATTCAGATAACTTTAACTGCATTAAGTGTGTCAATAACTGAAATTCCCTTGAGTCTTGCCTTTCTCAACAGCATTCCATCTGTATCAAAAACAGTCCACCACCCTGAGGAAATCTGGCCAATGGGAGCAGAATTGTTGAAAATGGCTCATTAGTGAAACACTAAAATATGCAGTGAGAGAGAGGCTAGTTAGTCAAAAGACAATCCAGTACATTAGAGCAAAAAGATCCATGAAAGCGCACACACACATCTCATTATGCTTTGGCACATCTAAGGGAAGAAAACCAACAACTTCACTGACTTTTGCTTCTTTCTGCAAACAGGAAATTGTGCAATGTTGGAAAACTTGTCCTGTTCGAGGATTCTATCATCAATGCTCATCCCGGTCAATAAAAGTTCCTTTTGTTCCATGCTGGTGAGGAGGCTGGTGTTGTGTACAAAACTGCAAGTGCTTTCATCTATCATGCAACGTGTCAATACAGCTGGCTGGTGATGTTGTGGGGTTGTGATTTCACGGTACACATTCAATACATCAAGGCCCTTGATGAAAGTGGAGGAACGCCATGGGGTCTCTTAACATCAGAGGCAGCCAGGAACATCCCTTCATTGTGCCCGTGCATGCACCTCTGCAAATTGATTTTCTCTAGCAGGCACATGCCCACGCCAAAAAGACGACAAATGCCTCCATGAACAGGCCAGCGAAATCAGCTTACTGCAGTAACCTGCTCAGTCACCAGATCTTATTGAGCATTTGTAGGATGACATGGTGCAAACTGCTTCAGAAACCCACTGTAGAACACCAGGCAAGATCCTCTGGGATTTATCTGACACAGAAACCAGAACGCTAATGAAGCAATGCTGCTCTAAGAGCTAACAGGGGGTCAAAGTCAGTGTGTAGAAAGTTAAGATGTATTACAGAGCAGAACCAACACCCTGATCATATTTGACATCTCAGAACCAGCTTATATTACATCATCACGCTAAGGTATCTGCTTGATGAAGTAACTTCAATGGAAAATCCTACGGGCAAATAATCCATAAGTAAATCCCAGGCTTAAATTATATTCTTAACTTGAATCTGAAGTCAAACAAGTTCATGACAGTCAAGTGCATATTTGATTTTTAGAGGGCTTGGACAAACTTTCTTTTATTTTTCGTTGAGTGCTCTGTGAGATCTGTCAAACTCTCTTGCCGATCTTCCGACTGACTACTGTAATTAGCTTTATCTTCGTCCTTTCATAATGTTCTGACAGACAGTCACCACCTCCTGCTGCCAACAGTATCCACCTATTTTAACAGTCAGTCACTAAGTGATGTTGGAGACCAGTGATTTTCTCCTCTATGATTACAGATTTTCTTCTAATTTGTTTGAACTTTCAACCTTAATATTGATCAATTCATGTCTGTTTTTTTAAATTATAGGTATTCATTTTCAAATATACTGTAGATAAGTCATAGTAATGCTACACTTTGCACAAAATCAGGGCAATATTTCCCCAGTTTTAATTCTTTGCAGAATTGTACCTCTAAGCTATGTACATGCAAAGTAAAGTGTGATGGAAATCAAGTCTAACTTGGAAATTTCCTTTCATTTCCACATGAAGTACATTCAAATGTCATTTCATTCTGTTCCACAGCTCTTTTTGTAGAGTAATAATATGCTTGCAGCAGTTTGACTGCTGTCGACTGTAGATCTGCATGATGGGAAGTAAAATCTTAGAATGTGCTGTAAAGGCGGAGACTGAATTTCTGCACACACTAGGTTTTACAGTTAACGAGGATTATTGGCTACCGTGGATTGCTACAGGCATTCTTTAAGATCAACAGTGTTCCTCAGGCAGAGATAATATCAGTGCTAAGCTTATTTTTGGCCCAACTAAGCAGTGGTCAGCAAGTGTAAAAAACTCATTAAAAAATCTGTAGAAGTGCAACAGGGAGGATCAGATTGAATATAAAACAACATACTCAGGTGTCTGCTATTGTAAGTCCATTGCAAAAACTTTTCCCTCACTGCAATGCTGCAGCTGTGTGAAGAGCTTCATTCTGGCCATTAAACAAAGACATCACACGCCACAGACATTACCAGTAAAAGAGAATAGCGACAATGAAGATCATTATTTCATATTTTATATATAAATTAAGGATTTGTACATTGCTGATAAAGAAAAAATACAAAACATTTTTGATTTTACATGACATTTACATGTGAAATTTTACACAACATATTCAATAACTTACAAATGCTTTATTTGCATAAAAAATATATCTCTTTACAAAATTTTGTCATATGTACATATTCATATACATGGATTTTGAATTAATTCTACTCTACTCTGGGGTCTGACTTGCCATATATTGTTTTTACCAGATGCATTTTCAATCCTCATCCATTAGAAATATGAACTCGCAAAATATATTACATATCAATAACACAAGACATCTTGCCAAAGAATGCCATCAAGTATCAAAACTGTATAAATGTACAAAATGTAACAGCAATGACAGGAATCAACATAATGGTACAAAGTACTATAGCAGCAATTGCTATACTGGATCACTTTTTGCCATGCACAGGTATGAAACTATGAGCTGCTTTTCAAACACACCTCCTCTTAGATAACTAGGATCACCATTAGAGCTGACATCACTCAGCTAAATCATTGCAAACTGTGCAGATAAATTACACTGACTCACCAACTGAAGTTCACTAATGCAATAAATGTCTCCCTTAAAAACATATGCCCATACAGTATTCAAGGCACTGCAATGATGTAGAAATGTGATGACAGAGTCAAATAGATTTTTTTTCATTTTTAAAATATAGATGGATGGACTGAGTCAATGGTACAATACTGATGGTGGCCCGTGTATATATGTGCAATTTTTTCATGTATACTGTACATTTGTTGGCAGAAGCTGATGGTTCATTAAGATTTTTTTGATAAATCATTTGTATCTGTGGGTATCAATAAAACAGGCCAAAGCCTTGTATTCATCAAGCGTCTCAGAGTAGGAGTGATTATCTATCTAAGGCACGGTTTCCCAAAAGAAATATAGAGCAACCAAACACAGCCCAGTTCATGAAAAACTGGAGATATTGTGACAGTTGCACTTTTGTCTTGGAATTATGCTTAAGTTAGACAGACAAAACCTTCACCAGCATAAAACAAGACCACAGGCTTCATCTGACCTCATGCTGCCCACAGACTCTATATGTACTTTGCACTATGATTTACAGAGATCCAGGCGTAAATAAACTTCTGGGAAACCTGGCCAGCTGAACTGTGCACTGTAGGTTTTCTCAAACTTGTCATTCAATACTAACTGAAATAATTAAACAAGGAACTCCTACTCTGAGATGCTTGATGTATACAGACTCAAAAGCAGGGGTTAATTCACTCCAAATTTGGTTTATTCGGGACAACAAAAGATGAAAAAAATTATATTTATAAAAAAAACCTAAAAGAAATCAGTTTTCTTCTAGTTTCAATAACTTAATGATAGTTAAATAGATGGATGAACGAGTACAGCCCCACATGACAGATACACCGAAAAGTACGTTATCACTTGACTAGACTCGTAGACTAGTCAGCAATTTAAATTCTCATATTTAAGAACAAGAACATTGGTCATAAACAAATTAATTGCACAAAACTTGATAATAAACCCGAATAATTATATCTCTCGTGAAGTTAATTGTTCTCAGAGAATCAGCACAGTAACAATAAAAGCCCTCGCATCCCCCAATGACACTCGAAAAATTATACTGCACTTCAGTAATTAAATCCCCGGCCATATACATTGTCAGTAGGAGGTACCATCCAATTAAGAGGTATAATTGACCATATAACTTTGAAAAGACTACTGCACTCACATCCTCATCTCCTCTCACACACCCCACTGCTTTGAAAATAGGCTCTAAAGATTACATTGATCAACTCACAGTTGAGAGGCTCCTCACCTCCATAAGAGAAAATAACCCCATCAAGATGAATATGAGACTAAGACAAAATAACAAAACAAAATAATAAAATAAAATGGTCTTGATCTGGGCTGTTCTTTAAAAGAATTGTTTCCATTTGGCATTGTGAAGTAACCCCTCTATATTTATTCTACAGAGCATAAAATACTCTATTTTATCTATATGCCAGAGGCTCTTTTAGTCATAAAGCCAACACTCACAGAGTGTAAAAGAACACTTCTCTTCACCGAACTGCGGGAAGATCTGGTAAGGTGTGGGATTTCCTCTTCTTTTTAAAATTTTTACTTTTTCTATATGATCAATTGCAACTGCCGTTAAGTGTTGCTGAAAGTGTGCTTTATATTTCTGAGCGATTCTGTGTCTTTGTTGTACGTCATCAGAAACAGGGAAAGTATAAATACAGTATGTCTACATATTTTCACGTTAAGCAAACAAGGAGAAGTTGTGGTCCTTCTCTCTTCTTCTATCTTTCTCTCACACTCAGCAGACATCAAACCATGGTGCAGATGGTGTTGAGATTGGGGTCGAAGCGAACGACTTTCCCCTCAGCAGCTTTTGTGTTTGTGTTGTACATAGGATTCTCAAAAGTGGCCTGTCCATTGTTATTCTCATGGACAGAACATCCTGTGTACTGCGCTTTATCCGTTTTCCTGGGGGGAGGGAAAAAAAAGGATGTTGCATATTAGTTGAGGGACAGTATCCCAATTATCCTCCCTCCTTCCAAACCAATAAACATATTTCCATTATCTTGGTGTGGACAGCTGCAGTAGGTAAATGAGGCTGAATGGTAATTATTGTTGAAAAGAGCAGTCAGAGGAGCCCAATGCCAGTTCATCAGTAACTAACTAAATTTGCATGTCACAGACTGTGTGAATCTACTTAGATGAGTACACACAGACGCGTGCATACTCACACACGCACATGTACACATACACACACACACACACGTTTAGATTAAGATAAAATCCATCCGACAATACACATTAGGTACAGTATTGTATATTACATACTTAATTTAAAGGTTTTATTATTTAAAATATCTGGCATCCACTGCTTTGTAATGTGGTTTGAACAGCAATGCATTGACTAATATTGCATCATTTGAATCTTTATGCAGTGAAGAACCATACTGCAACCAAGCAGTGAAAGTGGGCCACAGTGTACTAGCCCCCTCACCTCCATGTGCTCTTTCTAACATATACTAGAATCTAGATTTCTAAAACTTTTTCAATATCGGACCTGAAAATGTAAAATTCAGCCTAGGACATGAAAACATACTACCTTCTTTGACATATGGAAAGCAAACAGATATAGATTCTAGTAGCAACTTAAATCAGGTTCCAACCTAGTATGGAAACACCATGATAGACTACATACCGCTGTTTGTAGAGATAAAAACCGAGGCCTGCAAAGATGAGGGCAAAGAAAGGCACGAGGATAGCGACAGCAACAGAACTGCTGTTGGTGGAGCTGTTGGTTTCAGCATCAGTGAGTGTAACATTCTCTCTCACACTCAAACCTGGAGGGAAAAAAACATTCCATTAACCCAGAGCATATATAAAATATAAAATATACAGTATATTTGAATGTGAGTGACAGACATTAAAAACATTATTTTAACACAATGCCACAAAGAACATTAAGTACTGTGAAGAAACAAAATGGAATAATAGAAAGATACGTATCATATGCCGGTGACGGTGGTGATGATAATGATGATGAAGATGATAGAGATGATGATGACAAGCAGGAGACGCGGCAGCCGGTTGATAAAGACGACGACCGCAATGATCATACTGATAATGATCAGTGTGACTGTGATAATCTTGTTGAAGACAATCATGAGATGATGACAACAGCAATGTTGAGCAAGAAGAAATGAAGGACAATGATGTAGAGGGATAATCTACTCTGTGCTGTGTGCCTGTAGCAATAGGTGGCTGACAGCTGGTGCTAGAGGCAATTTACTATATACAGCACTGTATGCATGCATGCATTCAATACAGAGCAAATATAATGCTTCTATCTCATTAGGCATGTTTTCAACCTGTAATATAAATTTAGTGATGGCATAGAACTCAGACTACTGTCAATGATATAAAAGCTACTTTTTTATACAGAATTTTTTGTTGTTATTTTTTTAAAAAGCAGTTTTAAATAATACCATTATATTTTAGTCTTCTTGTAACAAAGTTAAAAAGTAGGACACATTATCTCAAAGTGAGTATTAATGCTTTTATCACACTGAAGGAAATGGATAATTTGTTTTTAAAAATCACATTTCCAGTTTTGCATTATGTTGTCATATGAATTGGACTTACCATGACAGAAAAAAATGTCTTTCTTTTTATCTTATATGTTATATAAATCTTAAAATGGAAGAGGAGGAGTACCGATAATTGCCAATGGGACTTATTTCAGACTAGAGGACAGGGTACTATGTAGAATGAGCACAGTATAAGAGCAGAATTTAAAAAGAGGAAATTAATTCCTTATAATGAGACTATTTGTATTTAAAAAGACACATACCAATTCTCTGTAGTCCAAACTGTCCGTAGTCTTTACCCTGTATGAAGCCTTGGAACACATAACTGCCACCCTCAGGCTCAGCTGAAACCTAGAAGGAAAAAAAAATAGTGAGAGCTTGAGACATGAGTTTTGTTTCAACATGAATAAAATGTGATTTAAGCCACATCAAAAACTACATATACTGTATTTAGTAAGACAGTCAACGCACAGTGTCATGCTACATTTAAAAATAACACTTTTTTGAACCCTTCAATAGAAGCTGTTCAGCATGCTATCAATAGCTTGGCTGTGTGCAGTCACCTGTCATAATGTTGTTATTAAGTGGACCTTGAAGTTTATTTTAAAAGAGGAACTTGCATAGAATTCTACCACCAAAAGCTGTTTTGCAGTCATTCCAGGTCCCTTAGATGTCAGGAGTGTGTCTGAGCTTATTCAGCAAATTGACAATGTGGGAACACTGAAGCGCTTCATCACAGAGCGCCTGGTGCCACTGATGTACCAAACGTAATAATGAGGAAACATTGGTTTGATTTAGTCCAAGGAAGGCTTATTTTTAGGTATTTACAGCTCCACCGCCTGCAATAATCTGCTTGTTTGCAGACTGAACAAAAAATAAAAACAAAAGACACAGCTCTTGGTTATTTTTAAAAGAAAACTGTCCAGCTGCTTCAAATTCCTATGTTTACTCACAAATCCGTCCATTGCCCAGGTCTCATCAGTAATCCTGCTCAAGGAGCTGTGGGCCAGCGCTCTCATCTGGTACAGCAGGAACATTAAACGTGCCTCCTGGCGCTTGTACACTCCTGCAAGAGGCAAGAAAAGAAATGATGTGAATAAAGAGCTGAGGAAATGAGAGTGGGGGAGAATGATTAAAAGAAAGAAGAGAAAGGATACAAATGAAAGCACGAGAAAAGAAGAAAAAGAGGTAAGCAGTAGGAACAGATGAGAAAACGGTGGCGAGAGGAGACAAGTGACTCTTGAGTGGGCAGTTAGTCAGTTGGTGCAGACTAATACATCCGTCTTTAGAGCCAATAGTTAATTTCCACTCTCATGCATGAGATCATATGGTGATTGACATGAGGCACCCTCAAAATAAGTGGAAGTGACACACAGAGAGAGTGAGAGGAGGAGAGGAGAGGCAGAGGCGAGGAAAGACAGATGATTTATAGATGACTCACCAGAGAGCAGAAACTCCATGCTACTGTCAGTTAAAGTTACATTGACTTTTCCCGTTGTGGCATTAAAGCTTGTGACTGTCAGAGTCATTGGTTGTTTCTGGCCCTTGTAATCATAGGAACCCTTCCAGATGAAATCAGGGGCAAAGACATCATCGGGAACTGTAGAACAAAAAGCAAGGACAACTCATTGAATAGTGCAATTTAAACAATACCATACAAGAATGGAAAATCTATCATTCCTATTAATTAACTATTTTAAGCAACATTAAATCATTAACTGAAATTTTATTGCAAGCCGAATGCTGGCACCCATACAGTAAAATGGTGATTAGATACGCAACATATCAAACAGCTGATAACAATCGCTCTATTCAATTTGAATAATATGTTTCTTATGTGCTTTGATGACTTGATTAATGATAATTGAATGCATTCCGAAAAGATAACTCTGGTCACGTTCGATGAACTGTGCAGAACTTTTTAAAACTGACACACTGATAAAACTTTTTGGAGCACTTCTACAGAGGAGTCATTATCTGCTAGTAATTATTATCCGCCAGGAAGTGATGAGTCGATTATTAATGCAACTTAAATATGACTGCTTGTCACTAGTGGTAGGAAACAAAAAAAAACAAAATAAATAATAGTCCTAATAATTACCTTGCATATACTAGCTCATTTTCAGTAACCACTGATATAACAAGTTAAGGATTAAGATGTAAATTCATTCAAATGGGCCAGTTTTACCAAGCTATTCCAACCATACTATCTTCATGTTACTTCCTATACTGAACAAGTATATTTGAACTTGTCTTCATTGCAATAGTTATTGATACTGAAGGTATAGAGCCTTTTGGATGTTTCCATGATGAGTATTTGCTCTACCAGTCACACATATATGTACATACATATGTACATACACATATAATTCAAAGGACAAGTAATTACCGTATCAAAAATTGTTGACTCTACATTGTAAATACTGCTTAGATATTGCTAATATTATGAAGTGTTGATATTTTCTGGGACTCATAATTAATGCATTTGTCTATCAATTTTAATTTTTAATCGCTCACCACACATCAATATTTAAATGCAAAAAGGAGTTAGTGATAATAAGCCGGTGTGCTTAGTTGTCATAATACAAATTACTTATTACAATATACTAATCATTTTCCAAGACATGCTGACTTTGAGCTACGGCAATGAAACTGTAATTATTATAGATTTTAAGTAAGACCCTATGAAGACAAGAGACCTTATTTGTGTGAGCCTGATGGAGATGTGCACAAATTTAGACCCTCTGTCTATTGTAGTGAGATGCAGTTCCAACACTGAGCGAGTGCATGTGATGAAAATAGAGGAAACATTGAGTTTGTTTTATCAGGAAACAAGAATTTCCCATTACTGATTCTGGAGCTAAAAATACAGATGCAGGACTGATGACTTTTCTCGGTTCCAGTTGAACAGCTCCTGGAAATAAACTCACCATTTATTTTAGGGCTTGGCGTTCCTTGTATGGGTTTGACAGTTTTCTCATGTGATTTGGAGCCGACTGTGGAAGAAGACAAATATGTAGAGATGAAGTGATTCACAGTGAGGCTTAACAGACAAAGGATGTTTGAAAAGTAAACACTGCTCAACTGTAACATGCTGCCTACATTTAGAAACCTTGAACTAATCCCAGATGGGTCAATTTTACAATAAACCTTTACAAATCAACACATTACTAAAAAGTTTTTATCATTTTTACAGGCATACAACACATGGATAGCAGTGCAGTGACACAGAGAGTAAAAGAAAATATCACAGAAACCATAATGTCTCATATTTGACCAGTGAAGTGCTCCTTCAAAACATCCTTGTTTGGAATAGGCCGATACCTTGGCCTACAGTATAGCTGCTTGCAGCTTTCTTGAGAACTGCTCATCCAAAGAACTTCATACTGCACTTTCTTGGGTCATCAGCAATACACCCGAGTGTGAAGTCGATTCGATGAACAGTTAGAGAAAATTGAAAACAGACATTTACAGACAAGTATACACTTCACTGGACGCCGATATCCTCCATGTATGTGCATCTGCAAAACATTTTTAATTCTACTCCTTCTCCCTCTTCCTGAACATCTGTCCTCAGAGACCTCTGCCGACCACATACCTCTGCACACTGGCACTTTGCCAGTCCAGCTGCCATCAGAGCGGCAGACACGGTGCTCTGAACCCCCCGAAAGGAAATAACCTAGCTGACAGGTGTACACCAAGGTGTAACCATAGGTGGGCAGGTCTAGACCCACAACGTCAGCGTTGGCTGGGTTCCGTGGTTGCTTGCAGGAGTGAGCTGGAGAGCAAGCAGAGGGCAGACGCATTAATAAACACACATACAACTTCACACACTCACAGACACAGATGTACACAAACACAGACATACACTTACACAGCAAAATAATTAAGCATTCTGTGAAGAGAGTGAGAAAAGTTGGGGGAGAGTTGGAAAAAAATTGGATAAAAAAAAGATCAGCGTGCACATTTCACAATTTAATTAAGTCCAGGGAGCTATTAGGGAGCATATTGATACTTTAATATGTCTCATTTCTTTTCCGACATGAATATGGACATTTATGGATTGCGAGATGCACTGCTTAAATTTGGACTGAATTTAATGGAAAAATTAAGAGGGTTTAAACTAAGTGGAAAAAAATAAATAATTGAGGGGATTGTTAAAAATAATTTAACCATAGCCTTGGATTGCAAACTCTGGGTATTTATGTTAGTTAGTGCCAGTGCATCAGGAAGGTCTAGCTGTATTCATTATCATTATTATCCAGCTATAGATTACAAAAATATTAGCAGTTGGTATCATGATTATGTTTGAGATGGCTCGAGGTCACTGACATGAAAAATGACAGTTGGCCAATAGGAGGCTCATGTCTTGAAAGACAGACTAGTAAATGAAAAGTGTCTGGCTCACTATAAACCAACAATTACTAAATATAAATACTGCATATATTTTAATGAATCTAGAGGTCTTCATGAGCGGGCTTCCACTTTAACTTCAAATGTTTTTTGACCAATGCATTTAAATATTAAAGTTGAGTAGCTCAACCTTTTTTTCTTTTTTTAAAAAAAAGAGAAAGAAAAAAAGACAGCATATAAAAAGGCTTAGCCCAGCTGAATCAGTTAATCAAGGACAAAAGCAATTAATGTCAGAAACATCAGCCTCTTACTGTATAGACAATATTAAATATTTTCATTCTCTCGTGTGAGTTTGGTATGCTTTGTTACATTTTTTACATCATCAAACTCTACAAAACAAAAATGTATGCAAATCATCAATGCCACCAAAACAGCTTCTCAGGCATCGACAATAAAGTGAAAATAGTGAAATAATTTTACAGCTTTACTGAAAGAATGGTACTGGCTGTCAAATAGGAGACAGCTGCAAGTGAGTCATGGTACCAAATTGGTCCTTCATGGCATCTTAATGACATTAGTGGCAATAGGGTATGGAAGGGATGCCAGGATGAAACCCAGTTTCTGGGCTACAATGAACGAGAAGACGAGCAGGAAATTATATTATTGTACGTTTCTGCATGGCTTTAGAGAATAAAACAAGGGAAAAGTGTGTGTTGAAATTTAGCAGCATATTTATGATCTACATCCTCTATTCCTTTACAGAGAGTCTTAAACAATTCAGCATACTGTACTGCAGATCTAGGAAGATTGATTACGAAACTGTTAATCAACTATGTGCCACCCAGAGCTTGTTCATTTCAAAATCTGTTGTCGTATTGGAGAATGCTGCAAAAAGAAGAAAAATGTCTCATTAGTTGTAGAAGAATTGTCTGGAGACCTAAATAAATAATTAAATAAACCCCTGTTGTGCTGTCAGAGCAGAAGTCTATATAGCTCATTTAAAACGACAAACTGTCAGCACATGTCCAGGGTGGTTGTAGAGTTTGTAGACCGTGAACAGTGAAGACACTTAAAAGAAGATGAATTGTTCTATCAAAGACACGTCATATCCCTCATCAAGTTCTTCTGACAGTGCCATGTTTATTTACGCTTCAAGCAGCATGGTGGGCTGTACATGGTCCCAAACACTGTCACACAATAACATGTAATGTTTTTAGTTGAGGTAAGTTTGTATCTCTGATAGACAGAGTGCATTATGAGTGCATTACTGTAGTAAGACAGAGGCAGATGTACAGACAGTCCTGCAGTGGGTTTCTTTGCAAGCCAGATACAAACTGTACAAGCAGAACATAATCAAGAGGACAAATTTAACTTTTTAATTGTTACAATGTACAAAGTCAAGAGCAGGTCAGCATGCAGGTTTTCTGTAATTTTTGTACCTTCCAATGGCAGACTACGGTGCAAATGGCTGTTGCATGTAACGTATCAGATATTCTGTAGACCTCAAAGTAGAAGTTATGCACGATCCAATTTTTGGTTGCGACCCACCAGTTGAGAACCTCTGGTCTAAGGACAATGGATACTGTCATGCTGTACAGACTGTAAATCCCTGAGGCATATGTGTTTTGCTTGGTATCAAAATGTTTAGCTTGGTAACTTTACATCATACAGGTTCTGAGGTAACGAGTGTCTACTATATGATTACTGCTGGTCTGTGCTTTAAGGTACACTTCTTAAACTTGTTAAATGCTCAATGACACCCTTTAAATCTCAAAATTACACTCTTGATTAAAGTGAGCTGGTGAGAGGTTTGGGGCATGTATATTTAAA
Source organism: Lepturacanthus savala (assembly GCA_030544235.1). Lineage (NCBI taxonomy): Eukaryota > Metazoa > Chordata > Actinopteri > Scombriformes > Trichiuridae > Lepturacanthus > Lepturacanthus savala. The sequence continues at coordinate 7,586,355 of CM060467.1, forward strand.
CTAAAACTGATAAATCTGATAGAAAGCTAACATGATTACAATCCAGTTATATTAAACCCTGACTTATGTCTATTGCATCGATTACATCTATTGTGTTGATAATCCTTCCAAGTCTTTGCTTTAGCCAACAGTACAAGATTGGTTGGCTGCACTTTTAAATCCATTTAAGTGGTTTAACGGTAACAGGAGACATTTTAATCATAGAGAAAGGTATTTTAGAGGATTTATGTCTCTGATTTGACCGAGGGGTGAAAACAGAGAGTCACACCCATATGAAAGCACTCATACTCAAATAGATATACATAAGCACAGCCCCCCCCCCCACTAATGCGGTAACTACATTCTAAACTAAAAAAAGTATGATAATGCAGTTATGTGAAAGCACAATTTAACATTGCTTATTGTTATGATACAACTTTACAAAGTGACCAGTAGCATATGCTAAAGTATATAGCCAAAGTTATTCATTCCTAAATTACAACTATGTTTATTGAGCTTAACTTCAGCAATGTTCAGGTAACATTACTGTAAAAACATTTAAGCTGCCAACATAAGACATCTGAGAATGCATTCATTCTTTCATCCAAAGTAGGGGGTGGTAGAATCTGGTGACTGCCAGAGATTCGTTTCTCCATTAAATTTGAGCAGCAACAATGACAAGGAGAGGGCAGACGAAAATCAATACATTTTTTGAGGTACCACAGGCAGTGGACCAGAGCCAGAGAACAACTCCTGAAACACTGCAACCTCAGCAAGCTTGGCAAAAAGTGCACATATTGAACAGTGCAAGTGAGGAAAGTTATAGTAAAAGCCTAAGACATTATGTTTTTGAATGAAATCCGGATAGGCCATCAAACTGCTATTACAGCTGGGGTTTTTACAACATCATGGTTACATAAAGAGACTATGTCAAGTTTTTTTTTTTCATGATTATCACTATAAAGGCTAACTTGTCGGTTTGGATGTTTTGCAGCTGCAATAAGGTTAAAATAGGAAACCCTCAAAGGCCATTCATTGGGGGTCAATACATAAATTATGGTATGCTGTAAGAATATTCATTGACCTGATAACATAAATCAGGACCGGTACAATGTGGCATGCATTGATCTGAACTCTACTATTCCAATCGTGACCGTTTTCATTTCCAGGATTTGCTAATCAACTGACTGATTCATGTTGCTCACTGTTTGGAAGCAGCAGCATACTAAGATGCTGCTGATGAAGTGTGATAAATTAAGACCTTTTAAACAGCACTTGTAGAATCTGCACATGAATTTCCATAATAATGTGAGGGTAGGTTATTACTATGTATTACTATGCATCAGGAGTCCTCAGAGGCGATTCAAGAGAACTGGTGTTCAACAACATGAAAGTGACTTTAGGAAAATGTAATTTCAAAGCTGAGAGGTTTATCATCTTGTTTAGTGGTGCATCTTCTCTTGTTGAATTATCACATATATTGGTACTTAGTTGCTGTCCTTAACAGGTGTAAAACAGAGTGTGTTTTTCACAAGCCAGTTAAATCTCAAAGAATTTGCAGTGCATGCGGCCCTCAAGGATCAAGGATATGCTTATTATCCCTGCGGGTCAATTTGCAAGTACAGCCAGCAGTGAACACATGACCATCAAACAAACATTAATACATAGAGAGGATAATCTAAAAATCACAAAGAGAGATTTGAAAGGCCTATGGCAGCAGGGACAAATTCAATCTTTAAGTATATTTGACTGGGCTTTCTTCAAAGTCCTACCTTTGCTTTCCTTCACATATGAGGAAGGTCATTCAAGGTCATACCTGCAATTTTACTGCACATTCCGAATGCTGACAAAGTGGAATGTGAGGACTGATTCAATAAAGCAGGAATAAAACATTTTCCTGAAGGTATTGTTAATGTTATACACTGATCCACTGATGGGTTTTTCTACTCACTGCATCCACATGTGGCTCGAAGGTCAGATTGTCATCAATTACAGTGCCGCGACATTTGCACTGCTGCACAAACTCAACAGTCTGATCATTAATCACCACGGGAGAAACATCCATAGGATTCTTTCTAAAATATATGGTCATCTCTTTAGTTTTGGACACATTGATGTCCTAGGAGGACGATTTGCACCAGTCTGTGAATTCCGGCACTAGAGGGCCATGATAAGGGTCATCACTGTTGAGATGAGACACGACAGAATGTTCAGCGAAGTTAATGATATGACAACTCGCATATTGGCTTTGACATGCGTTAGTGTAAAAGACAAATAAAAGAGGCGAGTGGATTCACCCTTGGGGAAATCCGGTGGAGGAAAAAAGAACATCTGATAAAACGCCATTAACCTTCACACGATCATTCCCCCATCTCCTCACTGGAGAGGAAGATGCCATAAACACACACATCGCAGCCTACAACTTAGGGCTGCACTCTGGAAACATGAACAATTATAAAGCAGCAGACTATAATCTAAGAAGAGCGGTAAAGGAGACAAAAAGGGACTATGAAAGAGAAAGTGGAACAGCAGCTCTATGAATGATTACTATAAAAGATGATGAAATGAATTCCAGTGAGATTTTGGTTTATATCACAACTTTGAAAAGCAGTTGTCTTGGCAAAGATATCAAACTACTGCATGGTCCTTGTTGGGTGATGGTCAGCAGCTCAGGTAGTTCAAACAGAATGCAAGTTATCAAGGTCACCACCTCACTCTCAAAGTGACTGGGATGACAGGTTGATTGAGGCATTAGCCGCAATCTCGTAGTGGGGCAAAGGAGGAGGAGAAGGGTAGCTTGAAAAGCTAGCAAAGCATATAAACAGGGACAAGTTGGAGGAGGGAGCATGAAAAAAACACTACTCACGAATACAGGTAGGCTGCACGCCGGTCCAGGTGAGATCTGGCAAACATAGCCGTGTGGTGGAGCCCTGCAATATGTGTCCCTGTTGGCATTGGAAGTCTATTCGGCTGCCCACCTGGCCACAACAGACAGCACACAAAATGGTGAGTCAATACAATGATCCAAATGCCAATAGGATCCCCGCATCAAATCTAAAGAGCTTGGAAAAAAACATTGCACACTGAAGTTTTTTTTCCTTCTTTAATGATTATCTGTAATGTGTTGATGCAGACAGAGACTATTCTTAGAGGTGATGGCCCGTGTTTGTGATCTCAACTGCTACAGACATTATAAAGTGAGGGAGTTGACTTTTTAGTTAAGGGATACATATAAATAATGTCTGTTACTTAATAAATCACTTTCATTTTCACCCACCATCCCAGTCGACAGAATTTGTTGTCCAACATTTGGCATCAAATCATTGGTAAAATTGTTCATTATTGCAGAAAAATGCACCACTACAGCCATTACAAGCAGTGATCCAAATAAGCCTTTTCAGCTTTCACATGGGAAAAATCTCATATCAGATATTCAGCTGAATGTTATGGAGAAATTGTTTGCACTTAAGTTGTAAGTGACATTCTGAAAGCAACAGAAAGAAAGTAAAATGAAACACGCTGGCTGGAAATATCTCAAGGGAGCTGCTGAGCACACACCAATGGTCTTTATATAAATTTTCTTGACTATGATGCATGTTAGTGTTGCTCTTTTTACAGTACACATTATAGATCTAGATATGCATCATGTCTTTTCACAGAGTGCAGTGATGAAATTCACTTGGTTTTCTTCTGCGCTGCCACCTGGGAAGGGATATGCATCGCACATGATTCTCAGCTCCCTCCTTGCACTCACATAACATCATCCAAAGGAATAACTGATGATCCTACCTGGAGCATCCATTGGAAACTGCCCATTTGAAAGAGAGCTAAGTACCAGTAACAGCTGTGAGTTTTGAATGATGCTTTGATTTGGAGCCTTTTGTTCCCACTCATCCACCTCTCTCAGGTACCAGCTGCTTAAATATTGAGCACTGGGTGACTGGCTGTTCCGTTGAGCTGAATTAAGTTTAGTGAAGCATAGCGCATTATGTAGTATTATGTAGTGTGTAGTATATTATAATATAGCCCATATGAAATCATGTTTTGCTATGCCTTTTAAATACACAGCAGTATGGGTCTATATACAATCTATAGAATCAATAAATCCTTTATTTATGAAGCTCAAATTTCAGGTACAACTTATCGTTAGTATTGGATTGGATTGCATTGAGAGCTGTTTCTAATATTTTGCCTATGTGTACTTTATGGAACTCAGACCATGATACAATACAATACAAACACTTTCCTATAAAGTTCAATCCATCCTGTTTGAAATACCGTTTTAGGAACAATACATAACACATTATTTTTAAGAGTGTATTTATTGCAGTTTCTCCTCTTTTTACCTTAAAGCCTGTTGTATAATTCATGAAGCCATGCTCAGGTGTTCCTGGATTTTCACAGGCAGTCATCATGGGCTCTGTAACAAGAAATCATTGTGAGGATGAACAGAGATATTGCAGGAAAACTGCACAAAGGAACAGTCATCGATTATGGCAAACATTTCTCTCTGGTGTACGATGTGCCAGTGTCAATTTCTGAAGTAGTGTGATAGCAAGTGAAGTATTACAGAGGCCATCTATAGTTTCTTTGATTATGAATAAGTCTTTGGCTTTGAAATGTATTGTAAATATGGATTAAAACTAAGAGTTGTGAAAATTAGTGAAACCGAATTCAAATCAAGACACATTCCTTAGATCCTACAATATAACTTAGTGACATGGTTGAATAGTTGAATAGAAAAGTTTATTACATGGAAAAAACAGCTTTATTACATGGAAAAAACAGTTTATTACATGGAAAAAACAGACCTTTCCCCCCCCCACTAGGATTAGGTTAAAGAGTTTGAACTATTATTTAGTACCTATACAACGAGGTTGTGATCCACTCCAGGTGCCGCTCTCCTGGCAGATACGTGTTGTTGATCCCACCAGCACATAGGGGGCACTGCAGCTAAAAGTCACCTCTGATTTGAAGATGAAACTGCGCCCTTCTCTCCGTCCTTTGGCAGGCATACCGGGATCTCCACAAAACTTGGCTGCAAAGGAAAACGTGATAAGCTGAGGGTCAATAACTCTAACACAGATGTTACACAATTTCCTGCAAGTATATATGCAACAAGATACCGCACTTGTGCGTTGCACCTTCCCTCTGATTTTTTCAGCTGTTGCCCTATTTCTCTGCCCCAGTTTTACAATTCTAACATCCATGTTTTTACCCTCTCAACACTGCGGCAGCTATTCATCTGAATGCAGCTTTCACTAGACTATTCAGCATCTAATTCAGAAATAATAAGCTGCGTGGGCTGCTGCTGTACCCATACAAGATCAGGCTGTGATGATGTATGTCTACAGTCCCTCCTGCTGCTGCAGTGAGCATTGGTGTTTTTGATCGGATTTTTATTATGTCATGAGTATCTGAAATTAAAAAAATATTGTCTTTCTATATGATCTGGAAAGTCTTCAATGAATTATTCAAATTGCATTGACATTATGCTTTTTGCAGATATTTCCTTTAGCCATATTTTATTGCATGTAGGCAGATGCATTGAAGTCCTCATCTCAGGATGAATCGCTCTGTCGAATAATTTTTTCTTCCAACAATCATAGCATGTGAGGTTGCAGTAGCTATGTGAATATTCATCTTGGCAGCAAAGAGCGAGTGAGGGAGGTCATGGCACTCAATTTTAGATCAAAATAATTAGCAAGTGAAATATTAATTTCTTTGACAGGGCCTTGAGGTTAACACAACTGGAGCCATCTGCTGCTGCTGTTGCTCTCCAAGCCTCTCGTCTGATATTGCTGTTTTAATGGGACTGCAGCCGCGGCCTCAGCAGATGAAGCCCATTGGATTATCACTGCTGCTCAGCTACTTCAATTTATTGCTTATAGACATCTACTCAAATTGACTGGAATAATTTAGGCTGAGTGGTTTTGATGGGGAGAGAAGTCAGCCATTTTACAGCAGCTAATGTAGCTTTCTATCCATCTTCACTGCTTATATACATTCCTTCACTATTACCATACTGATCAGTGAATGTTACTTGTTAGGTGTAGGAAGTTTAGAAAAGCTCAACATTCAGAACATTCAGTCACGCAGCTACAGCACTGTGGGATCAAGCTAATAATAAGGCAGACAGCTTCTCCAGACCTGACATGTGCCACTGCGTGGAGGTCTGGAGACAGAGATAAGTTCTTGCTTCTTTTTTCCTAGAAGTGAGGAACCAACAGGGGCTTCCCACCAACAATCCCTGACATAATAGATATCTAGAAAAAGAGGAGATTACAATCCAGCCCATGTAGGAACGGCTGAATAAAGCCATTACTGCAAATACTGTTATCGCAGAAAGAAATCCTTGTATTCGGAGACATATCTTCAACTAGAAAATATTTTATTTTTTAGTTTGCCTATACTGTAGGTCCCCTCTGAAAAATGATGCATTGTGCGCTTCAACCCCCAGTACCCAATAGCTGACCATATTTTCATATGACAACAAATAAAGATGCAAATATCTGACTGGATGTGAAAATGATTCCTGTTACTCCTCAAAACAGCATTGTAGGCCTTAATATTTAGATGGCAATTTTTTTGGAGGGGTTGACAATGCAGGGCAAACAGGTGACACGCACATCAGTCATGAGCTTCAAGCCGCAGGGAAATAATGTACTGTTTTATGGATATACAAGAGAAATGGCCCTGGGCCAAACCAAGCTCAGCATATTTAATGTGTCTGTGTGTGTGTTGTGTAGGTGGATGAGAAAGAGCGAGAAAGAGCGAGAGACTACTGAAACTTTTTCCACACTCTCTCTTACAGCCTCTTTCCTTCCTTGATGAATTATCAATGCTTTGAAGTAATCAGTATGCAGAGGCCAGATTCAAAGTTGGGATCAGTCTCATCCCTGCAGACGCATGAAATAGCATTCAGAGAAACAGAATTCTGCTGGTTGCTCTCTGTTTCCCTCGTGTTGCAATCGGGAACATGAATATGCATCTTAATCCTGTTTGGCTGCAGACACAGAAGCTGATTTTTAAGAAAATGCACAGTCATGGCAATATTTGCAGTACTGCTGAGCTGCACTGTAACTAAAAGTGCTGATTATGAATTGCACACTATATCTGAAATCTACAGTATTACAGACCTTCATGTCAAATAAACAGCAAGATGGAGGCTTGGACGAAGTCCAAATCATTATGCACCAAACTAAAATTAATCTTCTTACGTATCAGGTTGAATTTGCATTAGATGTGTATGATCCTCAAGCTCATCATGCTAAGCTTATAATTTTGTTGGTAAATGGAAAATGTAATCAGTCTTCAAGATAATGTAATACATTGACGAATGCATGGTATATAAAGCTTGCCTGCTATCTTCATAATTTAATCTCATTCACATGAAAAAAAATATTAGCTTCTGTTCCTTTCCAAATGCTTTATTACAAATGTATGTATTTATAAAAAGAAAAAAAAATGCAGACCATTTGTGGTCAGTCAAACTAGGGCAAATTAGTGAAGCCTTCAGTATTTATTGTAACACCTGAGAATTGCTGTAGATAGCGTTATGCTTACAATTTAATGCATAGATAATAGCTTTTATATACCACATATGATCAGCACTTTTTCCTCCATTGTCCCCATTTTCCAGAATAATTTATTTGCCTCAGTGATTTATTATATACATGCAGCAGAATGGCTGGTAGTACTGTAACAACGTGTTTAGGAGACCCAGGTTCTTTGTAGAGGTTTGCTATTGATCACACTGAATTATATTTATAGTGCATGGCTCTCGAATTGTGTCAATATTGCACTAGCATTGCAACCTGCATTCTAGGTCATGAGGAAAGGAGCTATTAAATAAAATGACTACATTAAAAACTTCTCTGCCGAGACATGTTAAAGACTTGAAGCTACAGCGTGGAACATAAAGGTTGCATGCTTAGAAGGCTGCAGGAGGCTGTTTTAGGGGTGCTGATGTGGAAGAATGATTGTAGTGTGTTGAGGGATGACATGCTCATCATAATTGCAGTAGACAGCAAATAGACATGGTACATTTACCAACTCGAATCTTATCCATTTTATGACCAGATGACATGTTTTCACCCATCACAACAACTCTGGAGGGGATACCATTGCACCTCAATAAAAACAGACAGTTGGTCATTTAGCAGTACTAAAACAGATTTATGGTCATAAATCACAGATGCACTCCTTTAAAGTTAAGCAGGATATCAATCACATTGCAGTCTGAACATGGACTTGCATGAATACAAATAAATGACTGCAATGTGGCCATTAAGAAGCACAAATGGCTGCACAAGGTACCATGCTTCAAGCTGCATGATCACAAACACTAGCAGTTTGTCAGCTGGATTTCATATTCTAAATACTCAAAGGGGACCATGTTCGACTGACTGAATATGGCCACAAGCACCACATGCTGTCATTAGCATCACTTCCAAAATGCATTACTTGAGTCAAACGTTGTCTACATTCACATGCTGAAGTGGAAATGCTTTTAGTGTAGCAGCAGTGAAAATACAACAGCAACACATCTTCCAGCACTTGGAGTGTTGCGTGCATGAATATTTTTCAGTGGTAGATTGTTTTTCTTCCACTTAGCCTTGACTAACATTTAGGAAAAACAAACATGCAATTGCTTTACTCTTCTTGATATTTCATTTCTGTCTGACTGACATTGCAACAATGTTCCTGCTGACAGCGAGACACTGTTGAGCAGTCATGCATCCCGCTGAGTTATTATCACTGCAAAGATGATTCTGAGAACGTCTTAATGCAGTAAAGAGCATTGCTTATGGCTGTGCTCAGACCATCTTCATCATCAACAATGCAGCTTTGACTCTACGGCTAGAGGTCAATTTACTCTTTATTTAAATAAATGGTAGCTCAAGGTTCAATTTATCTGCTAATGTTAAAATACTCATTTCTATCTTTTAGGAACATGTAGCTTAATTACTAAAGGTTTCCCAGTATTTTATTGTTAATGGCACTGAAGGATTTAGGATTATTTTAAGTGCTCACAACAACAAAGAAGACAATGAAAAGTAATACTCCCCACTGTCACTGCCTTGGTCTATTTCATTTTGAATTCAGCTTGTTAGAATTTCATAACTTATTCATGACTTTCATTAACTTGTGATAGCCTCTAAAGGGACAAGCAGCAAAGTGCTAGAAGGTGCTGTAATGTAAAGGATCTTTAGGACAAGTTATAAGATACATACACCCCCTTGGAATATCGGCTAAGATTATTAGTTACACAAAATATAATGCAAAAATATTTTTGTGCATTGTCTGACTGAATTATTAGACCTCTCATTATTCCATGTTTTCCATTAATTTCATGCTCAGTGGGGAGTCAGTAATTTTGCAGTTAAACACACAAGGCAAGGTAAAATATTTTAGTTTGACTTATAAATAATATATTAGCAATTCATGCTCAAAAGATGGCTAAGAAGGAAAGATACACAATGTCAGATTTTAGACACTGGAATAAAAAAAAGGCACTGAGGAAAAAGATCCAATTTACCTCACTGTGAAAATACCTGTGTTTCAATATGGACACAAGGAGACTTTCTCTAAAGACCTCTATGATTATAATGGATGTATAAAAAGGTGACTCACGCAAGCACTGAGGCAGATCTCCACTCCATGTTCCGTTCCCTGTGCAGGTGAGCACAGCAGGAAAAGACAGCTCATAGCCAGGCAGGCAGCTGTAGCTTATGCTGGTACCCCACTCCAGGACTGAGCCTTCCAGGAGGCCGTTAGGGATGGGTAGAGGTGTAGAACAGGTGACCACTGTGGGTATAGTGAGGACAATGACACAGTCAAGACAAGCTTGTCAGATGACATTCAATTCACAAGACAGTTCCAGTCAAGTTTGTGTCAAGTTCAGAAGGGATGGATTATGCAGAACCAGATCCAGAAAAAAAAAAGTTTTGAAAGGACATTCTATCATCGTCCATATTTCAGTTCTATAATTAGAATGTTGAAGTTTGAATCCCTAAGTGCAGCAGTGTTAGATGTACAGAAAAGAAGAACTGGAATTGAGAGTGGAAGTTAAATCATTTCCACTTCAGAGATTGACTATGCCTCTCTTTGTAAGGAACAACCCAAATGGTTAAAATATTTGCTGTTGTAATGGCTACTTGATAACAAATATGTGTCTAAGTCAAGGACAGGGCATAAAGTAAAAGATGAGACAAAATATTTGTTTGGTGTCTTCAGTGTGCACCCGAAGTAGATCAAAGTTCTGCTAGTTCTGCTTCCCCTGGAAGTCACTGCATACTTGACAACGAACAAACAGCCATTACATGAAACTCTAGGAGTATAGATGATGGAATGCTTGGAGGTAATTATGGTGATTTAAGTGGATTATAGATATAGATGTTCCAGAATCTTTCCGATTCTAATCAAAATTATAATAAAGGGAAGAGATGATGGTGGTAAGAGAGAGTAGAAACATTATATTAAATGAGCCTTTTATCCCAAAAAATCGTACAGGTTTTATATTACAATTTATATCCAAAATGATAAAATATTTCATTGTCCCGGTGTGCCTAAGAACTGCTTAATGTTTCAGACGCAGCAGTAATGAAGTTAGTTTTATTTATGCAGTTTAACTTAGCATGAACATTGTTGTCAAGTTTATTACATGCTGTAAATTATAGTGCTATTTTACAGTCATCAAGGGGCAATAGAGGTGCCTAAAATTTACCATTACACATAATATGGATTATGACTATGATAACGACAATCAAGTATTATTAAATCTAGATTTTTAGTTCAGAGACTCCTTTTTTTGAGTACACTGAATATTTTTTGTGAGGAATGATGTCGGGTATGTCTGTGTAAGCCATAAACTTCTGCTCCACAAGTAACAAATGAATACATAATAAAACTCAGAGTCTGTTCTGACACACTTGGAGATGAACCCATGGGGACGCAGATGGGATATGGGTTTTAGGGATGTGAATAAATTATAGCAGTTGTTTTATACCATTACTATCCTCCCTCAACACTCATCATTTCACTAAGTCTCTCTTTCTTTTAGACATACTCACGCAACATAAAATGTTGAGCAAAGATCTGCTAATTGAATTCAGAAAGCCAAGAAAGATCTGGTAAGATCTAATGTTTAGTTTACAAATCCTTAAATCCTTAAATGGTCATGTTAACATCAAGGCTCACATGTTAAAGTCTAGACTTTTGGAAGCACAACAACAAATCATACTTATTTACTAATTACATGGTAAAACATACAGATGCAGCCATGTGGAGACAGGCTCTGGACATCTCTAGGCCAGAACCATGAACAGAGACCTGGTCAACCACCCACTGCACCAGTGGGTGTCATGATAAAAACACACATTCTGAGCTGTTGCAGGTTGGACTAGATCCCACCTGAGTCACAGATTTGAGATTAGCTGGCCACTGACCACTCCTACATCTGCCTACGAGTTCCCCCCTGCACCGATCTGCTTCAGGATATTATTCATTTTCACTTTTCAGATGTGACAGTGGGTTATTTTATATTTTACTTTCTATAAAAAGATAAATTAGATTAGATCATATTTTTGTACACACACACACACACACACACACACACACACACACACACACACACACACACACACACACACACACACACACACACACACACACACACACACACACACACACACACACACACACACACACACACACACACACACACACACACACACACACACACACACACACACACACACACACACACACACACACACACACACACACACACACACACACACACACGCGCTTTATATACAGTAAAGTATAACTAGCAGTCTTTGTTACAGAAAGTGCTGGCTACTCACCATCTTTCAAACAAGATGAAAAATTTGAATAAAACCCGAAAATGAGCAGGCTGCAAGTTACAGTTAAGATGGTGCTTATGTATGATAAGCAGATGATGGACAACTTTCTTGCCTTGTGAAGTTTAAGATTTTTCATTCCACAGAAAGAATTACAGTAAATGTGGAGCATGCCACTGTGGGATATTCACACATTCTCTCTAAGGTGGAACCATCTTTTGTTCTTGGTTGGCAGTGGATCCAGAAAGATTTCCATATGGACATGTTGCAGCTGTATACCGGGTAGCTTTAGAAGTAAGCTATATTTGGATGGATATTTAGGACATGATGAATTGTGAAAGAAAAAAAAGTCAAAGGCAAAACTATACGGATGTTGCAATCTGTTTTTATAATGTTTTGTTTGGTAATGTAATTTTGTTTTCTAAAGTTCTCAAGGAGAAACATACACTTGAATTTGTTTCTCTTTGATAATGAATTAGTTAGTGAGTATCTACAGTTTTGGATTTCCATGTTGTTGCTCTGGAGCCCTTGGAAATAAAAACTTCATTGTGAATTACCTCACTAAAACGCCCAGCTGGATGCTGTAAACTTGAAACTTGGTTGGGGTGTGCATGTGTGACTCCTTATGAACAAAAAGGGAAAAAGACAGATGGAGGGAAAATGTGTGAGTGCACATGTGCAAGTAGTCAAATTACACTGATTTAAGGAGTAGTCCTACTAATCCCATAAGCGCTCAATCAGAGTGAAAAAAGAAAAAATTAAAGGCATGGGTGGCAGGCAGAACTGAATGGGAAGCAGAGAGTGTCCCCATTTTCCTAAGTAGTTCTAAGCAGCATTAGTGCCTCTTAGCTGAACACGCCAAACCTGGGATTCAAACTGAATCTTTGCCGGGTGAGGCTTAGGATGTCATCTGCAGTGTGTGTATGCACGTCACCCGCAAAGCGCTGCGACTAGCACTGATGCGCACACACTAAGTGTAAAATTATGCATAAGCAAAACCCCTTTGTCTCTTTTAGTCTAAAATTCTCACCCCCTCTCCTTCTTTCTTTACCTCTCCCTTTCTGGGATTTATCGGCTCATATCCCCGCGGCACACCATCCAAACCTATGACAAGATAAAAGATGCCCGGCATCATGACAATTTCAAACGGTTTGCCCCGCCTGAATAGCTGCATCTGCAACTTAAACCAAATCATGCAAAAGAAAAGGCAACTGATCAAATTGGAAGAGGCACTGTCAGTCTCAGAGGCAAGAGAAGAAAATACATATTTTCTCAGTCCCTTTTAGAGACCTCTTGCTGTGTCAAAGTCAATGAAAAAGAAGATAAAAAAGCTGTGACTAACAGTGAGCTATTCTATTGCTTGTTCTAGGGTGTGAAAGAGAGCACTGACAAGGAGACAATAAAGCAGAAAATACCTGTATTTCTTCTTAATACCCTATCCATACTGATAAAAGGGGGAAATTAATATGAGGCCCATACTTTATAATCAAACTCCATTGTCTTGACTTTCTTTTATTCAGTTAACCCATGAGAGAAATAAGTGCTATTAGAAAAGTGCAAGCAGCAGAGAGTGTATAAAAAGAGACAGGAGGGGCCCTCTGGTTCGCTGACTAATGCATACAGGTCAGTACAAGCTGGCAGCACTCAAGCAGGGGCAGCAGTGGTGGGAGCCAATGTAAAGGTACGTAAGTGTCTGTGTTTTTATGAGAAACCATTGTGAAATTGAATGCCCCCATGTGATTGCATGCATGCATGGTGGTGTGTGAGTGTCTGTGTGATGAGGAAGGCTAATCTCCTGGGTTTCGCTCCTCTCCACACCACCCCCATCATGCTGAGCAGTATCGGGGCTGAGTGCCTGAGCTGCTGCGGTAGCTGTCAAGGATTAGAGCTCAGAGGTTAGGAGGTTCACACACTTTTATACACACATGCATGCACACATGAACCCACGCTCTCACTCACCCACTCACCCACTCACCCCCCCCCCCCCCCCCCCCCCCCATTTAAACTGCCCTGGGTAACAGTTGTGTGACATGTAAGAATAATCCGACAGCTTCAACATACCACGAAACAGGGCATGTAAATAATGAAACACACCCATGAAAATTACAAATCACTGTCAGTTTGAATGTTGTAAACTTCTAGGCACGGTCATACAGGGAGCCTGAGGAGGGCAAAAAGTGTGTGGCTTAAAACCACAACTCCTTGTAAGAGGTTCAACTGAGGAATTCACTAACAAAAATACATAACAGCATCTCATTTATGCACAGTAAATTACTTGGAAAGAAAAAAACAGCCACTACATATGGTGATCTATCAAGCTTTTTGTTTGAACATGTGTTTGTCTGCTATGTCTCTATCTCACACTCCCTTTCTTTCATATTGCATTTGCCCAGGTGACACAAAGAGTCTATGAGTGTATTGCATGCTTGACGAAATTCAACCATATTGTTTGCATGATGTGTCATCGCTGCTCCACTCACTGTGCAACACTTTCACATATGTTTTGGACTCAGAAGGTTTTGCTCAGATATTTTCAGAACTATCTCAGGGTTAAATGTTCAAAATGAATGCTCCTTGCTAACTATTTCAGTGTGCTTAAAGAGCTGCTCCCTTGCTCTCCTATGTCTGAAAAGATCACATTTTCCTAATGCTCATGACCAGTAGAAGGATAAACTTATCCTAAAAATCTCCGCTCCAACACATTACATGGCTCAGTGATACCATGTTCTTTCTCCGGTTGGAGAAATTCAAGTTCACAAAGGTTCAATAGACTCATCCTATAGGAGGTGGCAACACTTTGTAACCCCACCAAATTAAGATGTATAAGACTCACATTGTCTAATATCTTTTAGTATATACCTGGACTTTTGGTATTTATCATGGATGTATTGTGTTATAAAATACCCTGGTCGATTGCACCTTTCAGTTATTGTCTGTGGTACAGGCTTGCACAGGCATCAATAGAACACTGAAATACACATTTAATTTGTCTTTCACATTTCTCAAGTGGCAAATACAATGCTAGCTCTCTTCTCTGTAACTGAGCAAGCCTGGGAACAGTTCCCTAGCAACAATGAGCCACCATTTGCCTTTGGACTCTCCCCTTTTGAATTGTTCTCCAGACAAGTTAATCTTCCCTACAATACTTATATTTGGATGTCAATGGCAGACATGCTAATCTAGAGTGATGTAGCATTGATGTGTGAACAATAAATAATTTCTCTTGTTGGATTTCTTAAATCTCATGATAATCAAGCTCATAGAGAGTGCACACACTTATAGAGAGGAAGCCAGTAATTAACCATTGGAGTACAATTAGAGGGATCCTTGTTGTGATGAAGAGGCCTTGTTAGCCGTCCATCATCAGGTGTTAGAGAAACTTTTATCCTTGGCTCTGTGCCACCACAGGTGGAAGTCTAGATGCAGGTGTGGATGCAATCACTGTGTCCTAGATCAAGGGTTCTAAAAGTTTTTTTTGTTTTTTTCTGAAGCCCATCTATTTTCTAACGTTAAGTTATATAATGTAGAAATGCACTTGACATAATTAATAAAACAGTTAAAATTGCTTATAGAGGGTATGTGTATACACACAAACATATGCTATATTTGTTTTTTCACCCTTACGTATCGTTGGCACTTCTGTTTTTAGCACACTGAGCTGAACAATATGACACTATCTGACCACATAGGTAGTTCTGTGTCACCTTGCTTGCTAATCTCATTAGATCTCAGGGTGCAAGCATGTATTTTATATTGTACGTGACAGTGGGCTAGCGTGCCAAGGTTGTTTACAGCACAGTCTGATGGTTATCAAGGTTGATGGTGTACTGCAGCATGTTTCAAGATGTATATACGTATATGATGTATATGTGTATGTTAATGTGTGCATTTGTGGGTGGCACGTACCTTGGCATACTGGCATGGTGCCACTCCAGGTGCCATTATTGGTGCAGGTCCTTGAAACAGTGTAGTCACCTCCTGCCATTGCATAACCAGGCTGGCAGGTGAACGTCACATTCTGGCCCACCGTGATGTCATCGCCAAATCTAAGTCCATTTGCCGGAATTCCAGGGTCACCACAGGTGATCACTTTCAAGAATGGTCAAATAGAAGAAACATCAGAAATTTCTATCAGCAATCTGGGGAGATATCTTCCTGCATTAATGAGAATAATCAGCATGTATAGTATTATGTCAGGTTACAAACTGAACATTTATAAATCAGAGGCCATGATTCTGAGCGACTTAGTTTTGCCAACAGTTATAATACATGTTTAATTGGAAATGAGACTAAGAGTGAATAAAAAGCCTTGGCATGGTGTCATCCACCAGAAGTTAGAACTTTTATTTAAATGAAATTTTGGAAAAGTGACATGGCCAGATGGAACATGATACCACTGACATTAGTCAGTAAAATTGACATGATTAGAATGAATGTCCTTGCATGTTTTTTGTTTTTCTTTCAGATTCTACCCCTAATAATTGACAGTGTCACTTTAAAACACTGGAATAAAGTTTTTACAGTAACAGTAAAATGGGATATGGAACAAGTGGATTAAACTTAGAAAATTGAAGTTGTAAGGTGGACTTGGTTCATCTGGTCTTGCACGCAAGTATAATCCGTCGAAAGAAAATGTCGAAAGAAAGCTTTATTGTCATTATACAGGACACAATGGAATTAGAAGTGCTACTCCTGATCAGTCCAATTTAGAAAAAGCACAAGACAAGAACAATACACATTCATTATATCCACATCCATCCACAAAAGTGACAGAATGGTAATAGTAGTAAAAAAAATATAATATAAACTCTAAACACCAACAAACAGTAACCATCTCACTACACATATACATCATATCTTTATTTACCTCTGGCACCTCCCTTACTTGTCTATAATCACATTTTTTATACTTTTTACATTAGTCAGTGCACTGTTAATACTGGTTTGCACTTTATTTACTATTTAAGCAATGACATTGAACTAATGGGTACTGTATGAGTGATATATGCATTATGGAGTGAAGCATGAATACTGTAGGTGTCCTGTATATTTTTTAACTGCACTGATCAGGAATAGAATTCCTAATTTCATCGTATGATATCCTTTGACAAAGTTTTCTATTCTAAACTATATGTATGGAGATACCAGAGGTATATTGCAGTTAAATAGGTGTTTATTGCACCGATATAAATAATAGAATAAAGTGGATTATTGCACTGGTAATAATGTTATATTAAAAGTGAGGTGTTGACTGTTTGATGGTATTTAGTGTTATTATGGCTCAGAGAAAGAGACTGTGGTGCTATTGGAGATCAATAGAGGTAAATCCAATAGAATACCAACCTACATGATAGCTTTAAGAACAAGAAACATTATAAAAAATTCCATTGAATACCTGGGTAAATAATTCTTTAATAATAGTGAGTAAAATACAGACATTAAAAATTAAAAAATACTTTTACAATGCAATTTGTTTTTATTTACATATTGAGAGTTATATGAATTTGTAAATAAGCATTTATGCATTAGTTCTATTTGAAAAATATACCAATCATTAAATATTTGGATACATAGTTTTCAATGGACAGCTGCGATATATGTGCAAGGGCTCAGACTGCATTAATAATAGCTGTGTGCTTTGTTTCTCAAATAAAAGTCTCACTATTCAGCATCTGTCTGCACAAAACGTACTGGGCAATATAATAAAACTGTAGCCATATCAAACCTACAAAGCACATCTGTTGTTCTATACCCCCAAATTTAGTGTGAGGGAGCCCCTCATTGTCAGAGTAAAAGTAATATTTTTGATTATCCACTATTCTTATACTGTATTTTCCCCTTTCATTATCTTGCTATTGTGGTCTGATTATTTCACTGATTTAATTCAAGGAGAGGGTCTAATTAAAATAGTAAAGATTCCCTTCAGTAATCATCTTTTCATATGCCCAATTTTGGCTCCTTCTAACAGCACAAGTTCTCTATAAAGCAAACAGATGGCTGTGTTAGCCCACTACATGGTCAGGTCTTGGGCTAGAGCTATCTCTGATGGAACTGTGAGCTGCCAGCTCCTGATGATCCTTGATTTTCATTTTCATCTTAGCCTAATTTGTGCCTGCTTATTACAAATATTTTCTGACTTGTTGACCTTATGTGAAAAAAAAACTGTTTGATGCAGATGCATCTCTCTGTTAACGCCTCCTACCTTGAATTAATTCCTGTTTGTTTATTTTCAATTGCTCCCAAGGACTTCAACACTTGCAAAATTCATCATCACTAGGTGGGACTAACTTTGCATCTTGACAGAATATGTCTTGAGAGCTGTGAGTTCACAGCACGGGTCTTCACACTATGAGACTACATTTACTTGTTCCAATGATAAATCTAAACCTACAATGTCTTAATCTCTTACTTATCAATATCCTAATCTATTTTCAAAACTAACATGAAACTACAAAACTAATTGGTAAGAAAACACCCTATAGAATCAGTCAGATGAAATCAAAGTTAACAGTGCAGCTGTGATGTTTGTTTGAGAGATGAGGATATATATATAAACTGGATAACTATTTGTTGCCTGTATTTTCTTTATGCTTGGAAGGAATTCCATACTATGTCCTTATAGTTTCCTGCAACTAATATCCAATAATCTATATAAAATGATTACCTAGCTGTTCAGTTGACACTGATGTATTTGAGGTTTGATACCAGATGACAGATAGGACTCCATTTATTATTATACCAGAGGCATGGTTATAGGGGTAACACTCTCCGTCAGTTGGTACAGAATGAAATATCTCAACTATTATATGAAACACTGCAACATTTAGGAAAGACATTCATTGGGTCAAAGTTTTCAATGATTTTGTGAATAAGAATGACAAGGAAATATTTTTTTAGTTAGATAAACTGAATTTCATTCTGAATTAAAAGATCTTAGATTATGATAATGGGAAATAGTAGCAGATCTTTGTGCATCATATATGTGTATCAGCATTTCTGTACAGGAGTGCTTGTGGATGCCATGTACCTCAGGACATTTAGACATCAAAATTACACTGAAATACATGATCTTGAATTGAGCATGTCTCTTGAAACTTAAGCCAGAAGCAGCTGGCATGAATAAGACAGTGGATGAACATTTCAATTGGTTCAACTAGAACATCTCAAGAGGATGTAAAAAGGTTCTTATTGTAGAGACAGAGAAAAGGAGTGTCTGCACATGTAAACGTATGTTTACTTGTGCTCATCTATCTGTAGGAGAGCATTGTACTGCATACTAAAACAGCACAATGCAGAACGGCTTTAGGCTGTTAACTAAAACAACTCAACTTCACTGTGCAGCTTTTTTTTTCTTCATTCAGTCCTTTTACTTGTTCCCAAGAAACCAGGTTACTGGGAGAAATTACTATGAGGCAAGAAAACGGAGAAGGACTTAACATGCACAGCCAAAACCTTTTTTATTCTCAACCCTACATTTAGATGAAGCAGGAATAAGGCCTTATGATAGTACCGTGCTGGCTTATTCCAGTTGTGTTGGTGAAATATAATCCTAGATTTTGAAGTGTTTTGCTTTTTGATGTAACACCATTGGGATCACAGTTGGCAGAACCAGAGGGTAGATCTGTAGGGAGAGAGCATACTTTTTTTTCCTGCATATTAAAAATGATTTATGTATTTCAATTTAAATTAAAGTCAGTGTTTGTATTTAATTATCTTGGATCCAAGAACTTATTGCTATGCTTAGCTAAGCTAGGTTGCTCATTTACATAGCGTTTAAGAAACCAGGTTACCACAGAAAGCTGTAACCTGGCTTTTAAACGAGCCAACGGGCATGTTACCATGAAGTCTTTATTTAAACTCAGCCTCCAACCCCACACTCCCTTATCCCATGTCCACTAGAGACATACCACAGTGTTTGTGCTTAAGATAGGGGAGGATGAAATGGATATAAGAGAGACATAGGAGAATACTAAAACTGTAGTGATACATCAATATGATCAGGGCATGTAAGAAGGCAGTGTTTGCTGTTTATTTCATAGTGCTTCATGGCTTTAATTCACAGTTCACTGAGCAGGTCTCTTTCCCAGTGCACTTCAATTCATTTGCTAAATCCTCAGCATGCTCGATGAATTTCATTTATCAACCACATAGGGAATAAAAAAAATAAAAGATGAACTTTTCATTCTCCCCTTGAGAATGTTGTGTGACTTTGATCTGATAACCTACATGACTGATTACCCATGAACCGTGAAAATGATTGCTAAATGAAGGCACACTGGGCTCCTCTTAAGTATTGCTGTTCCTGAAGTGACCAATGCAATATAATATGAGGCCATAGCATATAGAAGGATAACTATAAGTGTGGTGATGAGCAAGCTAGAAAGTGCTGAAGTTCTTCACGTTTGATCATTATTATTCAATCTAGTGTTCAATCTTTCTCTCCTCTTTCCTCCGTGTGCAGCTCTCCAGAGACGCATTTCATTTCCAAATTGAAAATTATTCCCATACAATTTATCTTTTCTTGTGATACAACAACAGACAACAAGAATAAGGAAGAGAGAATGTGGTGATTTTCAGAGAGAAGAACGATGTGTAATTTTGTTTGATAGTCATCCTGGTGCAAATTGAATATAGATTGGCATACTTCTTAATTACCACAAGGCTCATTTGCTGAGATCCAGACAATAAAAAAAACAAACAAAAAAAAAAAAAAAACGCTTGACAGTTTTGATGCTTTGCAGGGAGAGGAGATTCAGAGAGATCCATGTGCCGTTTGAAATCGTATACCCTTTTTAGCACCATTGATTGATTGATCATTCAGAGCGCCTCCTTTTGGCAGAAATAGGGAGTGTAATATTCTCCAATTCCATTTCATTGTTCATGAAGCATCACACAGTCTACAAAGCAATCACTGATTCACTTGACAATAGTGTGTGAGCGACACGCCTGGCCATGTACTTAGTCAGCAGAAGCTCAAAAAAATAAATAAAAAGAACAAGATGGTCCGGTTTTATTTCTGAAAGTATCTGAAATTAATAATATAATTAATTACAGGTTATGGAATTAATTAATCACAATCAATTGCAATAACAATATTTGTCCCAAAAGCAATTTATTTTGATGAATCTGAAGCACATTTTCTAAACTCTTATAGTGATAAGCCACTGATAGTGGCTTATTCCCGATAGTTCTGAGAAATTCGCCAGTGTTTCCAATATTGACTTACTCATTTTCTCCCTGATGAAGCCAGTCATTTCTTTGTGTTTGGGCTGCTTGTTTATACTCGGACCAGAACCACAGCAAGACAGTTCCAGAGTTTCTTTGCTCACTTTGACATGTTTTGCATTTAAATGTTATTGTAGTGTTGAGGTGCTTCTGTGATATGCATAGCTCTTTAATATATAGTTTGCCATAAATGCTGTTGCCAACACTTCCATTGGGTCGTTTTTGTGAACAGAAATTTACCGTCCAGCAGAGCACTTGTAGTTAGAGCTGTGCAGTGTTGCCAACTTGGTGATTTTGTCGCTAGATTTAGCGACTTTTCAGACCCCTTTAGTGACTTTTTTTTTTTCAAAAAAAGTGACTAGAGACAAATCTAGCGACTTTTTCTGGTGTTAGTGGAGAGTTTTCTGGAGTTTTGGAGACTGACGTGAACATATCGTTCTGCAGTTACTGTCCTCAATGAGCAAGGGGACCTCTCTTCCCACTGACAAATGTTCCACGTTGTTTGGCATGCAAACTGCGATAAAATGTGTTAATATTTTTAATGTGTTATTTTCTTTGTAATTAATTAATCAGAATTAACACAATAATGTCCCACCCTGATTAAGTACATTGTGCAGAAGACTCACTTTTTACCAATCTATCAATCTCCTTTTATATTTATGTGTATATAATACTTACTTGTGCAGTTTGGAGCCATTCCAGACCACGTGCCATTGGCCAGACACTGGCGTGTGGGTGAGCCAGTGAGGAAATAGCCCTCCATACAGGAATACACAATGGAGTGGGAGTAGGTTGTGCCATCCACACGGGATATACGGCCAAGAGCAGGTGTTCCTGGGTTCCCGCACTGTACCGCTGCAATAGAGGGAAGAAAAAAGGTGGCGAATCTCACACGAAAATAGTGAATGGAATAGATTTCCTATTTTCTATGTCAGTGATTCACAATCTGAAGGTTGGGAACGCCTATGGTAGCTCCAAAGACTGTTGTGAAAAATTATTCCTCATATATTATGCAAATGACAGTATTTATTTATTAAATAATTTCCATTTTCCTTTTAACCTGATGCATATTTGTAGTTTCTGGAGTATGTCTTTAGTACTCTCTGAAAAGTGGGAATGAAAATCATTGGTTTTGTGTGAGAGTTCCCTATTTATTCTATATGCCTCATGTCAGGGATGCAAAAGAGCATTGCTTTTCTTTTAAAGTAGTGGTCAACCAAAGAACAATAAGTCTGTACAGTGTTACATCATTATTAAGACACACTAATGAGCAGAGCTGGTGCAATGGAACACAAATCTCCATCACATTATTGACGAATCATCAATAAATTAAGTGCAGATCGTCTATTGTCAAATCCCATCGTACACCCACGGTAATGAGATTTAATTCAGTCTAAAAACAAGAAGATGGATTAATGTGAACATTTGCAATCAATTATGTTATGAAGGTGTCAAACTAACAATAACATAACTTTTAGATAGTAGATTTTACTAAATAAGAAACAGTTGTAGAATAATTATATATATTATGATAAAATGCCACTCTTTGTACAATCATTATGGATTTTTTTTTTTATACTGCATTATCCTTTCCAGAATTTCAATATGTGTCACGCAAAATGTCTCCCTGAAGAGGGGAGGACAGATTTTGTTCAATGTGTTTTTCTTCTGCTCCGAATCATGTCTAATTAGGTAACTGATTGGCTCTCTCAATCATCTAATTGCCTGGAAAATCTGAAATAGTGATTCTTATAGGAGACAGACATGTGATGGTGATTTATCAATTAATATGTGTGCATACATAAGCATACACACTCATTGAGGTGCAAATGCATTACTCAGGTGTATACCCCAAAAGACAAAGTACAAACATCCTCACATCCTTGTACTGGAAATACGCATGCCTGTAAGTCTCTTTGGTTTCTTCACGAGACAGACATGAGGACAGGCAAACAGAGCAGAAGTTGATGGTATTGTGAGATGGATATTAAGCTGAATTTCCACACTGATTGTTTTCCAGAGACTGTAAAAGGTTGTGGATTATCGATGGATGGGCTTTAACATTAGACAGAGCTTTAGATCACAGACAGCACTGAAGCTCATTCAGGCTCCAGTGAATTCCTACCTCCTTCCTCCTGAGGTAACAGAGTTGGCTAAAGCGATCTTTAAATCAGGAGTTCAGCTCGGAGATTGACAGATAAAATGGTAGGAAAGATGCAGAGTAAAAGGAGAGGAGGGAGGAAAATGCTGCACAATAGAGAGAGTTAGATACAGAGGAGGGACAGATGGAGAAGTGGACATGGATGGAGAGACAGCCAGGCAACTAGATTAAGACAAAGAGGAATCAGGGGAGAGATGAAAAAAAGGTTGACTAGGGGGAAGTGAAGGAGGGATTGAGGGAGAGAGAGATAATGCAAAAGAGGGAGAAACAAGAGATATGGAATGAATGATAGATATATAGACAGTAATTCAGAGCACCTGCTGCATTGCCCTATCATATTAAAATGACACTGGTACTGTGCCGAGCTGGCGTACAGTAAGTTGAGGAGAGCAAAAACAGTCATACATTTGCCTCAATATCCGGTTGACCCCTGGGGGTAATTTATGCAAGATGTAGAGCTGGCGGTCTGTGAACTAATATCTTCAAAATCCACAATGATTCATTTATCACAATCCAAAAGGAACTTGGCTTTAGGTGTCTAGAATTAATGAAAAAAATCATTAATTTGCAATCTGGAAGCTAGTCACAGCACCATGTGCTGGCAGAAAATACCAGCCTGCAGCAGAGAGATACTTATCCATCTGGTGCAGTGTGTTTCTGAGCTTTTGCAATAATTTGTGTGTAGGTGTGGATGCCTATGAGCACCGATGTATACACAGTGTGCACATTATTAGTTGCATGCAGTGCACGAATTGCATACAAAGTGTATGTAAACTTGGACTTAGTTCACATACCAAAGTACGAGAACTACTTTTGTTATATTAAAACATGTGATTTTTTAACTTAAAGAGAATGTTTTCATTTTTTTAAAAAACCCTTTGACCTAAAAGTATACCTTTTCTTAAGACATTCATGAACTGGTTACAGATTGAATCACTAGTGTGTATTTGAGAGTACCAAGGTGCAATAAGAGCAGCAATGTGATAATAATTCATATTCTGAAATGACACTTTAACAGACTACAGGAAGTGAGATTGTGATATATTGTTGTAAACATTGTAGTACCTCCAGCTATTTTATAAAATATATGAATGATGTCATTACATCACACAACTACATCATGGCCAAAAAAGAAATTGAAATATCACAATGCAGCTATACAAGTTTTGACTTATATTTTGCAGAAATAAAAAAACAGCCTAAAATTATTAAAATGTATAAGGGAATATCTAATTAAAGAATCAGTAATAAAGGCTAATAATATCTGCATTCAAAATCAGTTTAATATTTGTGGTTATAACCTCTTTTCAGTCAGTATATAAAAAGTATTACGTTTTGATACCCAGACCTACTGAGTACTTCTGAATTTAATATGTGTATGTAAGGAAATTTGCGTTACCTCTTTGTAAGACTATTCTCGTCTTTCCTTCTATTACACGCATATCACAGAGACATTGTAGAGATTTCTCTTACGTTTGCAGAATGGCTGTCTGCCAGACCAGGTCCCGTTGGGGAAGCAGATCCTCTCTGCTGAGCCATACAGTGTATGTCCCACTGCGCAGGTGAAGCGCACCTTGCTGCGCACTTTGAAGTTCCCTGCCTCCCTGCTAGCATGGGCAGGTGTACCAGGATCCCCGCAGGTGCCTGCTGAGTCGCCTTCAATGGAAGAGAACCAGACAAGGAACAATGAAAAACAAGCAACTGAAGCCGCCATCCCCTTGAACTGTGTGTTCAGAGATGGACCCTTTTAAGTTGGTATGGCAGTGACTTACAACACATTGTTCCTGTCTGTCAAACGGGCAATACAGAGAGGGCTAAGACTCAAACTGTATATCTTTTGAGTCCTCTAGGAAGCAGCTATAAAACACACAATGCACCAATGAGTAGTTGTCACCAAGCCAATAACCCGGAGGACCAATACTTTCACTGCTCTGACATCAGGAGCTTTCTGTCCATAAAAAATAGCAGGGCCAGCATTAAAAGGCAACCAGCTGTGGTTATGGGAAATAATGAATACAGTTTGACCTCTGAAGCTAAATGTATTTTCATTATCTTGAATTATCTCTCCTGTCTCTTGTCCTGTGAAAAAACATACAGTTCTTTTTGTGTCTTGAACCACCTGTCTGTTGGGCGTTTATGAATTAACTCCAATGAAAAGAGGAGCTGAATCTCTTGTTGATTCTCCTTCCTGTCCCCGTTAGGATTGTCTCCCATGGGCTAATAGAAAATGGGACATGTTCTCTTTCTTGTGTAAGAAATTAACACATGGAATCAGGGAGTTGGATAACACATCATATGCTGTTACTTCTGCTCTCTCAGAGAAATCAAGTACAGTACAGGAAAGACACAAGAAAATTCTTTGGCTTCAGTAGATCAGAAAATGAGAGATCTAGAAGTCCTATTCTTGAGCCGTGCACATCATTCCCTGTGTGCTGGCCACTGCTCTCTGTCTACAGAGCAGCAAACAGCTGCACTAATACCGGACTTGTTGACAAAGCCTTACTGGACAAGCACCATCCTTATACCTCTACACTCATCCCACTGCTCAAATGTGCACAAACTGGATTTGTTAGGTCAAGGACTCACAGCTGGAGATGATAAGGATTTGTGTGGCAGTGGTTAGCAATGAGTGTGTGTGAGGGAGCAATGAAGTATGCAGGCGTTTATGTACCTTGCAAGTGCATGTACATATGCATACAATTTTTTTTCTGGGTGTGTCCATGTCTGTTTTTGTGGACATAAATGTGTGTCTGTTGGTATTTCATTAGTCTCCTTTAGTTAGGTGGGTCAGCCTGGCTAGGCATGCGCTGTGACAGCTATAATCTCACTAATTGGGATGGTGGTGGATTTGGTTTGAATTTTAGTTAATGTCCATTCACCAGGCTCCCTTTTGTGAGGAAATAATAAGGCCCTCAACTCAGCCATGCAACTGACGAGCACAAAAGGGGAATGGCTTGGGCAGCAGTTTTAGCCCTTACTAATTAACATGGGAGGACAGATGAGAGGGAAGGATACATAAGATACATGACTAGATGCATGGAAGAGAACTTGATGATACTGAGCTGGACTTTGAAAAAAACGTTATGCTGTTGCTATTGGTAATCTAGACTCTGAAAATTGCAATTCATT
The DNA here is from genome assembly GCA_030544235.1 of Lepturacanthus savala. Classification (NCBI taxonomy): domain Eukaryota; kingdom Metazoa; phylum Chordata; class Actinopteri; order Scombriformes; family Trichiuridae; genus Lepturacanthus; species Lepturacanthus savala. The sequence goes on from CM060467.1 coordinate 7,612,716, forward strand.
CAATGTCATTTTAATAAGTTCTAAACACATAAAGCTGTCTATGTTGCAACCTTTTTTGCAGATAAACTAACTAAATATTTATTGTGGCAACACTGCATTACTAATTATTTCACTTAACTTCATTTTTGCTCATGTGTCTGTGAAAAGTAGGTCCTAAAATGTACATTTGTACTAATTTAAAACTCTCCAGGCATTTGCTGCATCACAACTTTAGTTCAGTACAACATTCAGCTGTGTTCAGTTGTTGTTCTGATTTCTAATTAATACTAAACAATTTCTAATACAACTGTAACAGATGTTTACTGTTATGGGTCTGAATTCATCATGCCTCTGAGGAATGAACAAATAATCTACAAAGGCCCTTTTTCCATTACAAGTTGCTGATTTCATAGTTAATAAGAAGCACTGATGCAATACAATCCAGTGTGACAGTGTGAGGACAATGCATTTCCACACTAATGACCATTCTAATCAATATTATTTCAGTCAAAAATGTCAATTCTGAATACCCATCTCATTTCTTTTTGTTTGTTTGTTATTTGTTTTAGTTATATGCGTAAACATTCTACCTTTATGCATTAAAATTAGTAGAAAACTGTATTTTTCATACCAGCTTCTGCTCATTAAGATGATGTAATTAGCTCATCCCATCTGTTTTCTTTACCATAATAAGTCAGTATCATGCAGTATTTTCTTTTTGCCCAGATTATAGCAGAGTATATTAGCCAGATTTATTCAGACAAATGGAGAAAGTGGGCAATGAACTTAAATATTATACAAATCAGCAAATCATCACATTCATCAATTTAAAATTCCTTTAAAGCCTAGTTGATAAAGAAAAATATATCCCCCAACATTACTGGGAATATTAAACAGAATCATTAGAATTATAAGCTTTTTTATAATTCCAGGTCTAAAAACTGTTTTTCAGCTGCACACAGCAGAAGATTGCAAACTATAAACCATCTTTTATGGAAACACTGACTTAGACTGAGCTATTGCAATTATATACATCTCTTTACTATCCTAGGAGGCTTCCCTACCGCCTCTCTACTTTTCAACTGTCTGAGTAAATAGCAAATATTGATGGTGAGTAGAAAGTTCACACTTCTATTTAAAGAAGGAGAAAAAAAACGCTGTCATACAAGTCTGCTTACAAACATTACTTCTGGGTCAGTGAGTTGAAAAAACCAAGTGAACATTCTGTAAAGGGAATCCACTTTAATGGTCAAGAATGCTTAAGTATGATGGGAGGAAAGGGCAAAGATGAAATTAAAGAGGGAAGTTTATAGTAACTATAGACACACTTTAAGACTCCTGTTTAAGGTTTTCAGAAATAATCAAGATGAGAGTCTGCAACCTCCTGAAATGCAGACTCCAGGTGATGAGGGTTGGTGGAAAAACCTCTTCTACCCCCTTAACACCAGTGCACATCAGGGCTGTGTTTTGAACCCCCTGCTGTATTTTCTGGACACACAATTGTGTAGCCACTTTTACCTCCTACATTAAGTTTGCCGGTGACAGCTATAGTGGGCCTGATCACAGATTATTGGTTATCATGCTTCTGCAGAAGAGGGAACCATCTACCATATATATATATATATATATATATATATATATATATAGGAAACTTGGCACTGGTCCATCATCAGTGTCCTTTTCAAGCATTCATCAGTCAAATGCAGACACATCAGAAAAAACACAAGACTTCTTGTTCTGAAATGTGAAATGCTGGAACTGTTTTAGATCGATGGAGAATTTGTGGACAACATGATCTAATATTTTGGCACCTGTACAGGTACCATTTAAAAATTCTGTAAGAGCTCCACAGGGATCTAGTTTGAGGGTAGTAAATTGCTAATGCTGCCTTTTCTCTGAACTTCACATAGTGTTATCCAAATATCCTATTAATGCCAGGACTCCCAGGCACTACACCATTGTGTTCATGTTGCGGGTGTGTGTTAAATATTCTCCTGATAATTCTTACTTAGCATAATCTAGTGATACAGATAGATTTGCTTTCATTTGCCCAGTTTTTGAGATAACGGTTTTTAATATTTCTGGCACTCTACAGTAGAGTTCAAATTGGTTGTGTAATTTGGGCAACTAAACCTTTAAAAGAAAAAAAAAAAACTCCTTTTTACAGAACATCTATCAAGTTAAAGGTCCTATATGGTAAAAGGTAAGATTTAAGTTGCACTTTTGATTTTTAAGGAATTTCTAGGTGTTATACACAGCCTTAAAATGAGCTGTCAACAATTTTGTGTTAGAGAAGGTAGAAGTTCAAATTAGCCACTCAAAAGAGAGACTCATTGATATAAATGAGACAGACACAATGCAGCTTGTTTTTCTAGAACTCCAGAAGTAAGCTTGAGAGAGGAGATGTAAAACTACTGAGCCAATTTTCGCTTCTTAAATCCATAAATATATCTTGTTAGGGATATCAAAACTTCATATAAAACCCAGGAAAAGTGTATATTATGAGAGCTCTAAATCAAATTGCAGTAAATATCAGCACACAGCTAAAAGTTCCTGATAGAGAATCAATATACGTGTATAGTGAAGAAAGAAAGTGTCATAGAAGAAGAGAGAAAGAGAGAAACTCATGTTTTATTGTGTGAAAGTGTGCAGGCATACTTGTGTATATTATGTACCTGAGCAGTGGGGCAGTGGGCCACTCCAGTGTCCATTGAGCTGACAGGTGAGTGATGAGTCACCAATAAGCTGGCGATCCCGAGAGCAGGAGTAGCGCACCGTGGAGCCAAAGGTAAACTTCTCTCCAGTCATTATTCCATGGGGAGGTGCACCTGGGTGGCCACAATCCACCTCTGCATAACACAGTAAGGATAGGAGGAACGCTTTTCAATGGAAGAGTGAATGGATGGAGGGATTAGTGTTATATGTTTCAGCACTCTTGATGAAAATCACACTGCCAATGGTGCTAATAAGACACCACATTACTTCTACTATTAAATAGATGGCCTGCTCAAAGAATACATTTTATTAAGTTGTATTAATTCTAAGAAAAATGTGGATAATTAATCTTTTATATTTTTCTTTTTTTTCTTCATAATCTTAGCCCAGTGGGTTGAGATACATGAAATGTTTTACTGTGAAATACTGAATACACTTTCAAAACCAGCAACCAAGAGGAAACTTGTTGATCTACAATTCTAGAAACTTTGACAATGTGTAAGCCATTCATAGAAGTTTCAACTTGTGTTGAAATTGAAAATGAGGAGATTAATGTGCCTGAATACTATGAACAACATTGTGTTTGCTTACAACACCAGAATTGATTTACACAAATACTCACAGGATTGCTTACAAGTTCAAAACTGGCACGTCTGCTACTCTTTTGACCTTTAAATATGTTTATGCGGGAGTCATTTAATCAGCTTAGTAATGCAAAGTTAGTTTCTGTAATTTAGCAAAGTTAATTTCTTAACAAAGTCACTGAGGCTTGGAGCCATGAGTAAACATTTAAGACAGACACTCCAGTGTATCTATTTAATTATGATTCTGTTTGATAAAGTAAATACAGTGTGTCATCTCTACCATGAAGTGATTGCTCTCTGAGCCTGTGCGTTAAATGTAGACATCTATTTGAAATAAATTCACTAGAAATAGGTCAATACTGTTGGCAACCTCGTGCAAAAGTAGAGTGCACAATGAGCTAGGTGAGCTAGAGCAATATTACAACATCAGATAACCCCTATGGTCCATAGATGGTTGTTGTCATAATGTAAGTGAATGAACACATGGCTCTCAACTAGGTACAGTACAACATGGCCATTAGCCACTGGGGCATCTAACATTGGGGACAACTGAGGACATGAACAAGACAGTGGACAGTTGATAGAGAAAAAGTGAAATTTTCTTTTCATTTTTTTACTTTTCCTCTGTGTATTTTTTCATATCATCATTTATTTGTACAAAGTGTATTGTTTATACAGGACAGTTGATGGATTAATACCCTGAACAGTAATAACCAACTGGATGTATTACGTGAATAAACATAGTACCATTTGTCAATTGATGGTTAATGTAACATTGAAAGTACCCACGGGAATTAGACATACCAATGCATTCTGGTAGAGGTTTGTCCCAGTGGCCCACTGGTTGACAGGTGAGCACCGATGAGCCAAACAGGTAATATCCTGGGTTACAGTCGTAGAACACCACGCTGCCAAACGTAAAGTTACCATGCTCGATCTTACTCTCACGGATAGAATTGGCAGGGATACCTGGATCTGTGCAGTTCACCACTGTGTGAAAAGGATAAAAATACAAAAATTACAATTGCACATACAATTGTGTCTTCATGAATTATTCACTTAGTTTCATCACAATAGAAGAACACTGACAGTAGTCCAATTAATTTTTATAGCTGCCAGGATATTTAAATTTTCCTAATGATGAAGTATTTTTGATTGAATGACTGATTGATTAATTCAGGCAAGACATATTTTCCTAGTTATTTCAAGCTTGTTACTGTTAGACAATTGTTGAACTCTAAATATCTCTTGCCCTATTCCAGCATTCTGCCACTGAGGGCAGTCCTATGATGTCTATTGATCCAGTGTATTATCTATATGCTCTTTATAATATCTTACCCTGATATTGTAATAATCGTATGCAGAATTACTCCTGGCAACATTTCATACACATCAATCTATTGTGCTTCTTAAAGATAATGTAAATGAATTATTGATGTACAGGATTGTAATGTTTACTAGAGCCAAAGTGAATATTTACTTTTTGGCAGCATCTCCTAAAACCTTTTTATGAATATGTACAATCAATCATCTTTGTCCATAGGGTTGCTACTGTATGGCACAATACCTTGCTCCTCCCTAATAACCAACCATTAGGGTTCAAAACAAAAGCAAAAAAATATGTTCATAGATAAATATCACACATATCATGAATGAATATATATTTTGGAACATTTGGCCTTTTATATTTACCAGGCCTAAATTATATCTATTTCAGTCATATATACTGCATGTAATAAGTAAAAAGGTATCTGGATAAGTAGTACTCTGTCCTGAATTCTTTCTTCTTGAACATGACATTGAGGAGGAAAAAAAAAAACATTACAGTCGTGTAGCAATCTGCCTAATTAACTCCAAGTATCATTGCTGAGGGTCTGACTTTTCTTCCTAGAGGCTGTGCAGTCTTTTTTTTCTTTTGGTTGAAGCCACATTTGCATAAATGTTCTCTGTCAGCATGTTCACTTCAGAGTTAATAATAGAACGGTTGACGTGACCTGATCAGTGGCTCTTTTTGTTTATTCTACAAACAAGGAGACAAGTGAGACCAGGCTATATTAAGCACTGCCAACAATAATAACACCTCCTGCTTCCTGCTGAAGACAACAGAACCAAAGGCACATCTATTGTCACAAATTCACAAGCATCCATCTTACGACTAGTTAAAAGTCTCTAATGCTGACAAGGTTTTTCAGACAGCTGAAAGGAGACGAGAATGAAATTCAGTTTAGAGCAACATTAGAATAAATCAATAATGCAAATGTAAGACAAAGCTGCCTTAATGTGAGATATTTTGAGTTAGCAAACCAGCATATTTTGACAAAGGGAGTCATGACAGTTTAATATGTTTTAGCTTATTTGCTCTTTTACCAGGTCTCTCTATGGTGCTATTAACAGTAATGAAAGCTGTTTCTCTTCTCATCCAACTGCCAACAAAACTCATGCGTAAGAGAGACATTCTTAAATTAAACTTCTGGCAAATCTCACTTCCTATTAGATCCAGAGGTAGCAAACCAATTAAATCCACACTGGATATCACTCAAAGTAATTTCTTTACATCACTTCTTAATTTCCCACTATTTTATTGAATTGTGAAGTCAGCAAATATTTACCTATAATAACACATCTTTACATTTCAATGACTATGTCATAGAGGATCCTTTTCAAAGGTGAATATTTAATATAGTATATGTTTGTTGCAAACGTTATTAAAATTATTAAAAGTTTCCATCATACTTCTTCATTTTATTTATTGAAGATAGTTTGAAATAATTAAAAAGAATATCCATTTTTTGAATACAAACTGTCAAAACTATCTTGGGAAAACAAACATTTGTGTGCTATGGTCTCACACATAATTTCCTGCATTGCTGCTGTTTATAAACACACCATTAATGAGTCTGATCTGGGCAAACTAATCTTGGACATCACTGAAAACACAGCTACCATTTGACACTCTCAATAAAACGTCTTTCACTAAATGTACTCTGTATGTTTCCTTGCCTTCAAAGTAATCTCTCCCTGCAGCAAGCCTTTTGGTAAAAATTGGCAATAGAAATGTAAAAACAATTCCCCACTTACTCCCGTTTGCATATGCTCCGTTGCAAGCTCGTTATTGCCATTTTCTTGCTTTTGCTTTGAGGCCAGAGCTCCAGATGTTACAGCTAATGCTCTACCTAGAGACCAGACAGTGACTTTTCTCATCCAAATTAATACATGTGAGCACCACCTCTATCCAGTCTGCTTCTGTGTCTGTCCCTCGGCATGCTGGCGGTCACTAGCTGTTGATTCCTGAATGATCATGATATAGTACATCTGCTGGCTGCTGAGTTCTTTTGGTCATTCTAGCTTCTGGCAGCTGAACCATCACAAAGCACCAGAAAAAGCCATTTTATTCTGTTCTCGATCCTACTTCTGCTTACTGGCAGCTACCTACTCCACTGATGGCTAGCCTGATCACCAGAAGCAAAATTAGCTAGAAGTGGATTCTGTTACCAAAAATGTATCATATGTATTAATACACAAAAAGCTAGCCCTTTCAGAAATAATTACTTGCAGATTACTGAGCCTTGAGTAAAACAAGAGTAAAAAATATGCATTTGCTGCTTCCATTCTGGTACTACTTCTTGCTTTTTTGCAGTCTTGTCTTGACTGAGGCAATGTCGGTGGTCTGCGCCCCTACCTAAGCACACTGGAAAAGATGAGTGTTTTTTTTTAGTTCAAATAAAAGGATACATCTGCATCCTTCTGATACAACATAGCTGCCAATCATTTATCCCTGCTGCAGTCTCTCTGTGACTGGATCCTACCTCTGCATGTTGGTGGCTGCTGGCTCCACTGGCGGTTGGCCTGGCACTGGGCTGTGGAGGGGCCCTCCAGGGTGTAGCCTTTGTTGCAGGAGAAGCGCACCATGTCATTGTAGTTGAAGCCATCGCCTGTAGTGCGCCCATAGATAGGGCTTCCGGGGTGGCCACATGTGACAGCTGAGGTTGACATCATTCAGGGGAGGGAGTGAAAGGAGGGTGGTAGAAAGGAAGGAAATGGGAAATAGTGGGAGGGAAATGGGAAATAACCAGCAAAAAAGAAATGCAAAGAAATAGAGATGAGAAACGGGTGAGAAAGGTAGTGTGTGGAAAGGCAAAAAAAGAGAATAATGTCAACATATCCTGATCATCTTGGAACAATAACTGTCATACCTGCATCTTGGATATAAATACAAAAATGTCTTGGAAACAAATAGAATCTTTCTTTAAACAACACTATAATTAAACACACAATTTTACCTTGGCCTGACCAGATCTGAATCAAGTTCATATATTTCATTAAACAAATGTAATCAAAAACAAAACACCCGTGGCAATGTATGCATTAAACACATTAAAAGTTACTCAACATTGACATTCTAATAATTCCAGACAAAAATATTTGAAAACTTCGAAAGTTAACCCAAGTGGATAAACTGGCAGTTCTCCTAGTTGAAGGGACAGCAGCTCATCTGGCAGTTAAAATTGTATTTCTCTGCCACAGCCTGAAGGAATCCCAATCACTACGATATCTCAAAATGTGTTTTTATGGCATTTGTACAGTATGGTATGCAAGCAATCGTATTAAATTGTGTACAGTTGTATTGTACTTCAATCTATAGCCATCAAAAGCCATAGATTTTATATCAAACCCTCCATGTATATGCATGCATATATGAATATTCTATAAACTGCTTTGTCAACATGTTTTACTCATGCCAATGAAACTATTTGAATTTTAATTTAAATAAGGGAGAGAGGGAAAAAATCAATAAGTGATCTGTAGGTTATGTGCAGTGGCACATGTACAGTAGGTTTATCATTTGCATATAATTAACCTTAGAGGAGAGCAAGGGCGAATTAGGAAGTAAGATGCGATTGCTAGAAAGGGCAAACAGCTTGTGGAAGTGTGTCAATTAATCAATAGGAAATTAAGAATAACATTGAGAATATATATTGACTATTGACTTCAGCAGTTCTCAAAGGGATAGAACAGTAATCAATGGGTACTAAAATGTTTACATACATTTTCTTCTAAGAATGCTTTATTGATTTATTTTGGAATCATAAAACAAAATAATAAAACAATAATCCAGAAGCACTTCTCTCAATCCTGTGGTCTTTCAGTCAATCAGCCATAGAGAAGGGGTGACAAAGTACTTACAGATGCACACTGGGAGCTGTCCAGACCAGTTATGGTCCTGTTGGCAGATCCGCACTGAGGAGCCAATGAGCCTGAATCCAGGGTTGCACTGGTAAACCACTGTGTCTCTATAACCAAAGTTTTCCCCGATCACCTGCCCATTCACGATCTGCTCTGGAATGCCACAGTGACCAGCTGTAGGACGATGTGGGGGAAACATGTTTTATTGTCTGCTTTTGCTTTCTTTACATTTCCCTTATTTTCCTCAACAAGACAAGTGTTTTATCTTTTGAGACTTGGCCATGACAAAGAACCGAGGATTTTAGTAGTTAATCATTCATGAGGGGCAACACATTCATGCGACATTATAACATTTGGGAATAATACTCGGCTGTGGTGCCCAGTGAACTAATGGACAACAGTTGCAGGATAGGAACTCTCTTTTGATTGCGGTATATCGCGTTTGAATAACTTTGCATTTTGACAACTGTATTATAAAATGAAATGAGGAAACTGGTGATTTAAAAGGTCTTGGAATTATAATGCTGGCAAACAAAATTAGTCTATTCATGAAACATACTAGATTTGCAAAGCATTTTTTCAGCTCATTATCTCTGAATTATTATTTCTAAATTCATGCTGGCTTCAGCTTGACTTGTAATGATAACTCAGTTTTTTGTCATCTACAGAAAACAGCTAAACTCATGTGGAACTCCTAAAAATCTGTGAAATACGCTCATGCAAGTAATCGTATTACTCTCAGCTACAATACACGTCTTTCAGAGAGGAGAAATCTTGCTGAGTTTCACTGGCACTTAAAACCTGGGAAATTGCCACTGACTGCAAGTCTGATTTCCCTAAATCACTCCTGCACCCAGAAACTCAGCCGACCATTTTATCACACTCCAGTTGAGAGCAGCCAGATTCTATGAAAGATACTGCTGAAGTCGGCTACTATAGCGATTGGTCCATTGCTACATCAACCCTGACAGCCATATCACTAAACAAGGGAGAGGTGCCCTTCCTTTAATGAACTGAACTGATCTTAAGCTGAGCTTGGAGTGCTGATGCCACAGGGTTGATAAACAGACTAATGCATCTGCCAGGGAAGCAGTCACATTCCTCTGCTGCATGGGTCATTTTCTTCAACGGTGCAAAGATGTGATGAGCTATGGTAAACTGAGCTGTAGTATCTTTTCCTGTTTATATATGTTAGCAACATGCTGAAATTGTGTTGGTACAGCTTGACAAGTGCCTCACAGTTTTGAGGCCAGTTGGTTCTTTAGCTGTTCTCTCATATTTTACATTTTAGGAATATTAAATCCTTCCGACGCCAAGGCTTTACTTTGCAGTGTCCAGCTCCAACCCACTAAAGGCAGTTGCCAAAAGTGATTGCACATTTACACACTAATTTTATCTCATGATCTTCACCAGGCCTCAAGTAGAACCTGAGGAAAATATGAAGTAGCAGTGTTGAGTTGCAGCTTGATCTCAGGATCAAGACAAAAAATATATATATACACCTTTCTAAATGTTTTAGTCATTAGCCATAGACAATTGGCAACATAACCAATCATAGCCACCCTCTGCTTCCCCATCTGGTTTTATTCTGAGCCTGTTAGCCCAACCACAGAAGCTCATACTCTGAACAGACCACCAGCAGTGTTTGACCCAAGGCTGCCTCATTTAATGTTAAAAACTACATTTAGACCCTGCTTACCCAGGCACTGTGTCTCCATCCCACTCCAAAGGCCGGACAGGAGACACTCTCGAACAGTAGATCCAGTTAAAATATAGCCAAGGTTACAGCTGAAAATGGCTGATGCTCCAAAGGTAGTTTGGGTACCAATTTTCTTCCCATTAGGAGGAGTGGGCATATCGCCACAGGAAATGACTGTAATAAGACCACAGAGGATATGATTAAAAAGAGGAAGAAGGTGGAAGAGGTAGGGAATGAAAGAACAAGACACCAGGAGACTGAGCAAGAGAGAATATGAGTGAAAGAAAGAGACAGGAGTTGGCTTAGTTATTCAGAGTCAATGGGAGAGAACAGTTATTTAGACCCATCTTACCATCCTTAATGTAATAAAAGAGTGACCTATACTATTTCATGAGGAGGATAATGATGGCATTTTCCTGTATCCCAACATATTTCATTATGCTGGCAGGCATCTACTTTTGCCATTACACTGTCTATTCAGCTTTTTTCGCTTTCAAAAAGTAGTTCCCATGGCAGCATAGAAAGCTTTTATTCCATTCCCACAATAAACAATGTCTCACTTAGGCCGAAAAAGGAATAGGTGAAAAGTACAAAAGCAAACCAGTGAGCTATTGATTATATGAACTGTGAATAAGGTAGTCATTCATATAATCTTGTAATGTTACATTCAATGAATATGGTGTATGTGAGGTTAGGCAGGACATAGATTTTTTTCAGTGTGAGTGGATAGCAGTGTTCAGTGCAATTCATTTAATATTCAATATGAAATGAATGAAACATTATACAGCCTGCACAAGAGAAGGGACTCAAGCTATATGCATATTTAGAAACATTATTCTTTGGGTCCAGTTTTCCTTTTGTAAAATATACCTTGCCCTGAAAATGAATTCGTATGAGCCACAAGTCACTCACTTCTACACCGTGGCCTCTCACTTCTCCAGCTCCACACTCCATTGGCCAGGCACTGGATGTGGGCAGGACCAACACGGTAGTATCCAGGGTTGCAGGTGAAGATTATTTTGGTGCCATATTCATAGTGGGAACCATTGACTATCCTCCATTTCCCATGATCCAGAGAGAAGGAGCTGAGACTGGGGCACATCATAACTGTGCCAAAACAAGAACAGAGAATTCAGAGGGAAGTGGAAGTTTTGGTTTATTGAAATGGGTTGTCTTCTGTTTCAGTTTCTTCTCTTAACCCTTCTACACACACTGCTAAGTCAAAACCCATAAACATATGTAACAACTCAACAGTGTAGTGGAAATACAAATACTTACAAAGGAAGCACTTAATCAGTAGAATAAACTAATCCAAGTGTCAAAATGTAAATAGCAACTTTTCTGCAGTTATACAAATGTTCTCCCACCACAAAGTGGTTCATGAATTGCCACTCGACAAAACCAAATGAGTCCCAAAATAAACTCGGTTTCCCTTTTTACTGTGAGACAAATACAGCAGGGAATAAACATTTGGTCTCAATAGCAAACAATGTTGTCAATCATTGTGACTGACTTCAAACTTGGAACCTGCCTCTCCAGCACCAGCAGATTTTCCCCTGTGACATGATTTCTCTTTCATCCATCCGTCTATTCATCAATAGCCAATCAGGTTAGTGTTTTTGTAACAAAAGCAAGACTATAATCACAATTTGCGATTCAGTTAGGCCTGCAATCTATGTTTGACTTTCTGTCAGAGCAAAAAGGATTTTGTTAATGTTGATACTGCATAACACCTCCAGAGGATTTCTAAAACTTTCTCTGTTTGGTATACAGCCATGTTCTCCATAGCTCTCTCCTAACCTAACCACTCTTTTTTCTCTTTTTTTCCCTCCCCATTGCTCATCCATGCAATCAGTTCTTGAGGTTACCCCATTTATCTAAATCGCCGTTCCACCTCCTTTACATCCTCCTGCCTCCTCTACTCACCGATGCATCGAGGTATCTTGTTGTGGTTGCTCCAGCTGCCGTCTGGCTGGCAGACTGTGGTCGTCAGCTCTTTGGAGGAGAGCCGGTAGCCATTGTTGCAGAAGTAGGTCACTCGTGTGCCGACGGAGTAATCAGCAGCAAGCACACCTCCGTTCACTGGCGCACTGGGTACACCGCATGACACAGCTGCAGGCGGCAAGAGGGCGATAGTCGACACACATGTTTAAGCGCAGTACAAGACATATACCAGAGAGATTTGCAGAAAGACACCAACACAGGCATGGTATGTGTGTATGTGGCTGCAAGGACAAGTACTAAATACATGTGTAAGTACATGTGCTCAAAGTCTAACCCATTTTGTGGTCCACCAGAAATGTCATATGCATCCACTTATTATTTCAATATAAAGACTCATACAATAGTATTCCCTCTCAAGCAATACTAACAGCACAGTAGAAGGGTGTGGTTATATGGAGACAGCCTGCCCTCTGTCTACATTTGCTGATATTTGCATTGTCTTGTTTTGCTGTGTTCGGGAGATTTCTGGGCATCAGCCTTTAGGCAGCGACTATGAAGCCATGAGACGATAACAGCACACAGGGTGTGAGGTCATATTATAACATAGAGTTCAGCTTACTTCGCTGTCTCCTCTGCCCTGTGTCAAGGATTTATAAAGCGCTACAGGTCTGTCTGTTTGACCAAGGGCAAGGCTGAGACATTCATGCACTGTTACTGCTACTTGCTCTCTTCATTCACTCTCTAGCTCGTTCGATCACCTCTCTCCATATTTCAAGCTGGTGGTACCAGGGAGGAGGGTCCGACTTTGAACTTCTGTTTACTCTACCTTTAAAAACCACAAAGGAATCAACTATGCTTCCTGTAGCCCTGTAGATTCCTAATAATAGTTCTTAGTCATGGAAGACATTTTGACATGTCACAGCAGGAAAAGCAAATAACATAAGAAATTAATAACAAATGTATTCAATCTAGGTAAACCACTTCCACAGGCATGGTATTTAGCATGCTTACTGACTGGAATGGCATATTGGAAAACTTAAAAGCCTCTGCAAACCCAAATCCTCAAAGGTCTTCCAACTCTGTAATTCAGGGTCTTATTTACATAATAGTAAGCATCTAATAATTATTACAAATGACTTTCAATCCAAATTCAATGTATTGTTAATGTTTTTGGAAATATTCCTGATATTGGGATTAAATTAGGGTGGTTATTCTCTGACATTTATTACTCAGTGAGGCTGAGGATCAGTGAGTCAGCATGGCTCTGCACCATGGAAACCACATCAGCTGCTGTCAATCAAAACCTGATCTGCCAAGCCCACACAGGTCTCATCTTAAGACATGGTCATGTTTTTAGAAACATTTGTTAACATGTTTACTACATTTTAGCATGTGAAAGTGCCCCCATATGGGGAGTCAAAATGTCTGTTGTATGCTCACTGCAAAAGTGTTCTATTTCCTAAAATGATAAACCGTAAACTCTGGTATTTACACCCACCTAATGCATTATCATCTGGGAATCCTTCTATTCAGTTAATGGCTGTATACATTTAAAGCTACTGAATCCATTACAGTGCTCTTGAAATCTCACTAGCTAGAGAAATCCATGGAAATAATTTATTATATATAGGACTGGCCGCTTGAGGAAAAAGTAATCCAGCCACCTCAGTGTGGAGGAGGTCTAACACACTGCAGAGAGGTATGTTATTAAAATTCCCCTCCATAACTTTCACAAAGTTTTAGATTTGACAGTTTTTCAACCAAGTCAATGACACTTGCAGAAATAGTTGATATTTTGAATTTTACAACCTTTTCAACTGCATGATTTCAGCAGCAACTCCTTCTTCATACAAAGTATGAATCACTTACACACAGAGGGAGGAAAAAAACAAAACAAAAAAAACCTCACACTGCACTGTGTCCTTGCCCCTCTAAAGCTTATACCGTGGTTACTGTAGTCTCAGTGCTTAAACCATACAGAAACATTAAGCCAGAAGGTTTCAAGGTATCCATCATCCAAGCCAAGTGAGAGGGAGTGAACAGTGTAGGGACACCAACATCTGCTGTGCTACACTAAATGGGAACAGAATGCAAACACACACAACATAAAATGAAGCAGCAATGGTAGCTGCACACTGTGAAACATCAACAGCATGTGTCTGCCAACATGGCCTGGAGCCATTTCATTGCCCTTCACCACCCCATGAGAAAATCAATCAAGGTTCATTTGTGTGTACTGCTAAGTCACAATATGAAAGATAGTGATTAAAACCACTAACATTTCCTACACCGGAGATGGAAAATTTTAATGTTGGAAGAGTAAATTAGGACCATCACAGGAGGACAGTGGGCATGAAACATCATTTAAGGTCAAAGGGCCATCTCTGAGATGCATGAGCAACACTGGTTCATCCATATACTATACAATCTCAACATATCATACAATATGGATTGGAGACAGCATTCTGTAGTATAATCTCCACCCTCTATAGCAGATAGCAGATGGACAGCATCTGTATGAATATATTAGTTCATTTGCAACCATGGTCATATTTATGTGCTTTGGAAAAGCTGTGTGCAATTATCCAAGTGATGGAATCAATCACAGGTGTAGGTTTTTAAAATCATTTACATCATGTACATGAAACACATATCTTTAGTGATGTAATTGAGAACACCATCTGTTGCTATGCTGCTGTGTATGTGTGTGTGTGTGTGTGTGTCTCCATACTAGTGCATGCGATCATGCACTCGTAAATGCACACATTCACATGTGCGCATCACAGAACCCAATTAGTTGTGGGGAAGCCAACAGCAGCACACACTGCATGCTAATGGTCAGTTAGCCAATGTAATTTGAAGAAGTGGAAATTGACAGAAGAAGGCAGGATTGATTTCTGTTTCCTTTCCACCTGACAGAGTACCGGCTCTCAATCAGGCTGGATTCAGTTCAGCTGCTAACACCACAGGAATATAAGCCTTGGGCTGAGACACTCAGGAGCCTTAAGCACCTGCCTGTCTGCCTGCTGAGCAGAAGGGTGCAGAGGCAGTGACCAGAAGAACACAGAAATAGCTAGGCTGAAGTTGGAAATAAAAGGCTGCCAGGGCCGATGAGCTCACCTTGACATGCTGGAACTGGAGCATCCCAGGCATAGTAGCCATAGGTGGTCTTCTTGCACACAGCTGTGCCCTTTCCAATCAGCTTGTAGCCCCTGTCGCAGTTCCAGCGCACCATACTGTTAAGATGACCCCCGGTCTGGCTGACAACAAAGCCGTGCTGTGGGGAGTCTGGGGTACTGCAGTACATTGCTATGATACATGGACAAATAGGCGGATGGAAAAAAAGAACCGGGGAGGAATGGCAGGGCAAGAAGAGCAGGAGAGAAGGTGAGAATGGATAATTTCAAAGACAGAGGATAGAGATCAGTAGATATTAAAGAGTGAAAGGGGGGAAATAAAGTAGAGAAAAGATAAAGGACAGCATAAACAAGAGACCTGAACAAAGCTACTCTAGAGAGACACTCAGGTGAAAATTAGTCACAGTGTTTAGTCCCTTTTAAATGCAGAAAGATAATTGCCTGAGGAGTGTCACATTTATTTAGCAGTGGGGTGATTTTTCTCCTCAAAATCACATTATTACTATTCCTATGCCTATGGGCAAGCACATATTCAATTTAAAACATGGACTATGAGTGCATCCAGTAGTTATTTGCTCCATTTTCTTTATTTATTCAGGGTTCACGTTTCAATGAGAGGAAGCCTCATTGAAACATCCAGATCACATTCAGGGTTACACACATTCACACCTGAAGCTGTTCAGTAAAACCATAGTTCTGACCTGCTAGTCACTGAGCAGCTCCACTGGATCAGTTGGGGCCTTGCTGAAGAGCACCTCAGTGGTAGTAATGAGGGAAGGGTAAGAACTGCTTCTTCACTTCCCCCACTAGAATTATCCTTGCAGTCACCCAGAAGCTCTTGCTTCTACACCCTTTAGGCCACTACCGTCCCTATATTTAATATACAAGCATGTATCCATAGCCTCCCTTTCCCTCATCATACAGCTCTTCGGAATGTTTTCAAACACTCCTTCAAATCACTACGACTGAGAGAGTGCAGTCAAGCAAGTCTATGAGGAGTTGTCTTTACAAAATTAAATCACACTGACTTGCTTTCACAGTAACACTCTCGTGTATTAAATATAGGCCTAATGGAGAGACACAACATGAAAAATGAATGTCATGTGCTTTTTTCATTATTATTGATGAATTTCAAATGGAAGATTCCCAGTGCTACTCTTGCTTAGCCCCACTTGCTTTATTAAAGACCCAATTAACAATTTAAAACCTCTTGAAATTAAGGAGTGCAAAACAGCATGCAAGTCTTCCTGTAACTTCTCTCTTGTCTCATGCTTCTTGCATGTGAGAATATCTCCTATTGTGAGCCATTATCTTTTCTGTGGAAATTCATTCATTCTTTTTTAGATTAACGGATATTAAAAACAAATAAATAATAGCAAGAAACAATCAAAACACTGTGATAAAAATCATGGGGTCACATTGTTTCTACAGTAATACACAGCAGCTGCAGCAGAGAGGGTTCAATGAATATATCTGTCTATCTTTGTTCAATTGAAGCATGTCTACACATTGCTTGAACTATAAACGGCCATATTGTAAACCCATGACTTTTATCAACTTTCTGCAGTGTAAGAGACAAAACATATATGAATAACACTAATAAAAAGAGAATATGATCATAAGCTGGATACATACTTTGATACTCACCCACGTATCTAATGTGGAAGCCTCGTCTATTCGTGCCGTGGTCAGACGACCAGCGTAGCAGGAGCTGGTGGCCTGTGGTGGTCAGGCTGAAGGGTGTGTCAATGTCACCACTAAGTGATGCCAGGTTCTGGCTGTAGATGTTGGGGCCTGAACACAGAGACATAGGCAAAAGATCCACATTCAAACCAAGTGTCCACTGACATACATATGGATCATTCATTTGTTGTAATAGAAGAATTAATCAAACATATGCTAATAAGAACACCATACATATCAGCATCATTTCTAAATGCCATCTATGGCCGTATTATTATATGGTTATCCACATCATTGTTACTGAAAATCCGACTTTCAGATCTAAAATACCACATTCAGAACACGAATGAATGCTGCAATCTTGCGGCAAAACAAACATAAGAAAGAATGAATGTTTTTTGAGAGCACTAAAGTTCACAACACAAGACTAACACATAAATAATTTCAGTCCAATTGATTTTTCTTTTGTATCTTGCTCACAGAAATCGTTTTAAAATTGAACACAAACACAGAAAACCCAGTGAACCCACCATCAAATATTTCCAAGATGTCAAACTCCTTTTCTGTCTGGAAGAGTTCAAAGTGCAGCGTGATGTTGTAACCCTTCTCCACGTTTATCAACCACGAGCACATCTGGAGGTTGGGGTAGTTTTCAGGGTAGCCTGGGCTCAAGATTACCCCCGTTGAGTCAAAACGCACTTCATGGGCTGGACATTGGACTGGGGGGGGGAGATAAACAGAAAAGAGCAAGGCAGTGTTAAGAGAAAGTAGCGTCAGTGAAAAGGAGGAAGAATAGTTAGTTGAGGAAAGAGCAGAAAGTCCAGGGGAGGCATACAAAAATAAAAAGGTGAGAGGGAATGGAAGGCAGAACTGGAGAAAAAGCAGGAAGAGAACATAGAAATAACATACAAATTAAATTTTAGTGAGATATCATTTTGCACCTATAAGCTCCCCGGATATCAGATTATCAAGTACTACTGGCTGAGAAAGATAATTTTGTGTGTGTCAATTTTCTGTACGCTTATGTGTGCACTTCATGTGTATCAATTTAGAGCATTCTCTTCATTTCCTGTAGACTGACATTTCTAGAATACAGTCCTCTTTCTTGCTTTCATTTTCTGCTGCTAAGACATTTTGCCTTCAGGGCCACTAGTGAAGAAACATGACGCATATAAAGGTTAATGCGAACAACAGTTCCAAATAAAAAGGTCACTGAAATCAATCAGACATAAATCAAGGAAAAAAAAAAAGATGTAACACAGAGTAGTGTGAATATTTCTGCTGGTGAGTCTAAAGTTTAAACTGGCTACACTGGAACAGCCTTTGGCTCAAAAATCAAATATGATCAACAAAAAGTCAGCCAGTGATTTTCTAAATATTAACGGATTTCTAAAATCACACAATACACCAACATTTGTCTGTGGGCTCCAAGGTCAAAATTTCCAATTACAATTTGTCAATATGAAAGAATACTTGAATCAAATAAAACAATTATGTAAACAGAATCAGAGTAACAACTGTTGAATGTAATATGGCAGACAATCAATATTTTCAGAAACAGCACTAAATTCATTATGAAGGCAACAAATATAAACTGGGGAAAATAAATTGGCAATCCAAAATCAATATAGCAATATTTCTTTTAGCAAGCTACCATTGCTTGACAGTTTGAGAAAAATGCCCAATATTTTTCTGTGCATATTTATCTAACAATGTACCCGATAAGTTTTTTTTTTCTTTTTTAAAGCTGCATTCATTTGTATTTATTTCCAATCACTGTGCTTTCTGTTTTTATTTTGTGCTCTGCAATGAGCATATTGGCTACTCTTAAAAATAACAGAGCTGTAGACCAGCTCCCTGTAGTGATTATCCAATGCTATAGTTCAAAATAAAACAGAAAATGTGTGGGCTGACTTTAAACTTTTAGTTCGAAAAGAAACTTAAGAGACCACAAAGCCAGAACTATAAAGAAAGAAAAGGGAATTTTGTGTCATGTCCCCTAAAATGCATTTTTTTTCTCCCATAAACACCAACACCATATTAAGGGAGTCTTATTCCCTGACCTGCTACAGCACACTGCATAGTAGTGAGTCAGCTCAGTAGTAGTTGGTCCTTTTATAACCAATTTCAATTGACAGTTTTTTTTTCGGTGTGATGAGAGGCAGTATGTGCTGTGCTGTCAAAACATCATGTCCAAACTTTTCTAACAAGAAAAAAGAAAGTTGAGTGCATTTCTATGCCATTTAAGAGTCTTGATTTTACATTTGCGATGAGAAACCATGGTTCAGTCAGCGTAGCACTCATGTAATGCAGGAGATTATGACACACTGGTGAAATGATGGTGTTCAGAATGTGGTCTTGAGTTGATGCAGTGAGTTACATCAATGCACATGATTGCTATCTCACTTCTGTAGTCAGTAGGAGGCTCTACATCTACTGATGCAAGTGGGAATATTTGTCATAGAGGCAGCCTAGATTCAAAAGAAAATGTGTAAAATGTTTAAGTCATTGATACGAGCATGTTTTAATTTAAATTCTATATAATTTTCTCTTGCGTTAATACACTGGGGTTGCCAACCAGGAAAAAACTTCATGTAGCATTGTACAATATTGTATTGCTTTAAGATGTACATGAAATCAGCTCACTTGACAAGATCTAATGAGCTGTACAAAGAGCCATCTATCTAGTAAGGAGTTTGTTATTGAAATAATTGAACCCCCTTTATGTAATAAGCTGTCGTTGCCAGGCAAAAACACGATTCTATTTAGTAAGCACAGTAATGGCTTAAACTACTTTGCTTCACACTTTACGTGCTGGTATTTAAAAAAAATGAATCATGGGAGGTTTGAAATAGTTTTGGACACCTCAGTGCTGTTACCTTTTATGATGGGTTTTACAATGCACAGTACCATAAAGATGAGTAGCTACCTAAGAGCAGAGTGTATGCAGAAGCCTTGTCTCATAAGACGTTTACGTACAGTATATTAGTTTCTCTCACTTGCCAGAATGACATTTTTGCCAACATGAGTTGTTTAAAGAGAGCTTGCATTGCCAGTTAAAAATTCTACATGACTACACATACTACTACTAGTTTTTTCTTTCATTCAGTGCATACAGCATAGAATGACAATATGCTGTAATGGATGCTACATATCGTTGTTTACAGAGATATTGTAAAGGTTATATAAGTATTGTGACGATGAAGTTAGAAATTGTGTTTTATGAGATTTTGTAACTGAGATGAAAATCAATGAGAATGTGAAGAAAGGGAGCAATAAGTCAACACGTAATGTGTTAGATTCAACCTCAGTGTGGCAGATGGTTTACCAAGCAAACACAGCAGTCAACTCAATTGTGGCTCTATCCTTGATCAAAGCTACTACATAACCTTCCTCATAGGCTTTCACAAAGACAGAGCCTGGGGAAATATCTTTAAAAACAGGGTTGTTTGGAGGTGAAATTGCATAGCCACGAAAGAACATTTCAGTGCTGTCTTACAAGCATAAAATGACAATTAATAGAGAGGGTAACCGCAAAAAAAGTGGAATTTGTGAACACAAGCTTTTTTTTTCCTGCCCTTGGATGAGCTTACTGTAGCCGTCTCTTCAATGTGAATAGCTGGTCAACTGAAATTAAGTTCAACTTTACATCTCCAAAGGAGAGCAATAATAATTATATGATGCATGAGAATGCCATACAAAGAACTAATAATACAGATGTCCTAAAACCGTTATAAGTATACCAATTTAATGCTCAAGGCAGGTTATAAGTAGTGGTCAAGATATATACAATTAATAATCATTTACCATTTATACATGATGTTCCATTCATTATTAGGCTTTTCACATACAGTGCTTATTTCACAGTGCATTTGATTGTATATTGCCTAAGCATCTTACCAGTTTATATACATCTCATTTGCCTAGTTATCCATTTAGCATGACCTAACTAAAAGGATCTATCATCTTGTATGCCTCTAATCTACTCTCAAATGCTAGTACATCAATGATCGCCTTGCACAATAAAGACAACTGTAAACCAATGTTGTGTTCTAACAGATCAACCAAACATGCTTTGCCCATCTGGATGTGGCAGGTTCATTCAGTTGCTTAAATTAAAACCTCTGAAATTATTCCAATTACAGTATATGAGTTTTAGCTGACAGGAGCTAGATGGTCTTGGCAGAGTTGTGTAGTCAGTAACACATGAGGTGGTGAGCTGGCAACACCAACACAGCAAGAGAGCCTGAAATCTCTTTCAGTCCTCTCAAGTGATTGACTGCCCTCGCTTGGCACAGAATAAACAGGTCACATTATTCCAAATTATTGCACAAACAATGAAATAAAGCATTGTAAAGCGTGTCTCTGTAATACCATTCGTGTCTGGATAAATACGATACTACATCTGTTTGCCAGGCCGGTATGATAGAGTATGCAATGGTGCTTTTCTCACTTCTTTTTCCTAGTTTCAAAGTTTTGTTATCTTTACTCTGTCTAAAAAGCACATAAAATAGACCCCCCCACTTTTATGAGGGATTTATTTGGAAAAATGTTAGGTAGGCCCAATGCAGTTCTAGTAAAATAGATTTTCTTGTATATAGGACTTGGGAAGTGATGCACCTACTGTACATCAATGTACATTTTATTAAATTGCTATGCTTTTAGTCTCCTCTGACCTATGTCAGTGCATAACCTACTAGAGCTACGAAGTGCTGCTTGTACCAAGTCAGCTCATTTGTCTTCAGCTCTGTGATAACCTTTTTTTGCTTTACTTGAGTGGTACATGCTGAAATGAAATCATAAAATTATTACTAGTAAGAACAAAACAATGTCAGCTGCAAAAGTGCTACAGGCAGAGAACCATGATGTCAAGTCAGAAATCAAACAACAGCTGGGGATGAACAAATAAGTTCAACATCACCGATCCTATTCTAAGATGCTTTATAAATGCAGGGTTTGGGTTTGTTGAGTTTCTATCATGCCATGATCCCTAGTCCAATGTGATTACTCTTACAGGCTCTAGAAATAAAAACAATGAAATGCTCATCAACTCCAGACGTGTAGACAAAGTACTCCAGGGCACTTCAAAAGATGACGATCCACAGGGAATGGAAGGTTTCAGAGTGCTCTGTTGTTTTCAGCACAGATGCATTGGCAAGACAGGCAGGCTGATGAAATTTGTCTTTTAGTCTAAACAGAATCTCTGATGCAGTAAACAGACAGTTTGTTTCCTTTGCTTCTTCTTGGAAAATCCATTTTTGAAATAACATGGGCAAGAAGACTTGTTACATCAATGAAACCCATGGGACCATTTGAGCAGGGATTAAGGGGGTAAAATATAAATGCTCTAGTCTTTCTGAAAACAGCAAAAAATGGCAATGATTAGGCACATCTACCGTGGTACAGTGCAAAATCACTCATTAATGAAACCTGCCAATATTTTTTTCAAACAGATTGTTAACAGTCTGATGAACAGTATGAAGGCAGTATGCATTCTCTGTGAATTTTGATAAATTAGAATAAAGTTGTTATGTGCCATCAGGAGCCTGCTAGAAGGGGCAGCTTGTTAAATGATGCATCAACAGTGGCGCTGTGGACTGCAACCTATCCTGACAGGCAGGTGTCAAGCACACGCACACAGAGGAACACATTATCAAACATGTTCACACGCACACACAGACACGCATACAACCACACCCACACACACACAAACACACACACAAACAGTCAAACAACACACAATAAAATCTTCAGCATACATTGAATAAAACCAACCTTGACAGACTGGTGGGGTTCCATCCAACTGTAGCCTCTCTCCAAGTCGACAGGTCAAAATCTCGCTGCCGACCAAAGTGAAGCCTGGCAGGCATGAGTACCGGATAATGTCCCCTGTAAGGTCATTTACATCCACAATTGCATAAACACACACACACAAACACACAAGCCACAAGTGGAAAAGAGAAATTCATCCACCCACCCAACAACACAAACACGCGCACACACACACACAGCTATATGTTAGTGACAGCTTCTCCGGCACTAGTACTTGAAACAGTAATAAACATATTTTCAAATGAAGATTGACACCCCCTTAGCTATTTTGAGTACTGTAGATGTTCATTGCATTATTGAGCAGCGCACTTAGACACACATAGATTCAGTGCAACGAAGTGAGGCAGCCACTAGCCATATGAGTTCTACTTCAATTTACTAATCATTTCTGAACACTTAAAATACAAACTGCTTATATGCAGATCTAAATTAGCCCTGCTGCCAAAAGAGTATTTGATTACATGAAGAGATAGAGATTACAGGTGGAATGACAATACTATAGGAGGGTCAACAAAACTGAAACAAAAATATACACTTCAGAGAAATCAGTTTCAAATTGTAATATATATATATATATATATATATATATATATATATATATATATATATAAATATAAACAATGGTTTAAATAAACAGGATATACACTATATACAATTTAATCTACTTAAAGGGGAATTAATGAATTGATGACTAAAAGATGTATTACATCCATCCATTTTCTTTTCTTATCTAGTGCTGTCCATGTAAATTATCTTACAGCCATGTGTGGTGCAAATTAATTTAATAACACATTGTCCCTGGCCGGTAGACAAGAAAAATAAAATAAGACCAACCTATTTCAAACTCGTCATCATCAGTTAGGATAGTGGCGTTGGCGACAGGAGGGGGTGGCTGACATGTTCGCAGCTGGTATGCTGTTGGGGAGAGGACAACAACTGAAATCAGTAGCAAGTGTGTGAGTGTGTGTTTTCATGATAGAAACTGCAGCACATTCTACTCTCCCATCATACTGGAACTTGATTAGATCATACATTGTCACCTATCATTGCTCATGATCATCAAAAACCAATCACTACTTCAGCTGAGATGAGGGATATTTAATTATTAATCAACTTTTTTTCAAACGGGTGTTTTAATAGAGTAGACAGAAATTAAGCATAACAAGGCCATCATTTATCATTATACAGAACTGGAAGCAATTCCATGTACCAAAATGAGAAAGGCCAAATAATGACTCGTAAAAGAAGGGAAAAATAAAGGCATTCTAATATAAAACATAGGGACATTCCCCTATGTTCTTCTGTGATCTTTAGTATTAAAGTGGACTGCCTGCAACATGGAGAACTGAAGATCAAATGAATAAGGGCCATTAGTCCATAGTGTGGAATAAGGGCTTTACTCTGGTAAAGGAAAGGAGATTACCGTAATAATGCAGTACAAAGAAGCCGCTGGTGCTGAAATCACTGTGGAACTTGATAAGGATCTGATTGGCGGTGGTGGACACACCCTCTTGTACAGAGTTGCCACTGAACTGTCCAATTTGAGGTGAAGCCTGGTCAGGTCCATCCCTGCAAAGTGAGTTTACGAGATACAGTATAGAAAGGGGGTGTTGAGGGGGCGGAAAAGATAAAGTAGCAAGAGAAAGAAAGAAAGAGAAAAGAGAAAATGATCTATGAATAAACATCAGTAATTAGTTGCTAGAATCAGAGAGCAGCTCTAGTTAACCCCAAGCAGTCTTGTGGAACCAGCAGTCATTTTGACAATCTAAGAAATAGGTTCCCATTAATCAACAGCATCAAAGTAGAAGCTGATTATATGCTAACTGATGAGGCTGCATTATACAGAAACTTTTGCCCCTTCCAGTAATATTAAATAATCAATGTAATGTAAAGGGGCAGAGAACATCAATGAGGGAAAATTCTGAATGTGCAAAATCCTAGACAGCTTTTTGTGACATCTACTTTCCCTTTGGAGCAGTTTGTTAATGTTAGGGACTGTTAGTGAGACTGTTAATATTCTGGACATGTATAGGGGGTGTGTTATCACTAAGGTTTCAACCCCTCGACCCTGAAAGGATAAGTGCCTTCAGGACATGGATGGATGGATGGTTATCACAAAATCATAAAATCCTTAACTGAATACCATGAAACTGAATACCATGATGTACAAGGAACTGTAGCCCTGGGAATCAAAATGTAATTAAATTGTAATGACCTTCCACAATATCACCCTTACTGGAGTAGGATGTGTAGGCTGCTATCTCTGAAGTGTGGATCTGTCCTTGTGAGTTTATACCCAGATTCATACATTATTGTTGTCACACTATCAGTGCAGCTTAGTTCCAGTTTCTAATGACATGTCAATACTGTAAAAATCAAACTTGATTTACACTAAATGTGATAGCTCCATCACAGTATGGAAAAGATGTGACAAGGGTAATATGTTTCAAGTGATGGAAACAAGTCTACCAACTCCTTCAGGCAACTATAAATTACAAAGCAGATAGAAAGATGAGTGGCAAGGGCTACACAGTCACTGAATGGTTATTGGCACAGTGCCAGGGGTGGATGGGATTCACCCAAAGCTGCTAGGCCCTGAATGTTGTCAGCCTGTCAGGACTGACGCATCAATTGGACACCATCCACATTTGGCAGATGGGGCTGCAGCCCCAAGTAAAGGAGTTTAAGTATCTATGGGCCTTGTTCCTGAATTAGAATATAATGAAGTGTGAAATTGACAAGTGGCATAGTACTGAAATGTCATGTCAAAAATGGAGCAAAGCCTGAAGGTGAAGTGTTTGTATTCACGCAACTGAAATGAGCTGCCTGTGCAGGTTGGGGGTCAAAGAGTGAAAGGCCAGATATTTGCAGTGTTTGTCGTAGACTTGCTGCAGCACTACATGATGCCTCCCTGTGGAGCGCCTTCAGGCACAACCAGGAGGAGACCCCAGGGACAGACCCAGAACAGGCTTATACATTTCAGCTTCTATGATTTTCAGGAAATCAAATAACATGTAATGTATTGCTAATGCAACCTAAAAAAATACTGTGAACCCCAAGATGAATGTGTGGATGGCTCTTGGGTAATAATAAAACTTTTCATTAGCAGTTAAGCTATTTATGAAGCATGCATTACTGTAGGTGCAAATAACAGAAGCATCTCTGCTTATAAGTGCAAAGGGACACTTTAAAATCTTTGTAGGAATACTTTCATGGTCTATCACTGAAATAAGTTGGGTAGTTAACAGTTTTTAGGTGGAGCATATAGGAACAGCCACTTTCTTCTTTTATCAGAAGATTAAAGGAAGACAGTACTTTTCTTTTATTTTATTTCTGTGCAAAAGAATTGTATTTCATTACTGTCACTTTCAGGTAGCTCCAGGCCTGTTCACCTGAATGCTGTAAACTAAATTCTTTTAACGTGTATGGACCTTTAATATTTTATATATTATAAAAAAAAAAAAAAAGTCTTATCACAGTTTCATTTCAGAGTGATCAGCAAGATGGGAGGCAGCAGTCAGGCAGGGAAATGAAATGTTGCCAACAGGGGAAAGATTGTTTATGCACTATTTCATTTGAAAACAGTAGTGCTGGTGGCTCCCTCCTCACATACTCTGACTGGTAACCCCAGATGCTTGGAGGCATCCATCAGCTCTATGACGGCCTGACGCTTATTATGCTACACAGAGACTACAGAAAGGTAGAGGTAGAAGGAGAGAGATAGCAGCCATCACAGTATAGTTTATTGCTGTACTTATCTGTTCAAAAGATACAGCTTGTACTGTTTCTACATACTAAAAATCTCAAGTCATTTCAGAACTTTGTTTTCATACTAATACGCAAATGACATTTCATGTAACACCGGATTTAAAAATGTACCGTAAGTTTAATGAGTAGCAGAAGAGGGACAAACAGTGACTCAGGCTTCACTTCAGTTTCCTTCATTTCGTCACGTTCCAAAATCTATTCTATTTTAGCAGGGGACTGTAAGGAAATAAGTTGTCAGGAAAAGAAAAATGAATTCACCGATGTCCAGACTAAGGTCAATATATTTGGATGTCTCTTGGCTCATTTAATGCATGGTGTCACATCTAAAGCTGTGAGCAAATGTTGTCCAACTGTCTTGGGGCTCATAAAATTTTGTCAACTGTGAAAGCCAGTGTATGCAGCTTTTGAGTTTGCTTTAGCAATGACTAAGGGAAACATTCACCCCAATACACAGAGCATTATCCTAGTAACTCTTATTCCTTGAGTAAAGAAATACAACTTTAACAAGGGTATATTTTTTGGCTCACGGCTTCATGTTATTTGGGGGAAATAAAATCAGTGTCACTGGTTTGTAAAGCATTAAAAACCGCAGATATTTATCTGATCTAATATCAACCATTGTCAACAGAATTGTTAATGCAGCTCTGTGTACAGAAAAGAGTGTTTGGTATGTGCCGTATGAGTGCTAAATGATAACTTACCACACAGTGATGTAGTCGTAGATTGGCTCTGTATTGATAACAGAGAAATTGATGTAGATGCCATACCCAGGAGGAACTCTGACAGTCCACATGCAGTCCTGGAAGTGTGGATACTCAGCTGGGTGTCCAGGAGAGTAAATTGTGCCATTCATGGATGTTATATTCCCGCCACAGAGAGCTGGAAGCAGAGAAGAAAGTCAGGGAACTGGATAAAAATAGAACACCACTCTTTGATTTACCAAGTCATAAAGCTTGCTTTTATGGCCATATCGCCACTAACTGTTGATAAAACAAGCCATAACTGCATGTTATTGGGTTATCACTGATCTCGGGAGGGGGAATGCACCTGTTAGATACAACTGGAAGGGATGGTTACTGGTTGCTGTTAACTTAATGACATTAAGTGGTTCAAACAGTAAAACTCCCGTCATACCCCTTCAGAGGGGATGTGTTAAATTTGACTTTGAACTGGGAGCCAGAGTTCTGCCCTCGAGATCAAATGAGGACTGTAAACTCGACAGGGACAATATGGAGTCTATGAAGCAAAACCAAAAAATACCAAACTCTGTTGTAGACTTTATGTCACTTAGCTGATGAAAGTGAAGCCATAATTCATCATACCTGAGCAACATTTGAGTAGTCTCCTTGAAATTTACAACAGACAGGCTTAATCACCTTTGAAATAAAGACTTCCAACTGCTCCATATATCATCATAATGGGGTTTATTAGTTTATAGTTCAGTAAAGTGACACTACTTTAGTGGTAAAACTGAGTCAGATGCTTTATTGTGCAACTATCAGGACATGACTAGTAGACCGAAGAACCCACAATATAGTCTTCTATTCAAAATAACTTTAAAAAACATATTTTTAGTGGGTAATGATGGAAAGGCATCTCCTTAACTTTAATCAACTTCTCAGTGAAAACAGTGAGAAAATATGAGCAATATAGCAAACATATATTAATAAAATAGGAAAATATAAAGAACTGTTCTGTGGCTTTCTTTTCACATATCTTCAGCTAAATCTCCACAGGAAAAATACTGAAGGGAAAACATGAAAGATACAAGCCAGTCACCTTCACAGCGAGGTATTGGGTGATTCCAGTTTCTGCTGATTCCATGTAGACATGTGAGAGAAGGCTCCCCGAGCAGGGTGTAACCAGACAGACATTCAAAAGAAATGGTCATCCCCACACTGTAGTCCTGACCAATCACTATGCCATTCCGAAATGGTCGTGGATCTGGACACCTCTGTAGCTCATATGCTGTAAAAAAAAAACCAAAACAAACAAACACCCATATACTATAAATATAGTCTCCTGACAGATAATAAAATTGGTGGTGACCCCAAAAAAACAAAGCCTGGGTAATGAGCTGCTCAGAGATGCTTATCATCCTCTGTGGTAGCTGCTTTGGCAATGTGGGGAACCTCAGAACTCCAATATTGATGATTAAACTCATCTAAATTAAGATATAGGTTTACTGAATATGAACTTCTATTGATTAAAGATGTCCTTTCTTCCTATGGTGGGTCAAGCCCTCTCTAAACATGGAAAACATTTTTCCTTAAATGGTAGTTTTTTTAAATACAAGGTTTTTTGCAACAACAACATAATTTCATATTGTGCGTACGTGACTAAGCTATTTATTACCAAAAATACCCAACAAAAATACCCAACATACATAAGTAGCAACATTACTATAGTAATAGTGCTATTGAGCTCCTTAGCGGAGCATTGATTTCTATTTCTTTATTTTTTTTAACATTTTATAAATCATACAAACTTGTCTGGAAAAATCTTTGTCCATAGTCTCTTCAGTTGTGTTTCACACTTTTACGTTACTGCAAGGAGCAATCTTTGTTCATCACCTTGGTAGAACATGTGGAATCCTGGCTTGTTCTGGGAGTAGTCACTATGGAAGAACAGTGTGGTCTCATGGGTGGTGCTAAAGAGGGAGTTGGGCACAATGGAGCCACTGAACCGATCGATCACAGTTCCTGTCTCAAGGCTCCCGCTGCGCACCTCCAGATAGTCATGAACAGGCTCTGTGGAAAAGTTCAGAAACTGCAGATGGATGCCTAAAAAAAAGGTAAAGATTAATGTAGGAGACAAACTAAAATAAAACATTAAAATGACTCAATGTGTGGTTTCCTTTCAAATACTGGAAATACTGGATATCTCAAAGTTTGCTGCTAGTACCATTAATAACATGGTGAACTAAACATTCAGAAAAGAAAGATAGACATATTAAGCTTGAGGAACAAAGTTAACCTTGAAAACAAGATGACACAGAGACTGCAGACTAAACTGTGTCAAAGGTCCAACATGGAGCAGGAAAAAAGAGAGGAGTAGAAGTAAAGGAAAGAAAGAGGGGTATAACAGACCAAAGCCAATGGGAAGTCGAACTCTCCAGCTGCAGTCCAGGCTGCTCTGGTAATTCCCTGGGAAGCCTGGGCTGAGGATGACACCGCTGAAGTCTGTCATAGATCCACCACACTGAGCTGTGGGAGACCAAGCAGGGAGAAAGAACATGTCACTTCTCCACAGAATGGCTCAATGGGAAAACAAAGAAAAACAATGACGGGATGGGGGGGGGGCTGAACTTACTACTTTGGCTCATTGCTGTGATACATCAACATCATTACTGTGGTTCTTTACATTTCTTAAATTAATTGAATGAGTAATTTTTATATTTAAGTATTAAATTGCATTTTTAATAGGCCACTCTTTACCAATCCAATATGGTTTTGACATTGATGCATGATCCCAAGGCCAATGTTGCATCTACATCCAGATTATATGGTATTTCTATGGACTGAATATGGAGGAAAACCAAAGAGCACTGTGTTTGTGCGCACTTTAGTCAATGGATAGTTGTGTGTAGATGCTTGTGTACAAATGCATGTGAAAAAGAATGGTGGTATTGTTTATGTGATCATTTGCCACGTGCACTCATAAGCTTGTGTTTTATGTGACTGCCTTTAATGAGTTTGTGATTGGAGGGGTGGTGCTTATTTCTCTGTTTTTTAACATGTCTGTGACTTGTGCTTGTATGTCTCTGCTTGACTGTGTGGACTATGTTCCATAAGAGTATCTATGAAAAGACAACAGTTCTTGATTGGTGGTGCTTTAAATTATAATAAATGAGGGAGTCAGTATACAATACAGCGCCCTGGTTTTGCTCAGCAGTGGCATTGATTACTTCATCCTCCCCTGCAACACATCCACTTTCTTCTTTGACACGTCAGAGCTCACTTCAGCTAGTTTTGAAGGTTATACTCATCCTCCTCTCCTGTGTCACCTATCCTGCTCAGGTGTAAAACAATTATGTAACACAGAAGGAATCAATGTAAACTTCGAGGCAATTCATTCCTCTTTTCTCATCCTGACCCCAACAGGCTCATTTATGTGGCAAATGTCTGGAAACACAAGAGGTGTTGCCAACATTTCTTTAGGGACTATCAATCAATGCCACAATGAGACAAAAATTAACGCACTGGTGGGGGGAAACCTGCTTGACCTGATTGTGTAAATGAAAGGAAAGGCCCTTATGAGGATGTTTCACTGTCTGTACAGGGGCATGCAACCACTTTTGTGGGTTTATCAGCAACAAAGTGAATACAGATGCCATGGGGTGAGTGTATGTAGCTACTGTAAACGAGCGAGGAGTTGAGCTAACGAGCGAACACACACTTCCAAGAACAGGCCTGTCAACAGTAAAGCAGGGATTTATGTCTGCAGTGAACTGTGAAAACCACTGGGACAGAACATTAACATGAAGAGCGTAGGCCACGCGTGATTTGCCTATGCGATCCTGCATTTCTGTCTGTGGGTTGATGTGCACGAGTGGGTGTGCACGTGCATGTGTGTAATTTGGGGGCGACAGAACAGTGAGGTGTCAAAAGAGAAAGTAGAGCCCTTGCTTAGTAATTACTGGAATCTATCACTGTGGCAATCAACATCAGAGGAAGTGTCAGGGAAGACGAGAGACTCTCATCAGGGGTATCAGAAATCAAACAACACACTAAGATGGTGCAATGCCTTATTGATTTTCAACTAAAGGGGAAAGAAGAAAACTCATAGACCTCATCCCCCCACAGCCCTCCATTCCCTTCTCTGATCTTACAATGAAATTGTTGCTTTACCAAGTATAATAACAAGTCCTCTGTGAGGCCACAGATATATTGTGTGAACTGTGTATGAATAAAATATTGATATGGGAGAAATAAAGTATGGAAAAGAAAAGATAAGGATGGAAAAAGGCAACTAGAGAATGTGAGCCAAAAAAGAGCAGTTGTCATACTGGAAATGTCAGACTATGAAATAATACATTACCTAAACACAGGGGTACTGGGTAATTCCACCTTCTGACAGGACCAGGCATGCAAGTAATATATGCATTGCCCTGTTCAAGAAAACAAACAAAAACAATATATTCACCACCTCCAAAATATTCTCCCATAACAAAAGAGAAGAAGACTATAAGATCAAAATGACTGGTGCTTGCAGGGCATTTGGTTTGTCCTGTGAATCTCTGTAAATGGTTAACATTCATATTTTTGGACTTCTCAAAATCCTCTTCTCGAGATCTTGTGTGTAAATATTTGATGGTATCAAGAGTAGAAGAGGGACCTGGGGAACGTCCTACTCCTGTTGATAGAAAAAATAATCTAAAAGTAATGAATAGTGATGGAAAGTGATGGATATGGTTGATATCAAAATACTCAAAGTGCTGTTTTATTGCATTCAAGTTTTTCTGCAGTCGGAAGATTTCTGGTGCCAAGATGCTTTAAAAATACATTTAAATTTTGTACATTCTCCAGCTAGCACATACATAACTCTAATGCTAAACCTGAAGATATACAGACTCAGACATCTACCAAAGCATGCCTGCATGTACAGTTGTATTACACACACACATCCACAGACCTAAACTCAACAATACTTAGATATACTTGTGCGTTTGATTCTAGAATGGCCTCCAGTCTATTTCTAGTGTTCAGACACTCAGCCTGAAGATGTGTATAAGACGTTGCTGGTTGGTCCAGAGAGAATGTGGAAAGAAGTGAATACCCGACTGCTGGGAAGAAAAATCGGTGTGGGATTAGTGAGGCAACTGTTAACAGAATCCATCGCCCATGGCATTGGAAGGTTCTACAGCTCAAAGCTCCACAGCTACAGAATCTACTCAGAGAGGATTGGAAGAAGTTAAAGCTGCTTTGTAACGCACACACACACAAAATTGCAAATACACATGCAAGTACTGTACATGAACAGTTACCCCATACACATTTCCCTTCACCCTCTCTTTTTCTCTGTCTGACACACACAGACACACACACACGTCATAGAAAAAGCACTTAGTAACGCTGCCTTGACAGATTCATCCTTTGGGGTATCCCTTTGGAATTGCCACTCCAAGCTAGTAGATATGATTAACTTATCATACCCATAGGAGAGTTGGGTATCTGTTTTACCTACCTGTAGGGAGTAGCCTTGATCACACTGGAAGGACACCATGTCACCCACAGTGTAGCGGTCGCCCACTTTTTGTCCATTACTGGGGGGCACCGGCTCTGGGCACGAATCCAAACCTATTGCTTAGGACAGAGTCACAACACACAAGTGTAGACAGCGATCATTCTTCTGCACAACATGGCCACAATCAAGACTTGCATCTGTTCAGTGCTCCTAAAGAGTTTTATGGCAGAACATCTACTGTATATTCAATGGCAACATTTACGTTTAATCACACAATACCTATGGAAAGGAAGGTATAATTAAATCAAAAACAACATTTAAATATGTAATTACACAGTGCCTTATTTTAATGTGCTTATAATTGCATAATAATTGAGTGATTCATTTTTTTTTTCTTTCTTTCCTTACCCTCATCATAATGGTGAGAAACTGGGACAAGTCACAAAGCTATTCTACTGGTGGCTGTATGGTGGCTATAATCGCAAAATCCTTCCAACTGTGATCTGAAGCAATCACTGTGAAATTACAAGGCAATCCCTGAAGTATTACTTGACAGAAGCATTGGGCTCTATTGGAACAAAGTGATTACAACACCACTTGCCAGGTACTGGGAGGCCTGATATTGTGTTTCAATGGTTTAAAAGCAACAGTTATCTGAGCTTTGGGCTATATTAACGTAGCATATTTGAGGCCACTTTAAGCTACAATCACTTTTGTGAGTTGCCTTTATAGAAAATTAGCCAAATTTATTTTGTATTTGTCCTTGAGGTAAGGAAAACAAAAATGAATTACATTCAATGCATTATGCTGTTCCTCAGCGAAGTTGCATTGGCAAAAAAAAAAGTTATTTTGAAGTATTTTTAAGTTTTCAACTGACAGGTCATCTGCCAGTGGGTTATTTGAATGCTAATTTAGATGCATATCATAGGTTGCTACCCTGCTGCGGGGGTAATGCATGAGAAATGAAAGAATGGAGACCTCAGACCTTTGTAAAACTATGAAAAGATCATAGACAAAGAGACAGAAGTTATCTTGAAGAATCATTAGTAATCAGGTTGTAAGGTGAGAGGAAGTGGTAAGGAGGATATTCAAACAGCAATACAAAAAATAGCAAGGTATCTCCACTGGTGTGTAGGCAGAGAGCACTCACACATAAAAGACAAAACACATTCACACAGAAACCCACTCCGAGATGTAACTAGTCAAAACAAGTAGGTGGGTGGATGAATGAAAACATGGCAGAAAGATAAAATTTACTTTAAGGAGATTTGGTGACGCAATTCACAAGAGAAGTGCTCGCTGCTACGGCTGCCACAATGTAGGTTTGACATCAAAGCCTAATCATCTTTCTCCTCAGTGTTCTGTGAAACTAGCAAACTGTTTTATAAAGCTGTGCATTCTCATTTACTTCAGCTGTGTTTCCAATTGTAAAAAAATATACCTAGCGGCAACAATATAGGATTAGTAGAATATTGTTCTACAGAATTCTCTGACAATTTTGCACTTGTAATAGAGAAATTGATAAATAAATGACATTGTACTTTAGAGGATCTTAACAATAAAATGCTATAATGACTACTAGAAAAATCCTATTGTGATACCGTCTATGCTTATATTTTTAGCTTTCAAAGGATTTGCATCACTATAGAACACTCTTTTCAAAATGGGTATGGTAGGCAGCTATCCAACAAGGCACTGCTTCCATCATACACAGGAACTAAAGAATATGTGGATCCATTCACATGACACTATAAATGTAGTATAACAGAAACACTGAGTTTAGCAAGTCAGTATGTTTTTAACACACACTTATGAATAAGGAAGCATATATTACGTCAAGCCTGCATTTATTAGTCATAACTTTCCAATTTCCACAGCCAGAAACTGTGTGCCAGATCTTGACTGGGCACAAATAGACCTTTGGGTCTGGTCATGTTAAGAGTGGGTGCCCATGAACAGACGGCACTGGTTCCCATTGCGCTCCAGATGGGTTCCAGTCAAACTGTCAAATTGGCAGGGAATGCTGTCACCCTGCTGTGGGAGGGTCACCGGCCGCAGTTCCCTAGTGAGCAACCGTGTCTGGACTGACTCCCGTACTTATCAGACGTACTTGATTATATCAACAGGATGCCTTTCTGATTGCATCTAAACAAGGAAATTAAAATATGCAATTAAAAAAAATATAAATGTATCCACTCCTATTTACAGTTCAGCATATTTATTTACATACATATAATTGTTTCAATTAGTGTTAAACGATAGGTTGGCTGCAAAAAAATGAATGCAAGATACAGTAATTAAGTAATTTGGCAGATTCAAAAGCATTAAAGTCATGTAATCTGAGTATTCTTGATATTTCCATCATAACATTTATATATCAATCAACACCAAACATTTATATAAAATAAAATAATGAAGACACAGACACATTTGAAACTGTGCAGTTAAAATATTTGCTGGTGATATCTGCACATATTTAATCTACCGAATCAAGACCTTATATATTCTACAGTTGTGTGTGACATCATTAGTAAGAATGACTTATTAATTCAGCCCGAGAGTCTTCCTTTAATGTATTAATACAAATTATATGTTAATGTGCATTTTAATTTGTAATATGAAAAAAAGGTTTATCAGCCAGGAAAAGCCACAAAAAACTACTGTTTGTGCTTGCCTTTGTGAAAAAATATAGTCTGAGTAAGCAGAAATGAGAGTGCAATTTAATCACAAAATGCATACCAAAATTGCAATCTGCTTCCTGACATGCATAAACACAACTTTAATTTTGCAACCCTTTGGCACAATCTGGTCTTTTTGGAAGCCTGGAACTGACGATAAGTGTCAGCACAGATAAAAGGACTTTTATCTGGAAAATTTAAGGAGCACTAAGACTGGACTACTGGACATAATGACGGACACAAAATACAAAGACCACAGGTAGTAGTTAATCAGTATACAGTATATGCAGGCAAAGGGATTTTTGTGAGATTATGCCAAACTTTATTAGAAGCACTTCTTTCTCACAATATAGATGTAAAGGTGCAGCGATGATTAATCAAGCCAATATGCATACAGTAAATGATTTAAATGGTAATTTACCTGAAAGTACGTACAAGAAGACTATGTAAGATTGTATCTGAATTAACTTTAGAATATACAGAAAACTGCACCTCTCATATCAAGGACTGTAATGTGATGTGGATGATGTGAAAAAAATTGACATTCAGAAAAATAGCACTGATGGATCTGGGGGCAGACTTGCAGAATGCATTTCCCAGTTTGTCAAGAATTCATTAACTTAGTTGTCACAGTTGGTTCATGTAGCTTATGTGGAAATAACACTCTGCAGACTATTGAAAAACAATGAGGAACTGAATTTGTTATACAGACCACCATATCGCCTGCAAGAGTACGCCAGTTTAGTTTTCAACTATAGTATTCTGTCAGCTTAGGAGAGCTGGTTAAAGCGCTTGGCTCTTAAGAAGTTGCAGTGACGGATGGTACACAGGATTTCTATGACTAGTCTCAATGGACTGCAACAATCACCCAAAGGAAACATTTTAAAACAGATGGTTGGCTAGATGAGTTTGTGCCAATCCCTGATGCCTTTCTCTACCCACTGTACTGAGCATTTAGAGCATTAATTTGAAGCTAAAAAACTGGAGAGTGTAACGAATAAATGGGCCGTTCAAGCCAAGCACAGGCTGAAAACAAGATACAAAAATACAACCAGCAAGAGGACAGAATTACGAATATTTAAAGGACTTTTTTGTAATTTTACTAAAATAAATAATAATCTGAACTCTTCAGTAGGTATTAGAAAAGAACAGCATGATTTGGAACAAAACACTATAAGCACAGAAACAAATGAGCAATTTCATAGAGAAGCAACATGGCTTGATCAATAGGCATGCAGCTAATATGTTTGCTAATAGGCAGGCAACAGAACCATATGGCAGGAATGCATAACAAACATGAATAACAACAGAAACAATAGGAAGGAGTTTGACTAGAGCCTGGTTTGCACAAAGCATCAGGGAATACACTCCGTTGGGGCACCAGTGACAAAGTGTAAGACAGACAGGGAGGAAAGAGCCAGCCGAGACATGGCAGGGAAGTGATTCTCAGCAGTAGGTAGTGGTACAGTAGAGAAGGGGGGGTAGTGCAGACAGGAAAGAGCCTACTGAGAGGCACGACTACAGGGCAGTTCCAAGCAAGAGGAGGGTGTTGTGGAAACGGAGCACTGACTGCAAGAGACATGACTGTGAAGTCATTCTCAACAGTGATGTGATGCTCATGAACTGACAGGGCTGACAAGGACAGATTCAGTGACAGCAACATTTTTTTGGTTGGTTTGACACACATTGTGAACTGACAGTATGTGTGAACTGATTTTATTCCCTAACCTATTATTCTTTAGCCGTATTATGATTGGGGTCTCAAGGTTGATTATGTTAGCAGTTATCATGGTAATCCTGTCCTTCATTTGTGCTATCTCCATCCCCTGATTGTATTTTAACAACAATGCGGAGTTTCCTTTTCCCTATGGTTGCACTTTTCACTACCCTCGATGATTTTTACAGAAAATGAGTGAAAATCGTCTCCGACAGCCATACTTTCTAGAAAATGACAATGTGTTGCTGAGTGGCAAGTAACGAACTAGTAGGAAGACAAATGTGAGGGGGAGACAGAGAGCAACTGAAAATCTGTCTATGCTTTAAAGAAACAAGACAAAAAAAGTTGAACAAAAAAAAAAAAAAAAAAGAAATTTTTGCTGACATTGTAAGAGACAAAGGGAAAGTGCCTGATAATAACAGCAGGGAAATTGGTCACAAAGGACTGTGTTATTAAATGTCTGCAGCAAAGCTGAGGCATAACCATGCATCACCTGCAGATCACCACCCCTATTCACATTTTACGCAATTTTTCAATGGCAAGGCTTAGTAAATCATTTGCTCCATTGGGGCCTGCTAAACTCCTTAAATTTTAGAGCATGGTAAATGTTTAGCATGCTACTTAGCAAATATGCCCCTAAGTGAGAATACTCTCCTGAGAGATGAGCAAATGTAGTCCCTAAATGAAACGTGATGGAGATCCAGTAACATTAAAATACATGGCGATATTAAAAAGAAACACCACTGGGGAATACTGGACCAGAATACCAGAGAAGCAGATATAAATTCTAAAAATTAGAAATACAGAAGGAGCCAAATTTTGCCCACTCACACCCTCAATCTATTTGTTTCTCTGTACAACTGTGCTGGTCAGACGAGCTGTCGCTCTTATTCCTTTTAACCCCTGAGCAGCAGCTGGAGGCTAGTGGCAGGTGGACACAGAAACAAACTGACAACATAAACTGACAAGCAGGCAGACAAGCCGTCTCTCCTCATACCTGTGTACTCCAAGTGGAAGCCAGCGGCAGATACACTGATGTCAGACTGGAAGGTCAGAAACAGGTTGTTGGACGTGCTGTTCAGCAGTTGTGGAATTGTTGTACCTGTAAAACACAATATAAAGTAGAAAACTAAGACTATGACATACAGTATTCAATATTTAAGGCCACTACACATGGGCACATTGCACCCAATTTTTATGGTTATATAATTATTCAGCTGTAGGTTTGTTGATTTGTTCCCTCAAATCCACTTCTGTTTTAACCAGAGCCACATTTTAAAGAACTCCACGGAAGCTACTTCATCTTCATTCCTTGCTTAATGAGAGTTGTTGTGTGGAACAGAACCTACAAATGAAATGATGTTGCAAAGCTAAAATACAAAGTGCCTTACATAATGCAATGGATCACAAATAAACACTCACACAAACAAATCAAATAAATTAGGAGCGGAGTCTATTTAGACGCTCTGTCATAGATGTAAATCTTGTTTAACACATTTCCTTTGTAGTTTTAGTCTGAGAGCACCATGGAGCTATTACAATATATGAAGAGTTTCTTTCCGAAACAAGACAAACCACTTGAGAAATTTGACACTTAGATGCATAAAACTGAGACAGATCTCACTACACTACAGCAGTCCATCTTATCCAAGGATTCAGCATCTAAAATGATGTGATGGCCTGTTTCCAGTAGGTTACCATGTGGCAAGAGCACCATCTTTATTAGCATGAGCCCAAAGGCAAAAATGCATTTTTCAAATTCCAGACTAAACCAGGAGGGATTTTGTGAAGGAGGGATATTTTACTTTGACTTCCTTAACTGTTTTTTTTTTTTAGACAGAACATTCTAAATGCCATTAGCTCATCACCATATCTGTCTGCCGCTCTGTGATATCTGCAATTCATGTGGGACTTGGCAACTAATATTCAGATGTATCAGTTTTACCTGAGTAGCTACCAAGCCTTGGAGAATTGCCATCAACCCCATCAAAAAAATCCAAAGAATCCCAGTTGTGTTCTGTGGCGAAGGTCACAACTTGTATCTGGAAGAGAAAGATGCCTTAAAAATGAGACTCAAGAAAAAAAGAAACTAATTTAAAAAAAAACAAAAAAAAAAAACACCACACCATAGGCTCTGGTTTGGGCTCAGTTGTAGGGGAGAGATGGGTGGGAGTAGTGCCAGGGCTAGTCTAATTGGCACAGGTGTTACCCAATTTTATGCACT
The DNA here is from genome assembly GCA_030544235.1 of Lepturacanthus savala. Taxonomy (NCBI): domain Eukaryota; kingdom Metazoa; phylum Chordata; class Actinopteri; order Scombriformes; family Trichiuridae; genus Lepturacanthus; species Lepturacanthus savala. The sequence goes on from CM060467.1 coordinate 7,652,046, forward strand.
AGTGTGCTGGACCTGGTGAAATGCACGCATGCACACACGCACACACACACACAGAGAGAGAGAGGGGAGCCAGAGGCCAGGTGGGCCAGACCTCTCTTATAATTGTATATTGATTCTGTGTTGTTTGGGAACTGGACTGTGTACCCTCTGGAATCACACACTAAGGGAACGGAAGAGTTAAGAGTAAGAAAAATGTTTAGGTTGTAAAAGTGTGTGGTTAACAAAAGGGACAACTTATAGTGGACAGGATTGCTGGGTAGAATTTAGAGGTAACAAGTACACATGTTGCATTCGGGCAAAAAAATACAGTTTTACACTTACAAGGAAAATAATGACTAGCTGTTCCATTATTAGTCAACATATGAAACAATGAATCCACATGACTAACATTTTAATCTCTTAGAATACACGACACTACTAAGATCTGTGTTATCTCACTTGGATGCCAGCTCCCTCAGGAACAGAGATTTTCCAGGCACAGTTCAGATAGTTGGCGTATGGCTCTGGGTATCCAGGAGAGAGGATAGTGCCTCTACGGTCAGTTAACACTCCACCACAGGGAACTACAACAAGGACACAGAAAAGGAAAAAAGAGGGAGAGAGAGTCTGTCAGAGAGTGATGTGAAGTCTACACACACCCCAGTCAGGAGTCAAGAGTGAGCAGGGGTCACAGTGGGGAGGAAGCCACATTTCACCTACTATAAACCACCACTAATACATGGATCTTGAAGGAGCTTCTCTGAAACCAAATCTTATGTACTTCTGCACACTCAAACGAAAGCTTAAAACATTCATGATCATGCCTGAATTGACAATAAATGACAGGTACTACTCACATCATATGAAAGAGTTATTTTATGACCATGTCAAGGATTGCATCTTTATCAATGTGATTTCATTATCATTTAATACTCAGTGGATATTTACATGGCAGCCCACTTGTCCTTGCTCTATGCAAAAGCTAACAGTTTAAGAACTAAGTATAATTTTATCTCACACACCACACACACATTTTTTCAATATTTTTTTTTCTGTTTTTATGACCGATCTCATATGGTTTGACTTTCATGAAAGGCACCATTAATTAAAATTGTTATAGGTAATAACTGAATGCTATTTTCTGTCTAAACACACATAGTTTCTGCCAGTGCCACAAGTAACATATTTATCAGGCTTCTCAGCTCTCAGATGAATTTTGAATTGGAGTCACTGGTCAAGCTGTGGCAATATTGTCAGGCAATGTGATATATGGTATTTGAACATAGGTTTAAAAAAATAAATGAAAAAAGGTCAAAAGTGGCAACTACAATTTCTTTATCGCTTCTCAGATGCGTGCCAATTCACCTTTGAATCCGGCCAGCTACATTGCACAGTTTTTGGCTCCAATTTTTGTCCATTAAGGACTGTGCTAACCCAGGCTTTAATACTGCTAAACACAACAAAACACAGAACAAAAGAGATATGTATATAATGTACATTGAAGATGCACAGTTGAGCTTATTGGCAAACTTCTTGTTTAGTTTTATAGAACTTCAAATGATCTTAAGTGAAAACCACACAACTCTTGACAACAAACAACCCAGCAATAGACATATTTCAGGGAGAGGGCCAGTATTTCAGTGTAATTTAACAGCTCCTTTGAGTCCCTCGAGCTGTCAGTTAATGTAATTGGTCGAGCAAGATTAGAAATCATGACACTCATAAAACCATGAGTGCTCCCCACCCATCTCAATGTGTGGCAGACTCATATTTCAGAATTACCGCAGGTAGACAAGCGTGGGGACTACACCCATTATGAGACGTTGTACTTGTATCTGTTATGCCAGGAACTCACAGGAACTTTTAAATATAGATATTAAAAATATTGTGTGTGCACCAAATAGATGTTTCACATTATATACACTACTTATGTAAACACACAATTTTAAGTATCTATTCAAGTCCTTTTTATTGGTTAGCTTTACAAATCTTACAAATGTTCCTCATTTTACATTACAGTTATATGTAAAGTCATGATTACATGATTCATATATACAAGGTGACAACATGTTAAGTAAATATAGTATAATTCTTATACCTTGTAATGTCTCTGTTAGTCTATTTTTCTATTAAGAGCAGTGAAGAATTATTGAAGCATAAAGACTGCATTTCATGGGTTAAAATGGGTCAACTGCTAATCTGAAAAGTTTTGAATATTACTTTTTGGGGCCAGTGATAACATACTTTAGTACCTTTGGTACTATTATAGCACCTTTGATACTAAAGTACATCATAAAGTTGTAAAACCTCTATAAATCCCTAAGCCCCCAGTGTGTGCGAGTCTGTCAAAGCAGCATGCTTATTTTCAAAATGCTGTTGGACACGCACCTGATCTGGACCTCTCCACCTGTGTCACGGGAGCACCATGTACTGCTTAAAGCAGGATGAATGGTTACTGTAGTGTATCCGGTGTGCTGTGGTGTCTGCAGAAGGCTGCACAGAGTTTTATTTTTTGTTTCAGTGTGTACCCTTCACTGAGCTCTCCCAACACTGGATACACAGCAGACAGGCTGGGCTTAGTTATGCTCAGTAACTCTCTTGCTGTTAGCTTCTAAGATAAATCTGTCTTTATGTTAAAAAAAATGTGATTGTGTTAAAAAAATAATAATAATTTGAAGTGTTCTGGAGGGTTAAAGTCCTTAGTGCAGAGCAGTCCTCTGCACTTGCTCCCACATCTGACCAAAATGGATTATTATAGTATAATGGCAAAAAATGATTTACATGTTTTAATGAGGTTTTGGAGGGTTGGACACAAAACACTCAAGTAAAACTCATTGCATTAGAATTGCAGTGCTTGCTTTCCATTGCCAAAATCCAAATGTCAAATTGACAGTAATTTCCATTTATATTAGCAATATTTATGTAAACTCCCCAAAAGTACAATGACCAGGGCTGTATTAACAGTTTAATGTGCCCCTGACCACCAACATCCAAGAACAACTTTGCCAATCAGATTATTGGTACATAAGGCTCCAGACTGCAACTACTTTTGAGAGTGTACATGTTAAAATTTTTTGTGATACACTATGGAGTCTGGCGTGAATGAGGGTTGAAGAGAAAAAAGGGAGATCGGCAGACACAACAGAGGTAGCGAAGGAGAACGAGAAAACAAGATCTAACCACATAATTTTATTGTGCCGTGAGCTCTTTAGATGGCTTGGGCCCCTGGGCAACTGTCCTGTTGCCTTTATGGGTAATCCAGCCTTGACTATGACCTCCAGAAAGGCATTCTAGCCTAGCCTTACCACACACTCTGAGACTGAGACACTATAATTGGCCTTGGGAGGCTACTTCAAAACAAGAATCCACTGTCTAAAACAAGCTCTGTACTTTTTAAAGAAGTTTTTAAACCAATCCTATTCTATTGTGTAGGCACACTAAGAATAATCACTGCAATATGTGAGTTTATGTAATATTGGGGAGTTATGATGAGTTATGAGTTCAGCTGCTTCAGTTGTGACAGGATAAGAGAGAAAATTGTGCTAAATTATCACTATATATTATTACCTTACTTTATTACGAACAGTGAAATGTCCATCATTCAAGAGACTGAAAGAGATCATCTGGATTGCTTTAATTCTTGAAGGCACTCTATAAAGTATTTTGTTTAAGTCAAACTCCATCTAGAAACAAACAGAAAAATATCTATTTATTCAAGTCAACTCTTCTCCATGAAATCCAATGAGTGGGCAATCCAAACATTATGCACCACTCAGGCAAGGCTAATTAAATCGGGATAGAATGACTCAACTGCAAAGCCTTAATTCAGCAGCTTTGTACTTGTGAAATCGAAAACAAAACAAGTGTTGCATGACAAGCCAGGTCAATCAGGTGTCACAGCTGGACAAAGTGCTGGAAATGTATCTTCTAAGACACAGTTACCTCACAGGATAGTTAGCGTATGATGCTGTCATATCGCATAAAGATGGCTTGAGTAATTGAGCAGTGTTTTTGTTGAAGCTTCCATGAAACTATATCCGTTATCCTGACACTGCCGCTGGGGGAGATGCTGCAGCCAGATTCAATCTCAAGATAAAAGGCGCTGTGTTTAAAATGGAACTGTGCATGACACTGCTATTCCCTTCCCAATAGGCAGGGAACTCGGATGAACCAAGACTTGAAATCTCCTGCAATCAATGGTTTGGACTATTTGTTGTCTTTAATATATTTCTCCCCAGTTTACCTGTAAGACTTTATCAGCCCAAGGTGGATACACTGTAGGCAGATGTCAGACTGAGTCTATGCCCTTCTGCATGTGTATATGTTCGGGTAACCGTGTGTTCTGAGACGGCATATAGAAGAGTGTGTATGTCTATGCATATTCATGCAAGTATGTTTATTCATGCATGTTTCTTTGTACAGTGTCTTAGTCAAATAACCATGTAGACCGAGAGATGCAGGATCCTTTGGGAGATAGCTGACACCTTGCATGGACCACAAAGTGCTGCAGTCATATTGAGATTCCCGAATCATAGCTGACATCTTTCCTTTTTTGTCCATTTCAAAACTCAATTGGATTTAGGGGTTTAATTTTGTATGTATAACAATGATAGCAAACATTATATGCCTGATTAAACATACTTGACACTTATCAGACCATCAACAAGTATATATTATGTTGATATATGTGTTGTGCTTTATATGATAGAATATAATACGGAAATAGATTTTTAACTACTGTAATTCTTGAATCATGCCATAACTACATTCATTATGGTTATGAAAAAATTAAGATTGTTCATAAGATATTAATGCAAATGACAAAATTGACTGAACAATTTGTATGTACTCAACTACTGTAGGGTATAATTATATTGTACATGTGTATGCCATAAACTGAATTCACAGCTCACACGGCTTTAAAGTGTGTGTTATGTTTGTCCACCTTTAAATACATGAGGATGAAGACATTAAAATGTAAATAAAATGCATGACTTCTCTGAAAGTGTGTTAAGAATAACATGTATTGTATGCATGCATATGTGTGGGATGCATAGAACAAAATGTAATAGAAATCTATAAAAATAGAAAGAAAAGAAAAACATGGGTGTTGCTATTAGATTGGTCTAGCAAGGCGTAAGAACTTAGATTATTTGGGGAGAGTATTGATTTGACACTTTGTTCGTCTACTTGCCCATGCCCCTTATGTCTGAACAATCAAGACCTGAGATAGATGGATGCTTTGCAGTGGGTGACAGACATCGGGATAGGTAATGCCAACAAAAAAACAGACATCAGCCATTTTTGTGCACCTGCTCCTTCTTCGTGGATCTGTCTGAGTGTATATGAGTGTGTGGATGCATGTGTATGGAGGAGGTGAATCGAGTTTTGGAGGATGAGAACCCTTACCAACACATGTGGGCACTGTGCCGTTCCACTGGGCCAGGGCACCGGGCACGGCCTCGCACCTGATGGCGTTGGAGCCGTGCAGCGTGTAGCCTGGATTGCATTCAAACAGTACCACCATACCGGTGCCAAAGTCGTTCCCTATACGCTTCCCAAACCGGGGCTCGGGGACTGAGCTACACTGGGAGGCACTTGTCCTGGGAACAGCTAGACGAAGGGAGCAAAGGAAGAGAGAGACAAAGAGTAGTGGGTGGGTGTGGCAGCCAGAGAGACAACAGGAGAAGGAGCTATGGAAAGATAAAGGAGGCAGGGAGAAATTGTTAAGCCCTCGTGAATTTCCTCTCGCATCATTAGTCACTCTTGTCTGCTCTGCCAGGATAGGCTATTTGACTCCCCATCATCCGGCCCTGCTCTGCTCAGCCATGCCCAACCACAGCCGATGGCTCTGTGTTGAACAGCCCTTTATGTGATGTGTGGAAGATTAAAGCAAGCACTCATTGCAGCTTCAAGGTAAAAATCAGGAAAGTCCACATAAAAATTCTTGAAATTATCAGAAGAAGCAGACTTACCTTGGTAGACAAAGTGAAATCCTTTGGCTGTGTCTGTTCCATTCGTGGTAAATTTGAGTGTTATCTTGTTTCCTGAACTCAAAGGGAGCGTCTCTCCTAAAAAGTTAAAGCAAATGATGCGATGCTGTTTAATTAATGTCTACAGACACAGATAATTCTTTAGTGATGAGATTCTATTATTTACTGTATACTTATTTGAACTAAAAATAATATATATTGATTCAGTTCTACTGTATGTGACATGTATTTTTGTGTTAATGCATAAATTTATAGTCTAATCTAATATACAGTATGTGTAGGTTTTATAAGTTGAAACTATGTTGTTTATATTGTATAACAGATTTATCAATTAGAGTACAAACAATTTACAACTAGTTTGTTTTTAGTTCAGAATCAGGGGTTTATTCAATTGTAATCAACACGAATAATGTATCACCACTGTCAATATATTGTCATTGGAGAAATGTAAGAAGGGAAACAAATCTCTATCCTTGGCAGTATAATTATGAAGCATTTTTGGACGATCACTCAGACTAAATTTGTCTGGGAAATACAGTACCTAGACTTTAAACAAACAGAGATGCCTGTACTACCTGAACTGCTGTGCTTGACAGGACTACTCATACCCATGAGATGGTAGCATGAATAAAATACGTCAATAGACTTAAATATTCCAAGGTATGTTTTTACCTGAATGTGATCCATAGATGGAGGAGAGAAGGGCGGAATCTGTGGAGGATCCATCATAGATCTCAACCACATCACTGGCCAAGGTCTGGAATACCACAAACTGACCAAATAGCACTGCATGGAAACAGGGTATGGAAGACGAAGAGCAGGTAAGAGTAAGGTAATGTACTGTATAACACATCAAATGTATTTTGGTAGCAAATCAAAAAATAATCAACACTCAGCCACCAGTACAATTAAAATTATAATTGCACACTGGTGAGAATTAAAATAATTACATCTTTTGAATTTTTGAAGAGTCTGAAAGCTAACTCCCTGAATCAGTCACAGAGGTTATAGGGAAGCTATTATGATCATTTACATCTCTATATTTTAGTGGAACTGTAAATCCATTAGAATAGCTTGGCATAATTCTCTGTCATGAAAACTCATGTTCTGATCAGCCAGATTCCTGAAGCTGCCTCACAGGAAATATATATCAGAGTTAAGATAAGTTAATACCAAGGATGTACAGTAAAGGGTGCTGCCACTCAGTGTTAGACATTTTCACAGTAACCACTCAAGGATATTGCACCAAAAAATCCCCCTATGGACCAAGAATCCATGTATCATTCATTTATTCTTTACCACCCTATCCCTAACATATATATAACTTATAAATAACTTTTTTGTTTGCACCCCAATGTTTCATCCAATGTTATTGTGAATGAAAACCCAACATTTTCTGCTTTTGCTTATGCTTCCAATGCCTAAATAACAGGTAACCATTATCTTTAAAAATTCAGAGGAAATCAAATGTGTACTTCACTGAATTAGAAGCGCCTTATTAGTGGTGCTTTATTTGCAGTGCTTTTCTACAGTTCATCTAATCAGTTGGACATAATGCAGGGGGGAATAGTGCAGGCAGAAACAGCCACATTGCTCTGTTTGATAAAGAGCAGTAGACGACCAGCACACCTCCAACAGGTAAACAACTTATTTTACTTTGCCATGCTGTGTGAAGGAACAACACTCACAGTATGACAGCTCTACTCTAGTCATGTCTCAGTGTGACCACCCCCCCAAAAATGGAAAAAGGCCATAATGTTAGTGGTGCAGAGCGGTGAACTCATATGCAGTGCCTGCAGCAGATGACCATATAAAGACCTTTTTCTTTTAGACTTACTGTGATAAACTGCAATTCTGATACCACCTAGGTCCAAAAAAAATAGCAAATATTTATAATCTCGTTGAGATCATTTGATTTAAATTGATGCAAAACTAGGCACTCTTTGCTTATAACAGTACCTTGCAGAACCTTGCAGTGGAAAAACAGCCACTGAGCCAGAATCCTATTATTTCGCCACTAAAGTTGTACATGAAGTGTTGTTTTTGCTTAACCCTCAAAACGCTGAGACGACCTAACAGACCGTTTGGGGTTTTATAATGCAAATCTCTGTATAAATAAAATCTACAAGCCTCGCAATCCGTGAATTTTCCTAAATATGTGTTTTTATATCTTCTGAGGCCTAGGAGATCCTAATGTAAAATACATAAGATTTATGCGCATTAATACCTACTAATGCCCAAACATTTAAGGAGACCATTGCTTTAAAATGATACATTTATATCAAATTTCTTGGCTTCCCTTTCCTGCATCTTTGATTTTTTCCCCCTTTTATTACAGTTTTCATCTAGGGGACATTTTGTAGAGTGGGAGAGAGACAGAGAGAGAGAGACATAGACAGAGACAGACAGAAAGAGACATACAGAGAAATAAAGACAGACAGTTCGAGAGACAGGGATATGACCGTAGCGTTAGAATAACTATTGTAAAGCACTTGTCTATTTTGTCTACTGTAAACAACAACAAACAATAAACAAAGCTTTAGCCTATAATAACAAAATAACATAATCAATCTCAACAGTGCTACCGCCACCGGAGAGGAGAAGGTAAACAGCTGTTACAGAAAATGACCAAAACCCAAATGGTAGGCTACAAATCATGTACAGACCCATGTCAAAAACACAAAATTATTTAAAAATTGCAAATATTCAGTTGAAAATGAAAATCTGTATTTTAAAAACAAAAATATAAAAAAATGATGGCATGTTTTCTGATCACATTTTATGATGTTGCGTGTTTGTTTTGTAAAATATGTAAATTTCTCAAGGGGATGCGGTGGTGACAAGAGGGTTTAGGGGCCTATTCTCTCTCCATATAAAGAAATGCATTTTTTTTTAAACTGCACTAGTAAAAAAAATAAATAAATCAATATTCATTTGACTCAAACAGAAATATGAAGTAAATCCTTGATAGATGTGACATAAATTCTCACTTTTGGTGCAATTACTATGCTTCCTGTCAGTAGTTTTTTATAGGTCACACACCCTCAAAACACATACAATCTGCTCGCCTGCTGCAAACGTGTCCTGAATGTTCTCTCTCACTCAGTTGCCATGACATTTTAGCCACAGAACAGCTTTTACACATACAATGAGCTATACTTTAGTATGAGATTCACTGTTTTTTCTGTCTCTGTAGTGACATTCCAGAGTTAAGACTCCTTACAACGCATTATGAAGAGGCAAATAATGACGAATAAAGACACACCACTGTGCATGTTACTATTAAAAACCTTCCTGGGTATGTTGTGGCTCGATCTTCACTAATCATAAGATCAGTGGTTTGATTTCTATCTCCTCCAGCATGCATGCATATCCTTGGACAAGATACTGTGCTATCGGTGCGTGAATGTGTATGAATTATTAGATTACATCCCGATAAGCAGTCAGCACCTTGTATGGTAGCTACTGCCACCAATGTATGAATTTGTGTGAACTGGTATAAAGCTGTAATTATAAAGCTCTTTGAATGTTCGGAAGTATACAAATGCATTGAATGCTGAGCATTCCAAGGGAATGTGTGATTTTAAGTAATGGAGGTGTGATAATTAATAAATCACACAAATTTTTGTATTTGAGCTTCAGAACTGAGTTAACATGACAGTCAATGGGATGGTTAGTCAGAGTTTTCTGAACTGCCCCAACCCTATTTCAGTGGAGGTAAAACTAGTGGAGAGATGACACAACTGTCTACATCCTGATGTTTAAATTATTCAGGTAGAGTGAAAGCTGTGGGAGTAAGGTGATAATGTGTTGAAGATTTATGATGAAAGATTTGGAAGCCTGTGTGTGATGTCATCTCATGGACTTTCAGTTTGTGCTGTTACTATGGCAACTCTGGTTCAGCTGAACAGGAGCCAATAATTACCACTAAAATATTAAAACCAGTGTTTTGCAAATTCAGCCCCAAAATGTTCATCTTTGAGTGATTCCTTGGCAAATGTAAGAAATAACCTTTCATCATGAAATGTCATGTGAGAACATTGTTGTTTATCACGAAATTAAAATGAAATCTTATCCTTGGTAAAGAGCTATGAGAAAAAAAAAAACATTGATGAATTAGTATTATGAACAGAATTATTTAAATCATTTATGCATGAATATGTCCAATTTAGAATGACTAATTATATCAATAATATATATTCATATAATATATTAAAATGATATCTTTCTCCAGCCAAATTAGTAGACACGGCCCACTGTCACTTCTACCTCTGCAAATGTGCATTGCTTTGCACAAATCCACTGCACAGGCATCTTGTTATAGCTACAGATTCTACTTGCAGCATACTAAAACAAATTTATATCTTTTGAAAATGAATACTGTCTCGCTCAGTTGCAGTGATTCAGTGAGTACGGTGATTTAAAAATTGGTCATTTTAAAGAGTAATATTTAACACTCATCTAGACATACTAATGACTAGATGACATGCCCAATATACCCTGTTTTAAAAACGATCTGTGAAAAATAGCAATAACTTTAATTGCTAAAGTATAAATGGCTACATAAAGCATTAATTGTTATCACTTCTGTAAACAGAAAGAACAAACCTCTTGAATTTTTACATTGTAGAAGCTGCAACAAGACAACCAAGTTGAACTTGTAATGAAAACAAAATGTCTGTTTTAAAATATTCAAAACAAGTGGAAGCAGCTGCTCTAAAGGGTACGTTGACAGTTTAAATATAATTGGTCATGTTGTGAAAAGCAGACTTCAAATGGGACAGTGATAAATTAAAGCAAATTAAGCCTATTTTTACCCAGTAATATCTTTCACTAATAGGTTATCTATATCCACGTCTTCTGGCAGAGTAAATAGAAGACCCACCTGAAAAGGTGAAAAAACTGCTCTTAACAGAGACAAGTTTTATAGGAAAAAAATGTCAAAATTTACAGTCCTTCTGGCTATGAATTATGGAACAGCTTTCTGTCATCCTCACTGTAGCAGTATAGATCTCCTCTGGTATGTAGCCTCTCTGCACAGGGCTGTAAAATTATTATTATACCTGCCACATAACTAAGACAGACACAGTCAAAAAAAGAATGGGAAGCTGAGTTGGAAATTGCCCCCTAACAGCCACTGGCAGCAAGGTTGCACCTCATGTCCCAAGAGACGATGGTTATGACTTACTGCCACCAAAAAAAAAAAAATCCAGCAGGAAGAAGGGAATGTGGAGGTAGGTGTAACATTTACTATTTCTTTGTGTGCATTAATGCTTCTACTATGTGACATGACAGATTGGACACACACAGAAGCCAAAGAAAAATTAAAAAAGGAAAGTAAAAAGTCAAAATAGGCAAAAAAGCTGTTTCTTTATCTATGAGAAGTGAGAATGCCTATGGCTGGACCAGTCTAAATAAGAGATGATGTTACCCTTGAGGAACACTCACTGCTCTGGTATTAGCATACTGACATCATGCTATTGAAAACATTGCACTCCCTCGCTTTGTGAACACTCACACACGCACAAACTCAAGCAGGAGCACACGTATACACACTCTCACAAGTACTGTGTCGCTCATTTCTGCCTCTAATCTAAAGCCAGCCATGCATGACTCCAATCTGCTCCTTTGCTGTAATCATGTCCACATATTAAGTCAATAAATCATTGTAAACTTGTTATCTAATTTATGCAGGACTATGATGAATCTTTTGTCCTCTGGGCAAGCCATGGAAGTATAACACAATGCACTTCGACAATGGACAGCCTTTTCATGCCTGAATCTTCACCTTGAGTTATCAAAAACCAGATAAGTCTCTTCAATTGCATTTCCATACCTCTTTGGTTATTAGTTCCTCATATTAGTGCACTCCTGTATCTCATACTACTATGCCTGCTGGGCTTAGATAATGCAAACATGTACGATTGCAAGTTGATATTTCTTCATTTTGATAGCAGTCATTTCGACAGATGTGACAAAAGGTTGTCATGGTGTCTACTGTCCTTGGTAGTTTCTGTCAAACAATGGATTAAGGAGGCTGTTGAAATTCATCATGTAATTTAAGCAATCAAGTAAAACTGGGAGTCATTTACAGAAAAGGGAGGAATTAGAAGTAAATACTTAATATTCACTTGATAAGAAAAGAATGTAAGAAGAATGTAAAAGACGTTTCCTTCAAAACAGACCAAATTCTTTGAGGCAACAACGTGATGGTTTCTACTTATTTGTTCTTTCTGAATTAAACAATTCCTGCAGATATTTGCCAGTACATTCACACTGAAAAAAGCCTGCCCCTACTTCTCAAAAGTGCTCTGTTTGATTAGGATCTGGTGAAAGTGCAGGGAAGTGAAGTCATGTTTCTAGAAACCTTTGGGATGGTGAGTGCTTTGTAGTAAGGCTTAATATCCTGCTAAAAGTATCCATTTGGTGCACCTGGTCAGTAAATTTGTTATGATGAATGGTGGGCTAAAAATCATCTTCATACCATTTCACCGTAATAACCAAACTGCAGTTTTTACTTGGCAAGAGAAGCATTCAACAACCATTCATGCCAGTTAAACCAGCATTTTTGCCTGATATGAACCTTGTTCTTCAGTTTTTTAAATCTTAACACTAACAAACTGAACTGAACTGTTACTGAATAAAATGGCTAAAGTCTCAAATCAATTTCTATCTGTATATCTGGAGTTCTCTGGTTTTATTTGAAAGAAAAAAAAATTGAATTTGTCAGGTTGCATTGATGTGTAATCTATCTGTATAGAAGGAGTGTCTATGTGTGTCTGTGGCACATATCTCTCTGACAGTTTGTTGGATTGACCTCTGCTTTCGGATATAGCTTGCACATGGCATGATGGTGTGTATGCTTTTTTGTAAACATTTGTTGGATGGATATTCAAAATATCATTATCATCATCATCATTAAAAGTTCCTGTACATGTGGTGTAGGGGTAGAGCGCTTGCCTCAGAATAAACAGAACCGGGTTTGAGTCCCAACTGAAGCATTACTTTGCTGCAAGTCTCTCCATCACTTACTGTTTGACTGCTGTATAATAAAAGCTTCTATGCCACAAAAATCTTTCAGAAAAAAAGGTCTTTCCCTATCTCAAGGTATGTCCATGTTTTACCCAATGTACAATTTGTCTATTAAGACTATGTAACACATCCTTATTTGGTTCAAGCATAAAAAAATCTACTTAAGCTTCCACTTTTCGATAGGAACACATATTTTCTACAGGCACTGCACTAGTATGTTAAAGTTAAAGACAAAAAGTTCTGTTAAAGGTCAGGACAGAGCCAGAGATAATAAACATATAAGGTGTCCTAAAAACAAGAGCAGGAGAGACAGGAGAATATAAACATACTGTATCTGATTGGTTTAATGTTATTGCCCTTTCACTATAAACTTTGTCTGCAATTTTCAATTTTCATCTGGCTTCTTTATCATCTCAGCTTTTGGGATGGCGTCCTTTCCCTGTCAAAAACAAGGACATGAGCTACAGATAGGATCATTACAATACAACAGGGAAGAGAAATATCATAATCTTAGGAAAGGCTCTTTCAGTCTATGTCTCTTCCCCCCTCTGCTATTTGATCCTTCTCCAACAGAATGAATAAGCATCACCCACTGGATCTGGTGTGTTGTGTTTTCAGTCATCAGCGTGTGTGTAGCTGATGGATTATCATAAAACTCATGTATGCCAGAAAGGCAGGAAATTCCACCATACAAGGTTGTGATCCTCTCTAGTGTATTATCTTGCTCAGTATGTAAACTGGTTGCAAGAGAGAAATATTGTATCTTGTTCAACTCATGTTACTGAGGAGTACAACAAAGAATCGTATTATACAAAAATATTCATGCTAATTTGAGAGACATACATGTGTTATGCTTACCAGTATCCATGCATCTGAATTTGTTGCTGAGACAGTGTTTGTGCCAGGGGACCTTGAACTGCACAAGTCTGTAAGTCTGTCTTGCAGTAATCTGTTTTCTTTGTTGCTATTTAATGTGAACAAACCAATCTCCTCTGAAATTGACTTTGGTTTATCAGTATTGCTACTTTTTGTCACAGGTAGGGCCTTGGGGATTATCATTGTTGCCTCAAAACAACAAGGATTCATACAGCTCCTTCATGGCATCTGCAAACAATAACGCAGGATGACTTAATACTTTGTGGATGTGGCACATTGTATAAAAACAAGTGCAAGATTGAAGTACCAATCCAGTAAGTATATGAAATCTTACTAAAAAGAATACACATTATTTATAGTGTTACTAACAAAAAAGAAGCATGTAGAAAGATGGAGAAAGAAAAGCAATTCCACAGTCTATGGGTCTAAAAACATTTTTGCAGTACACTTTGCAGTAACTGTAGTTACTGTGACATGTGCCAAAATTACGACTTAACGACTTTTGCATTTCAGCTTTGTCAGATAGCAGAGTTATTTGACGCTGTCAACTGAAAAGCAGGGTTTTTGATGAAATATAGGATAAATGGCTCTAGCAGCCAAGTCACATGAATTAGATTATTATGTAAATGTAGAATATGTACAACATTAATATTTGGTGTCTAGGCACTGACATCAATGCTCCTCCCCACAAGGAAACATCAAGCTTAGCACAGCAGGGAGTGGGGAGTGATGATACTAACTCCCCCCTAGGGGAAGATAATCTTGCAGCCTACAGGTGGAAGCTGGGGTGGAGGTGGGGATTTAGAAGCAATATATGAACAGCAGCAGCAGTAGTGGTGGCATAGGCTGTGTGAGCAGTTTGGCAGCAGGAGTGCTGTAAGTGTTAGCAGAGCATGATGCTTTTAGTAAACCGCCATGATTAAAAGGGTGCGTTGGGCCCTGTTGCCTTTCCCCCATGTTGACAGTGTTCATGATAATGATCTTCTGCTTTCCAGTTTGAATGAGATTGTTTATTGCTTAAGGGTGTTCTGTATACCTGACTGTGCCTATGTCAATGCCTCTAACTACATATGCCTTGATTGAGTCTGCAAAAGGCTTCAAATCTTTCCCAATTGTGCAAAAAATGTTTTAAACTGCAAATTATCTGCAAACAGGTGCAAATTATTGTTTGTGACATATGACCACTGATAAAATTAAAAAAATAAAATTGAAAATTATATATATATATATATGCCTACATTACATGCCTACATAATAAAGCCTTTCCTCTATGGTACAATCTGTTTGCAATTGAAGAGTTATATTTAACAAAAACATGTATTGCCTGTTAAGTTATTTGGCCACATATGCAGAAATTAAATGGCGATGAAAAAGAATTTCCTACTGGTACCAACTCTAAAACAAAAAATAAAAAAAATAAAAATAAAAAAACAACAATTGGGTAATGGTGTGAAAAACAACTGCTCAGGACACCACTAATGTGACTGGAATGGAAAACAAGCTCATTTTTACCTAATGCCGTTATTTAAGCTACATGTGTAAAATATGCACACAGATAAGGTGTTAAAACCACTCACAGCACATGCAAGAGCAAAAAGGTAAGGGGAATGGCAACATATGTTGGTCCTTCTGGCTATGAATTATGGAAGAGGTACCTGTCGTCTCTGCTTTATGGCAGCACAGGCCTTCTGAGATCCTGGGATCTGACAGCATACACAAGCCTCATTTACAGAAACCAGAGGGATTGTATGACAGCACAGACATATATTTTTAATGACCCATTATCACAGTGAAATTGCATCAGCCCTTTAGGCAAAGAGTATGTAGCTACACCTTGGCACAAGCTGCATATATTCACCTTCTACCTTGGGTTAAAAACTCCTCTCTGTGGAGGACAAGGATATCCAAGTGTTAGCTGCACTCTTTATTTTTTGTGTTGTTTTTCTGGGATCTTTTTTACTGGTTCAACTTGTTGACTCTTAGAGCAGCATATTATATCTGACAACTAGTCAGCAACGCATTGCACTGACACAATGGGTACCCGGAGTATCATCAATTTGAAAACCACAGGTTGTCAAATGCAGTCAATACAGTCAACTGTGTGGTTAACACATGCAAATTTGACACAGACAGACTCTCCCATTACACATTCACAGACATGTTCCCGAGGAGCCTCATAGCAAAAATGCTTAACAAGTCAAGTTAGGGTCACAGAAAAGTGTATAATTCATATTGAATTAATCACACTAGGTCTAATGTATATGCTGTATACTGAAGCAGACAGAAAAGGTAATGGTTTTGTGTGGGATGTAGTGGCCCCAAGCATAATCTTACTCTTGAGCGAACATCACTGATGAGTCAACAATCAGTCCCTAGGGTCACCGTTTTTATGATAGCTCTCAGCAGCACTGCATTCTCTCACATTCTCTCTCATTTCCTGTCCTACTCATTATAATTCTCCCACTCATTATCACTGGCTCTTTCTGAGACTTTCCCACTGAGCCAAGATCTATCCGTCTCTTTCTCATAGTTAGATTTACTCCCTTTACCTCTCACAGTCTCTACAGTCTCGCTCCACTCATTCTCTGTCCATCTTGTTACAGCTCAGATTTATTGCTGCAATCCGTCAGTGCTTCTGTCTCGCCTCCTGACACAGTCTGTGGCAATCATTATGCATATGTTGTTGTTAGCATTATAGGTCTCTATAATACATACACTGGAGCTATAAAAAAAACTTGGGCAGATAAACAGAGGTGAGTGAATGTTCTGTCTATGAAATCAAATTCACCAATGACTCATTATGAGCATTCTTCCAGTGAGGGATTACCATAGGATGAAATACAACTTTTGTAAAGTCTGTGATTAAAAATATGTTGTGCAGTTATTGGCTTAGCTACAAACATTTGGCCCAGAGTTAAGAGTAAAATATAGTATATATAGAAATATAGTAATACTATTGCTATAAGTTACAAGGAAAACATTAGCAGTCAGCCCCAACTTTTCTACCTCAGACATGCATGTGGACTCTGTCAATCATCAAATTTTTATATAGATTTTTGATCCATGCATTATGTAACTCAAACCAAATACAAGAACATACTTTGCTTTGGGGGGAAAAAAGAAATCATACTTACATAGGAAACAGCAAACAAATCCTATAAGTAAGTGTAGAATAGTTTGTAATATTTGTCAAATATAAGTATATACTCTTTTCTTTTTCTCTCATGTGCATGCATGTGTGGGGTTTTATCTTGTCAGAAGATCTTGCCAGTCAGTCAGTTTCCTTGTTCTTACGTAAAAACACCATACCCTGCTGGAAACATAGAACCCAAAAAGGTTTTACACTAGCCACTGAACTTGGTGTAAACAAGAATCCATTTCTGTGGGGCAGTGTATGCCTGTATGTTTACAAGCAGGGCCCAAGGCAAAGGTTGAGGACCATGAATAATTCATCTCTTTAAAGAAGAAGCAGAGTTATTGTTTGAATTATGACTACAGCCATTATTTCTGACAGAATAATTAAGCATTTAAAGGGCAAGACAGATGAACATTGTACCTTAATGACATCCGAATGGTGCAGAGTAAAACAAGCTATGCACAGAGCTGAATGACTGCTGAAGTACCAAGAAGTGATGGCTCATAAATGAGCATAAAGCATTTTTAGAGATTTTGTTCACATTGTGTTTTAAACACTGGTGTCTGCTACCAACTCTGTTTTTAAAATTATCATTTATGATCAACAACCGGGATACAGTAGGTATGTCCTGTCAATGAATATTCTTATTTGTATGAAAACTGAATTGAAGTAAGCCCATAGCTCAAACTAGTTCTCAAGAGCCATCGGGTATCACACATCCATGTGAAACTGCTGCCTATGGACCTTCTCCAATCAACTCTGAACGATGTGACCTTTGAACTTTGATGTTACCAAGGCCACAAAGCTGGCTCATCCCTATGTTCTTCCTTTCTTCTCCAATGGCGCAAAAACAGGGCATCAACTCCGCTCTTCTGCTCTCCCAACAGTAGAAAAAGCTGCAGCTCCTCGCAGCTCTCTGCTCTCAAAGTGCTGTCTGCACAAAGCAAAGGGCCAATTTAAGGTTAAGATTAACGTTAATTTATTATGAGCACAGCTGACTTACAGATGTCTTCTGGTTCCTCTAACCTTTACATGGTTGGTCAGCCATATTGTTTTTGTCTCTCACAGAACAGCTATTACTGCAGCCATTGTGTGTCTTACTTGTTATCTTTCGCTGAATTAATAATTTATCTATTTAATGTTGAACAGTGAATAATGCCAACCCCTACTTTGTAAAGAACTCCAAATCCTTCAACTCTCACTACCTGTTGATAAGAAAATATAGATTATATTTCATTAAGATAAATATTAATCAGAGTTTCAAATTGATAGTTTAGTATATTTGAGACTGAATAAGAACATTGACTCTTATTTCTATGGTGGTGCACCATAATGATTAATAAATCAATATAAAATAAAACTTCTTTTTAATATTCAATTAGATAATTGATAGGTAAATTTAATCTGAGCCACCTGATATATACCTGAGCTACCTGATATGATATAAATCATGTAAAGACACAAACTGATTTGTATGAATTGAGTAGATGCTTCATGCAGAATTGTACTTTCCCCAGACTTTTCACACTTTTCAGAGAATCTTGAAACACACTGTGTGCTTTCAGGAAAAACTGCAGCAGTGGACAAAACAATGAAAAGCATAGGTGGCTGATTATGATGTCAGTATTAGTTCTATACTGTATGTATGGATACATACAGTATAGTTCAAATGATATATGTATGTATGCAATATTTCTTTCGTAAATAGAAAAAAAGAAAGTCAAAGACCTGCATAAGATGAAGGTTTTCACTGCAGGGCTCATCCAATTTCTTACTATTACATAAATACACCGTCTATCCAAGAGAATGATTGCACTGCTGTCACATTTATTTACTCTTGTAGAGTGTACTGTCACAGCCTGATGTGCACAAGCAACAAGAAAACCATATACAAAAATAACCAAAGCTCTGTGACTTTCTAACTGACACTCCACCACAAATGGCAAAGATGAAATCAGCCTGGAAGAATACTCTACTGAGAAAAAACTGTCAAGACTTGTGAATATGACATTGCACATGTGTGATATGAAATCATATTATCATGGAAAAGCTTTCAAAATTGTTATTTCCATAAATATGTCCAACCCTTTCCTGTCTTGTCTTGTGTGCACCATTTCCAGTTCAAATATAGCTGTCAGCTGGCAAAGACAGACAGTACAAGTATAGATCGGGTCAGGTTTGCTGTAATTTACCAAAACAATTTATGAGGCTACCTTTTAAATATGCAATCAAATTTGAGAAATCTATGTCTATCACTCTACATTTTATTTTGCATTATTAGTGATGCTGAGCCACTTACCTTTAGTAAAAACTATTTTATGATTCTAAACCCTTCAAATACAGCTTTCATTCTGGGATTCAACAGCTGATGGCTGCCTGCCAATCTGGAAACCATTAGTCAAAGCATAATGAACAGGCCCTGTACTGGCACTAAATTTATTAGTATTTCTCATAATAATCATGAAGAGCACATGGTTTCATTATTTTTAAGTGCACTGCTTCTAATTATTTTCCGAAAAGTAACACAGTGTACTTACAACATACTTTAATTATTCAAAACAATTTGAAAATACATATATACCACGGTCTGTCAAAATCTGTGCAGTATTCTCAGAGGTCATTGGGCCAGAGTCTTGAGACAATATTTCCAACTGACCTTTTTCCTGCCAGTTCAATAAGGCTGACACGGTGTCTCCAAGGCTTATGGTTTGCTATCTGTCATATGAGGGACAGACTAAGACACTTGTTTGATACTCTACCCTAGGCGCTTACAAATTTCAATTACCTGTATACTAGACAATGAAATGTGATCTCTGCTATCACACTACCTATAGGCTAGACTCTGCTCCCAAGCTGCGTCAGGGAAAAATGATTTATCTCCATACAGTTCAATCAATAGATAAAAAAAACAACAATTCTGGATTTAATACAGGATGTAATATTCTGCCATATTTTCTGACATATTTGTCTCAATGTTTTAATTGAAAATCTGTTCATTTTTAAATTACTAATTGCCAGTTCAATTTATTTGTAATAGTGTTAATTAAGTTAAAATAAACACACTAATGATGTAAGATGTCTGCGTAGATTCTCACTCATCCAGGTCATTGTAGTCGAGGAGTTAAAAGTAAGCACCGTGAAAGGGTGACCTATGTGACCCTTTGTTATGGGATGAGGGGTGTGGTCTATAGCTCCACCCTCTGTCATCCAGAGATATAGCTCCTGGTTTCCATCATCAGGCTAGAACTGAAGAAGCCTTTCGGATGAAAGGTGAAACATCTTCAAGCTCAAAGAAAAAGTCCAGTTGCTTACTTTTTAAACTCCTTGACACTAATGATTTAAGTATTGCACTCCATTTCAGTACACTGTATACGGTGTTAAAAGTCCATTTTCTAAAAGCTTATGAATTTGTGATATACTAGGAAGTCACATTGGTCTAGGAAGGACATGCCTTAAGCTTCATATTACTAGTGAAATTAAAGGCATGTGGTTTTATTTATGAAATTAAGGATTTCTTTTTACATAATAACTAGACTGTTGTAGTTCCAACATTTTCAATTTGCTCTAACCAAGCTGTGAATCCCAGTTGCTTTGTGAGACTACTACTCAGAATAAATTTCCCTCAAGCCACACCATGGCAATCTTGTTCATCATCAATGTGACTTTTCAATAGCCTCTGTGTCTGTACTGCCTGGAATAAATCCACAGGGCCAGGTGGGAATGTTGCTTGGTGACTTCCACACACCATTAAGCTTTCGGAGGCAGTTTAAGCAGAAGGCTGCATTTGTATGCAATATTTATGGAAAAAAAACCTGCAGGTTCCTGGACTTCATGAGCAGTGGGGGATGGCAACAGAGGATGTAAACTGTCGGGCTGGATCATCACACAGGGGATTAATCTGTGTTTCATAAGCAAGGGGCTTTACTGAATAAAAAACCTCTGCCTACCATTTCAGCAGCTCTTTATGGCCAACATGGGATATTGAGAAGAGGAGCATCAAGGTCTTCTAGAGATCTTTGCTGAATTATGTATATAAAGAAGTGCTTGGATAAACTGAGACCTGTGAATTTGCTAGCACTATCTATTTCCCACAGCACTCCAAAGCTTGACCTTCCTCTCCATTACCTAGAATATAGGGCATTTTTCATGTCAACAATCAATTTTTATATATATATAAAATATACACATATACAGGTTTCTGCTACTCTTCAGGTGGTGGGTCAACTCACATATGAGAGTAGGAAACCGCGTGAATAAATGCAGTGGTGTTAGTATAAAAATATAACATGCATACTAGTCGCTACATTCACATATAAACTATTGGTAAATTCACTTGTCAGATATTAAGCAAGTATACGGAGTATAGAGCCCTTTGCTTACATCAAAACACTTAACCCTTCGAGCCTCCTCTACTTGTTACATGTTTGATGTAAATGGTGATATGTCAAATGTACTGCATTGGTATGGAGCCTTTTTAGTCATTCACCAATTCAAAGCTTTACACTATTGAAGTGAATATGTTCATGGACACCTGCTTTACTTCTGAACCATAAGCAGGAAATGAATAAACATTTCTGAAACTCACTGGAAATTAAATTTTAAATGCTTACCAAAGTCACCCGGGACAAAGATGTCATAGACACAGCTGTGGCCTTTGGTGTAATTATGTGGGTAGTTTGGTGACAACACAGTTCCCTCTGAACCTGTGAAGTGACCTCCACAGGGAGCTGTGGGGACAGGAAGGGAAGCAATGGAGAAGCACAATTAACAAATGCGAAACAATCAGCTTGCAATACCTGGGGAAATAAGGCAATGAGATACAAACAGCAAATTAATTTAAACCAGCACATTTAAAGTGCACATTTAGGCAGTTCATCACACAACAGCACAAAATGAGATGGCCAACATACCAAAATAATTTGACATTTTAGAGACACATTGGGGACATTTTGAAGTTGTGTTTACAGTTTCCCAAGAGGGAAACAACCAGCAAGGAAAAGTACTTTCTGCCTTCGAAAATACATAAAAACAACATTGATCGACAAAAGACATAATCACAAAATTCCACATGCTTTCAACTGTAAACAGGCCATCACTCCCAGTACCATGTTTTGAGAGACTCACAAATAAGAGAGGAAGACCAGTTTATCTTGCTTTAAAGTTGCTAGATTATTATTAAAGAGCTGGATGAAATGTTTTAATTTTAGTAATTAAAAAAAATGTTCATGCTATGTTGGCATTGGGTTTGTAATGCTAAAACAACAAGGTTTGTAGGCACCATTCAGGAGGAATCCAACACTTGTCTAAAAGTATTACATTAAATCAACAATCTGACCCTTGCATGTTTGTATCTCACAAACTTTTACTTGCACCATCATCACAGTGTCGGCAGATATTCAATTGGCAACTACAGTAGGTTCATTAATGTAAACTGTGGTTCGCCCTGCACCTGCGTCGACTTTTATCTTAAGCTGTTAATGATGTACCTAATTTGCCAAGAGGCCCTCTTATGCTGTTGCCTCAGACCTCACGGACAAGCCATCAGGTGGGGGAGCCTCGACTGTAAACAATCATACACTCATTTGTTGGAGGGAAGCTGTCACCAGCTGCTCTGAACCTCCTGTGGCCCACACAATGCACGTTACCGCTGTTTCACTGAGCAGCACAGGAGCAGATAAACATTAGTGAGCAGAGCTGCTAATGTAGAAAGATGGATCAGCAGTTTATCCATGTTCGGTTGTTGGGGTGGCAAGAGGTATGCAATCAAACATATGTGAAGACAACAAGTGGGACTTACAGAATGGGAGCCATAATACCACAGTGGTGGTTGAAAATTTGAGAATTTTGCTAGTGGAAAGGAGGACACACTGTACTTTCAATCTACTGCAGGTGAGAGCCACACTGAGGAAAGGAAGGGATTCTCGAGATAAGCTTTAATGGGTTCATTCTGACAGTTGAGTGTAGCGATAAGGAGAAGTAGGCACAATGTAAAACCATTATTTTGTGAACTGTAATAGACTTCTGGTCAGGATTAAAAAAAGAAAAGAAAAAAAGGTGAGCTTTTAGTTACATCAATACATGCAGTGATATTAAGAAACTTTTGTTTCTTACTATCTGTGTTGTTTCAGTATGCTGTATCATTGCAAACAGTAAGGCAGCTGCAAATTAAATGGTTATAATGTTTTTCTTTTTTTAGATTATAAATGGATTACATTTGAAGGATATTGATCCAGCCGTGCAGTCCACTTCATTGAGACAGTCATGGGAGCTAATGGAACCGTCACAGCACAATAGAAGAAATCTAATGTACTGAAAGATCAATGTTAGAGATGCTCCAATGTAGAGTGCATTCAATGGACTGATCACAGTAACGATTAGAGCTTGACCACGATTGGATCTTTGAACTTGAAGAAGACCATCACAAAACAAAAACAAACAAATGTATATCTGACTGATAGAAACACAAACTAGACACAGATTTGATACTGGTCAGTATATATATCTATACTGATAGGTAGTTAAAAATGTAATCTGAAAAGCACTTTTTATATACAATTTGATTACAGGAAATGGTGAAATACTCCATTTTAAGTTTTTTTTTATTATTATTAATAAAGTGTGATTGTGGCTGTCCGGTACAGCATTCAAAAAAAAGAATTCAAATAGATTTTTTTTTTTTTACACAATATCATCTACTTCAGCTAAGTGCTGGATCTAGCCAGATGTTAGGGCAGACGAAACGATTAGATTTAGCCTTTAGCCTGTTACCGTCATCAGTTTAAATGTGGTCTCAAAATGAAAATACTAAATTGAGAGTTGCTGATGGACCCTTTAGTAAAAGCACATAACCCCAGGGCTGTTCACTGAAGTTACACAGGTGCGAAATGTAAAAGTAATGAATAGGTCCTTGGTGTATGAAAGAAGAATTATAATTGCCTTGGCAGATTAAATACTTTGAGGAGTATTAAAAGTAGGGTAATGCTACTGAAGGGAGGAGTGCTGCGTGGTTATCTTGAAACTCCTCACATCTTTTCTCACTTCTGTCCTTGACACTATGATACTGCAAAGCTCTGTGAAATGGCATCATTGTGAATTGGCTGTGACTAATAAACAAGCAAAAAAGAAGGTCTGTACTCTGTAGCTCCTTTTGCAGAAAGATTTAAGACGTCACTATAAAGTGTAACATTTTGAGCTACATGCTTTTCTTTACACTTAAAATATAAGTGACGCGTTGTGAATCGCAATGTCTGTGAAGAGAATGCTGCTTTATAAGTACAAATATTTTATTTATTTTTTAATCAGTAATGGATTCAAAAATAGTGTAAATGCAATATCAAGCCCCTATTTGCTCAAACTGCAATAGAGACAGCAAGCACTGCTGCCTCTGCTCAGATTTTTCTTAGGAGACATTCTGAATCACCAGCATTTACTTACACTTTAAGAATATGGAGCCTCAAGAGACCACACGTTGGAATTTTTGAAATCAGTCCAGTAGTGGCTTCAAAAACAGTGTAAATGTGATGTAATGTTACAGACGGAGCGGAGGCAGAGAGCACTACTTGCAGAGAAGATCTCGGGCAAATAAAAATTGGGCTGAGGTCTGAGGTTTTGGTCATATATTTACTACATCATTTGGAAAGAAAATATTTAGAATAGAGCATTACATTACTTCCACTTTAAATACATCTTTCTGCATAACCACTACAGTGTGTGAACCTGGGGTGTGCGCTTCAACTACTTTTTCTAATATCATAGCCTCAGTTTACAGTATGCAGGTAAATCACTAAATTCAATGATTTAAATGCTGTATTAACACAAACCCTTCTCCTCTGGCTTTACCTTCTTGTATCCTGTAAGAGGAGTGTCAGCAACAGTTTGAGCCATTTTCAAAAATGGTATCAAACAATAGCAAATATTGACCAAACAGCTGGAGTTCTCTACTACTTAGGCCTGTTCTGTTACTGTAGAAATGTTTCCTCTCACCTTGACAGCTTGGTTTGGTTCTGTCCCACTCTGGTCTCTTGCTGTTGCCCATGACACATGTCAGAGTGGAGTAGCCCTGCAGCAGGTATCCAGCCTCACAATGAAATGTAACCATAGATCCCAGCTTGTAGTCGGTGCCCATTCTAGTTCCATTCATCACATTCCCCGGATCAAAACACGCCTCCCGCAGTTTTGCTGCCAATCAAAGAGTAAAGCTTTTAGATCAGAGACAACTGCCAAAAGGAAGAGGGGTTTCAAACTGAGCAGGATGATGTATTGATACAGGCTGCAAGGATCTCTATATTTAAAGTTTTTGGAAGTATAGCTTGAAATAATGAAAATGGATATCAAAGTTGAATGTTTCATTATGTGTGTATTCACAGCAATATGAGAGAAAATTAACATTCATAATTATTAAAACCTAGCAGCTCAGAGCTCAGAAAACATCTCAAGACTGAGTAACTGCAGCAGATCATGTTTTGATTGATACCTACAGCAACTAAAACAGCTAATAATAGAATAAACTACATTTGACATAGAGAGCAAGAAAGCATGCGAGCAAGAAGGAGAGAGAAAAAACATCGCTAATTGCCAAGCTAAAGTAACTAACAGATTAGAATAGTGTGTAAACAACTGTGGGATTAGCAAGAAAGTCTCTAAAAGGAGACAAATAAGAGTTCTTCAGCAAAACTAGTGTAGGTTTTAATGAACACCAGGTAGTTAGCTGCAGTAATGAAGACTAACATAATTAACAGGGTTGAGATGCAGAAAACTTGACTGATAACAGGGAAAATAAGGCGATACACATACCACAGCACGTGATGTTTATTAGCTCACAGAAATAATTGCATAATTTTCATAAAAAATGTCAGTAAATGGGCATCAGAAAATCAGCACAATTTGTGAAAACTAGAGCAATGTCTATTTTAAATTTGGATTAAAACTGATTTTGAATATTTATTTTTTTAAGCTTACTAATATGTACATAAGATATTTGGTGTTCCAGAGGCTTTAACAAAACTACAACTGTTACTAAAAAATAAGTTTATTTTATTTTAAATGAGCATCATGATAGCACAGAACTGTTAAATACAATTTTGTACAAAACACCAGATACATGGCATTTAGTGTTTGTAGCTAAATGCTAATAAAGAACACTTCTCCACAGGAGTCTTTTTATAGAAGTAATACATCAGCAAAGATAAACACAGTGGAAATGGATGAGGTTGAATCTGAGGATTTTCTCACAGCTGGCATCAACATATGTAAAGTAGATGCGAACAAGAGATTGTTTAACTGTATAACCAAATCCCTTGCTGTAATACATAAACATATTCAGTGGAACTGTTTATAGAATCCCAGTTGCACAGGCCTTTAGAGTACCTTTGTATTCCAAATGAAAGCCGGTGTAGCTCACAGAGCCGTCGCTACGAAATGCCAAGTACATGAAGTTGGAAGTACTTTCAATCTTCTCAGGAAGTTTACTGTCTTGGAAACTGCCAATCAGATGAGCGCTACTGTCTGGCCCATCATAGATATACAAGAAATCATAGTTGGGCTCAATGCTGAAGCTGTGACAGGTGAAAAGAAACAGACAAATGAGAGATAAAACAGTTATTTTGCCAAGCCTTAACCACCAGATTTTACAGATTGTATGACAGATTTAGAATGCGTTAGGGTTTCAAAATGTGCACCGCGGTGCTAGAAGTGAGTCATGCCAAGTGATTTGTTTTGCATCTCCAGACAAAGAGATAAAAAAAGATATCTCCCCCAAGAGGTGAGAAGAGATTAAATTGTTGTGACACTGCGGTGGCACAAAATTTTCTGAGATGGCAATGGCAATGCAGTGTGAAAAGATCATTTCATATTATAGTGCTGTATATCAAATCACATGCCGCAGTGAGAGAGAGAGGAACATTTGTTTTCAAAATAATGAGCGCGGTTTATGACAAAAATGTAAATAGCTTGGAGATAATTGCATTTGAGTTGGATCAAGGCAACTTCAATTTAAAATCATAACTTCAACCTTTTATTTGCCATTCCCCAAGAGAGAAAGCAGCATTGTGCTAACTCCATTAGATGTTAGTTTTGAAGGATCAAGTTGTTTCTCTCTTTCACTTCGAGAAGTGGCAAATAGTGGCAGAGAAGGAAGGAAGAGTAAATGTACCTATGATCCTTAATTAGCAAATCATTAAATGTTAAAAATAATAAGAATAATAGCCAAGAGTCAAGACTAAGATTTCCCTCAGGCCCTTCTTGCTTTAACAGTCTTGCTACGACAAACTTGGATTACAGTTAACAATGTAAAGTTTATAGCTTGCATATCATTCAGAATAGAAAATTAACTGCACGCACATCACAATCTTATTTCACCACATTTTGACAAAGTGATGGAAATACTTCACAGCATTTTTAGAAGAACTGCTGCCTTTCACTATCTCTCAACACACCTGGACTCAAACTTAGATCCTTTGCTTAACACACGGCCAACTTTGCTCAATACTTTGACATTATAACTCGTTCCACCACAGAAAACAAGCAATTCGATGGTACAATCTGAGCCCCTGTGCACATCCACTGAGAACTGACTCTATTCTGTTTCAGGTAGATTTCAAAACATACCATAGGTTTAGGGAAAGCTTCATCTTGTAAGCTACTGGACCATGCTCTATAGGGACAGCACTTTTTTTTCAATGTCTTGAGATTTTTTTTTTTTTTTTTTTAATATGAGCCACAATTCAAATCCTGCAGAAACCTTAGAATCATGGATTTCCTTTTCTTTTAATAACTTTCATCCATACATACACTGTTTAAAAATCTGCATACCAAAATGCAAAGTATGCAACTGTGACCACATTTTTATTAAACATTTTTTCCTTTTACATTTCACAGAGTAGTTAATACATCCACTGTTACCACAAATATTTTGTTTTGATTTATGTATCAATAAAAGCTTAAGACTAAAACAGTAAAGTAGATGTTACATTAGCAGCTTACATTACCTGATAAAAGCCAAAGAAATGACATAGTCTGAGTGGACAGCAATAAGCCAGTCACAGTCTTTGCTGTGCGGGTAGGGATGTGGGTAGTTGGGGGAGAGGATGAATCCTGAAGATCCAGTCACGTTCCCACCACAAGGAGCTTGAAAATGAAAAAGGAATACAAAAAGGAATAAATAGATGAGATATACGCTCTTTACACTTGGCATTAACATCCATCCTGAGTGATCTGATCACAAGTGGGGAAAAAAACTGAACACAAATGGTCAGGTAGACACATTTGGAGATGCATGATAAACCGGTATAAGCAGACAATTCTCTCCCTGTTCCCCTGTGATCGGATCATTCAGGACACATTAATACCAAACATAAATGGGGACAAAGATGCATACAGTGATCACAATAAGACTTTCAAATGTCCCTGACCTGCTACAACTCTAAACTGAGCTGAATGTATTTAAGACAAAGCTGCAAGAGTGTTTGTAGGTCATTAAAAGTAATTGACGCAAATTCCATAACCTTTGTTGAACCGTCTAATAACTTGACATTGGTCTAAAATCTTGGTTATTAGAAGGACAACACCTTACCACACACACAAACTTTGTCTGTGTAGTTATACATATTCAAATAAGAATAGAAGCAAATCAAGAAATAAGTATATGATAAACTTTTTACATCAAAATTTAAGTAGTAATATGGTTCTGTTTCTCAAAATGGATTTGATTTTTTGTGTAAATATTTTAGAAATACCCCAAATGGCACAAAGGGTGAAACTCTTAGTAAAATCTATTCATTGTGACTCCATGACATTATCTTTATCATGTGTGCTGGATATCACAATGGAACTACACAGATGAAGATGATTACACATTAAAACAACAAAGCAGTTAATGAATACTAAACTTTAGGTCTAGGTTTAAATGGATGCATTATATTAGAGTGTTTTTTAATTACATTTTCTTAGCGCCTCAGCAGGGTATTTATTTATTTCTTTTGCTTAAATCAAACAGGTCACAAAATTCTTTTCTACTAATTATTTGTGAGTTTTATAAGCTAGCAGCTCTCCCGTTTCACTCTGAAGAGGTGCAAGTGACACACTGATGAGTATGTTGCTATTATTTGGTGTAAAAACAAACACTCATCGTGTTTACTCATACAGAATTGGTTCTTCTGTCATTACAGTACATTATGCAGTTGTGTGATCCTGTAATTGCATTGCAAGAAAACCTTAGACCAGTTGGCAGCAACTCAAGAACTTCCAGGTTTCTTTGGACCTACTTAGTGTAATTATTTCTAATTGCATTGTTAAGCAATTAGCTGTTAAGCTCTAATAAGACAACGTGTTGGGAGACTAGTGTGCTCCGTCTTTGACTACAGAAGTGGATTTGTACACAAAGACAAAGACGCACATATCTGAAGAGTCGTGTTTATCCTACACATTTTTAAGACATCAGTGTCAGAAATATATCCTCTGCTGCAGCCAGTTAATAGAAAAAACTCCCTTTCTACCTCTTACCATCTTTCTTACTTTGATCCCCTTCTCTCCTCTCTCTCTTTCAAACCCTATACCTTTCTATCTCTTACACACGCTCACCAATGCAGCTTGGAGGGCTGGGTTGCCAGTAGTATCTATTTTCCACTTGGATGCAGGTGATCCTGCTCTCTCCCTGCAATTCATATCCCGGATCACAAGCGAAGGTCACAGAGTCACTGGGCTCCCGCCCTTCCCCGTTACGACTGCCGTTCATGGGAATACCTGGATCTCTGCAGGCTGTCGCAAGAGAACCTGAAGGGCAAACACTCGCAAATGTAATGGACACACACACAAAATCCACATGTGCATGCAATGTGCAATAAATCAATGAGCACAGGAGAGAACACACAAAGACAGAGTCTCATATCACACGGTAGACAGCTGTCAAGCTGAAACTGTTGCTCAAACTGTCACAGAACAGACAAGATTGCTGACGGATATCAGTTAAAATCCTGCTGTGTTTTCCTAATCTGTTTTCCTAGACTACAGCTGTGCAGCAGCTCAAAGCTCCAAGAATGATCTGGTAAAATCTGATAGATTCCCATCTTGCCACACTTTATTGAAAGATTTAACAAAGTTACTTATATTAAAGTTTGGTGCTGCTGCTTTTTTTTTTTTTCAAAATCAAAACATATCTAGCATCAAGAATGTTGTTTGTATTGCATATATTGCAATACAATCAAATTTGTATGGAAGGAATTCTGTAATTAAGATGGGATATCTCCTGACATTCCGTTAAAGGGTTGCTAATTCACCATTTTCACAGTTTTTTATATTTTTCATAGTCTATTTATAAAATTTTGCATTTTTTTTATTTCATTTTTTATTTTCCAAAAGTACAGATGCCCACTCTTTTATGATTGGCCTAGCACTGTTGGAAATGGCATGCCACACAGAAAGACAAGTACAAGCACTCTGGAATCAGGGGGTGGCTACAGGGGTTCCAGGGGCAGTTGCTATTAATTCCCACACCTATTGGGAGATCACAACAGGAGCCATTTGGAACTGGCTTTTGTTCAGCCAAGTTTTAACAACACTACAGAGGAGGCCAGACGGCAAGAGAATGAGTGGGTGGCCTTATTTCACAGTTTGTGTGTTAGTAGGAACAGCAGAGACCTAAATATTTACACACAAGTACTGAAATGGTCTCTTTTTTGTTCATAATAGGACCCTCCAATACACTTAAATTTTACAGAAAATTATGGCTGGGAGTGAATTATTCTTCTAATAGCTATGCACTAGACCTCACTTATTGTCAGTGAAAAAGGTCTACATAGTATCACTTGACACACCCACGTTCAACATTTGGCTCTTCTATTCTGGAAGACAGTTCCTCAATCGCAAGTCAAAACTACAACAATGAACATATTTTTGGCGTTTTGTCATTTAATTGATTGGAGGAAGTCCCGCATGACTACTGCTGCCATTATATATCATCCATCACTCAGAGAAGAGAATTGGGAAATATTATTTTTGGTTGTGATAACCACAAGCCTGAGGCAAAGAGGATATTTAAATGCAGTATGCATTGCCAAAATCGATTTCCCTTTTTAAAACACATGCAAGGGAATATCCCATGTAATGATTTTTACAGTAGTGTGCATAGCCAGAAATGCTAAAGAAAATGAAGATATTTACAAAGTCCTCACACATGGCATTCCATGAAGTGTTATAGGACTGCTGTGGCAAGGTGCTTGGTGAACTACATTCATATAAATTCTCCAGCATACAATGCAATGTTCTCTCAGTCAGAGAGCAGTGGACTGTGAAATACCTTTGACTTTTACTGCTTATCAAAATATTGCTAATAATTACAGAAAAAAAAGAAATAAGAGCACTACATGACATATAGAGATGTGGAAGAGTCATGATGGTATATGTTGACGTCTCTCCTTAAATTGTCAATCCTCACACCACATTAAAAGGCAGTCAGATGAATTCAAATAAATTAAAACAGAACAGTTAATCAAATGTCTTGTGACGTTATTCAATTAACAGAGAGGATACAATCTTGACATACAGTATTTCTACATTTTCATATAAACTCTGTAATAAACCCTAATGTACAAGCAAGCAAATTACTATACAGCTATGTACAGAATATCATCTACTTGGAAGAAATTACTCACTGGAGAAGTCAATGGCAAAACCAGACTTGGTGATGTAAAAGTCTGTCTCGAACTGAATGGTGACTATGTTGAGAGTTGAGTGGATTCCTTCAGGGAGCAGTGAGCCGCTAACCTCCTTCAAAGACATCTCGTTCTCAGGAGGCCCGTCCCACACCTTTAGGATGTCATGGGACGCTTCTGTGTCGAATGCAAGGAACTGGAGACTGGGAGAGGTGAGCATGTAACCTTGTTACTTTGGCTTCGATCAGTGAGACAGATGTATTCAGCTTCAATCAAAGTTTAATCACTCATATTCATAGTTTTTTTGTTAATTTATTTTGCAATAAATACAACTAAATCACATGTTCCTGAGAAGGAAAGAAAAACGTGCTTAATTTGGCATGATTAAACTGACTTGAAAGGAGAAATTGACCAAGAGACCGTGTCTCTGTGCTTTTGGAGATTTAAGGTGAAATTTGGTACCATCAATAAATTTAAAAATGCAAGTTAAAAATGCAAGAGCACAGCCATAGCTGCAATCTCATCATGAGGTGGCCTGGAGCAGCTTTTTTGACAAAGAATGTGTTGCAGAATATATGAAATCATACCATGTTTACTTCAACCTCTAAGCCCAAATGGGCTTTATTTCACAGTAATACTTGGAACTCTCAACCAGACTTAAAATGTTTCCATGTCCCGGGATAATTCCCCTGGGTGCTGTCACAGTGTCTACACAGTCCCTCTTCCATTGTTAATGGAGCTGCTGCAGGCTGCTTCTCTTGATGACATCTAGCTTTAGAGGAGGATTTTTCAAGTTTAGAATCTAAACTAAAGAACATGTTTAGGGTGTTGCAGCATCAGTTCTGATTTCTCAGTATTTTGAAGTCAGATCAAGTTATGATGCACTCAGTTAATTTCAGATGTATTGAAATCAACTTCTATCAGTTCAGTTCAGGGCAATTTCCTTGTGTATAGGCTAGTCCCTAGATAATGTCAATCAAATTCCATTACTTGTTGTTCTACTTGAATTACAATATATTATTATTATTAGCATCATATTATTATGATGATCTACAATGTTATAAATGGATTATAAATTGATTTTAGCTATACAGAGATCTAATTTAAAAACAAGATCAAATAAATGTATTGTATAGCTATGCATTAGCAACTAGAGTTACCTGACAATGTTGCCAGAGTTAACTTCAATTGTCCAGGTGCACCTCAGGTTGTTGTCATAAGGAAAGGGATACCCAGGAGAAAGGATACGTCCTGTAGATTCACCCTTGAAACTGCCACCACACTCCGCTACATACAAACACACACACAAACAAAACCTTGGTTGAGCCTCCAGAAAAAAACACACCACTGAAAATGCAGCAGACTCATGTACCCACACACAATCTACATATGTTGAAACCAAACATAAAAGAAAGGCTGTCAGAGTCCAAGCTCACTGGAGCTCAGAGTGTACAGAGACTAATGAGCAACAGTTTAAAAGCTTCTGAAAATATTGAAAATATACAATTTTCTTTTTCTGCTAACGGGTAATGGGACTACAACAAAGACCTCTTGCCTGGCCAGCACTGCTCAAGTATGCAAAACCTGTTTTGTATGTCAGCTAATGATGCCATTAATTAACTTTAAAATAGCTGTCCAGAGAATATATAGGCAGGGCCATGCAGTGCAGGGAGGACACCTCTACAAATGTTAATGACTGTAGGAATATCATATCATCCAATCTATGTTGTCTCTCCCCTGGTTATCGTCTTGCTATCTATATTACAGAACAAGCAGCATTTAATTAATAAGAAAACTGCATTAGATTGCCACAGTGGTGTGCTATAATCAGTATCATAACATCAGGCAAATGTAAAAGTCCTTGACAGCAGCCAGGATGTGGCCCTGGAGAAATGCCTGGAGATCGTACTTCACATTCAACTCACAGACACAAAGCTCACTTAACATTGACCATTCAGTGATCCAGCACTGTTAATTAATAAACTGGTTTAGTTTTTTGGGGATTGTATTGAACATACCATAATGCCAGACAAAAAGGAAGGAAGGAACAAATTCATGTTTTATTGGAAAAAGGCAGCAACAGGGACTGTGGCGTTTAAAAACCTGCACACGTCCGGAATTTGTAAATCATTTTTTACCTTAATCCATCACTGCTAGACATCAAGAAAAAGACACTGCTCACAACACCTTCCAGACTCTAGCAGTATGCAGGTAATGGCTTCATCATTTCTTTGTCTCTCCACCTCAGCATGTTCTGAATATGAAAGTACAGCTCAGAGAGTACAACCTGTTCATGACTCAATCTGATATGAATACTCTGATAATGATGCCGTTGCTTCTTGAAAATTGCTGATCAATGGCCTGTGGATTAAAGTGTCAAAATTTTTGGAAGAAAGAGAATCAGAGCAACATGAAGCTCAACATCAATTCAAATTGCTTCTCTGCAGCTAATTTTGCATCAAGACGAACAGAGGAGTCAATGATTCACAATAAAACAACAGATCTGTTTATATTGTCTTACAAAATAACAAGCAGTGTGTTTTCTTTCAAGGCCGTTCAATTAAGTAGAAATCATGTAGGGATAAATCCTTAGGATTATCACCTAGCTGTGAAATGTTGACTGTGTGCCCGGCCTGAATAATAATAATATAAGCTTCTACAGAAGGAAATAGAGCTGGACAAAGACACAGACAGAGACCGGAAGATGGATTGAGACTGCAGAGAGACATGGGGTGAAAGGATTACCGATACATGACGGGAGGTGGTTGTCCCATGCCCTTCTCTCCCCAGTCATGCACTTGAGTATGCCACTGCCGTGCAGGGTGTAACCTAGGTCACAGCCGTACGTGATGGCGCTTCCAGCAAAGTGACCCTGGTCACTGACTTTGAAACCAAACTGCGGCACACCTGGATCATCACAGTGGGATAGCTCAAAACCTGGATGAGTAAAAGTGAGAGGCACAGCAGAGGGATGAGAGGAGGTGAATGAAGAATATCGGCTGAAGAATAACAATACATTGAGACCATGAGAACAGACATAGAGGACAACTTGTCAGCATTTTAGTCCTCTGGTGAGCAGCTATTCTGTAAACCAGCGGTGGTGTCACACTCCCATTTATTTGTATTGTAAAGAGGTATTGATTGGGGTTTGAGAATTAATTTCCAGTTGAGCAGCACAGATGAGGACCGGGCTTACAGCCCCATTATATCACTTGGCAGTAAAAGATTCCTTTTGGACAGAGAGAACAATTAGATGTTCACAATTAAATGTTTAATTGAGTGTGGACATTTACAACAATTGAGAAATGGCCCATCCACTCATAACACTTTGGTATACTACAAAATAAATAAAATAAACAAGCTGACAACTACTAAAAAATGCTACAATAAGACTTGTTTGTTCATGGCCTTTATAAATGTTCTCCTCTTTTTTAGGTACTAAATGTAGGTGTGCTGGTATGCAGCAACAGTGGCCACACATAAACCCGGCAGTGTTGATTTACGGCCTCTCCTCACAGCGAGGTCCATGCCCATGCCAGATGTTATGGTAGTATTACAAGTGTCATGCCCAGCATAAATCTCCAGCAGTTACTGCTCACATTTAGAAAATTACCTCAGCACTTTTGTTAGAAGAGTCATGAAAACATGATCCGATTTCATGTTCAGACAAGATTTAAGTTGCCCATATCCCACCTTCTGCTTGCCCTGTCACTGTTAGTACAATCAGTCAATATGCTCCACATTGAAAGGGGCTATTCATTCTGGTTGAACAGACCAAGTAAAGACTGCATTTTGAGATGGATAAAGGGTTCTAGTGTACATTATACTATTTATCATGTGCACATCCCTAGAAATATCTGAATTTTAATTATGGGTAATTCTGTTTCTTAAAGCTTGGAGTTAGGCCATAATTTATTCTACACTAATTGTAGTTGCATTTAGATGCTAATGACTATTTAGTTGAGCTGAAAGTATGAGACCGCATTAAATTTTATGCTATGTTTTGTAGACCTGTTATGAAAACCTCTAACAGTTAAAACAATGACAGACTGGATTCTTCAATGAACCCTATTATATTTGTTAACTAATTATAATGTACTTGACACATTTTCTCTAATTATAATAGCCAGTATAGATCCTTTTTTTTGTTTTATTTTTATCCACTTGCATGTAACCGTGCCTGTTGTCATTCTCACTATGTTGAATTTTACCTTAGACAAAAAGAATTCAAAGAGTTTAATTACATGTGAAACAAAAACAGTTTAAATTGGACAACAAAATGCAGTGTCGCCAAAATATTTTCTCATCACAGTAATAAATTAGAAATGGTTAGCAACAATACACAGTCAGTAAGCCAATTAGGAGGATAAACACGTCCCAAAACTGCATGCACACACGCAGACACACGCTAATTACAGGAGTAGAGTGCAAAGGAAAAGAAGGAAAATTGGGTAAAAGGGATTCAAAGAAAAAAAGAGAGAGCGAGGGTGAAAAAAGCGGAAAAAGTGGAAAAAAGCTAATTTTTCCTGCAGGAATGAAGCAGATGCACCATGCTGTGTTTAATGGATACCCTGCCAGTGAAAGACAGTGAAGCAGGGTGAGGGTCAATTAAAATTTTCTTTTAAATTCTGCTGCTTGAAATGCCTGGCTCCTGAAATTCACTCATTTGGAAAAGTTCCTCCCCCAGAGAAATGAAATGTGCCTTACTGTGGTATATGAGCTGGAACCCTGCTGCCGTCCCCTCCTGATCAGAGTAGAATTCAAGCCACAGGTAGTTGGATGTGCTGGTAAGGGACAGACCTTGCATTGATGTGCCTGTGTACGTGCCTAGGAGTGGGGCTGCGCCGTCTTTACCATCATAGACCTGATCAGAGAGACAGAAGAACATCATGATGGTAATTTTTGTGCATTTAGAGGATGCCGTACCTACAATCGAGCAGAATGATAATCTGAAAAATTAAATATTGAACACTGAGGAAAGAGAGAGACAATAAAAAAATAAGGTATTGGTAAGGTATATCCTTTGTGTCATGTGGCATCTCTATTGCAAAACCAATGTCCCAACTGAAAATGAAAAATAAAAATGGATTGAGTGACCATAATGCTGCCCAATAATTTGATACTGCATGTCCGTAGGGGTAAATAAAAGGTAGAGTATGCAGGATTAAAAAAAGAAAAAAAAAAACAAAATCAATTACTCTCAATCATCATTTATGATCCATGAGAAGTGTGTGGTGGTGTGATTATCTGCAGACATTC
The DNA here is from genome assembly GCA_030544235.1 of Lepturacanthus savala. Taxonomy (NCBI): domain Eukaryota; kingdom Metazoa; phylum Chordata; class Actinopteri; order Scombriformes; family Trichiuridae; genus Lepturacanthus; species Lepturacanthus savala. The sequence goes on from CM060467.1 coordinate 7,688,966, forward strand.
TCTTCTCTGCCTGTATTTTCAGATTTTCTTACCATTTGGACAGTGTGTGTGTGTGTGTCGCCACCAGCCAATATAAGTGCACAGGGTGTGAGGTCGTATAAAATGTGGCAACAAGGTTACATCCCTGTCAGTCATTCTCCCCTGCTCTGCTCTCCATCATGGATGTATAACACAGTGCATATAAAGAGCTACAGGTCTGTGTCTGTTTGACCAGGGGCAGGGCTGAGATGAACATGCATGCAGAGAGGGCATGACAAAAAGAAGCTACTGCATTAATACAAAATCCAGCAATGCAGTACCTTCATGCAAGATTGTGTGGAGGTGGAGGTCTATTTATCTGTATATGTATAATATATAGTATTCTATTGAATAATTAAAAATGTTATGAGTGAACAGCAATTATTAACCTAGAAGTTAATGTCCTTCAATGTTACGGTGCATCTCACAAGCAAAAGTGAAGGTACTCAAATTGTTTTATTGATTTTTGCAACACATAAAATATTCAACCTTCATTTGTTCTCTTTTAATCCCATATTTTTTTGGAATCATGAAACCTTGGAAACCTTGAGCAGTATTTGTTGACTAAGCACCATTTTAGTTTTGTAATATTTTCAGTAGTTTTTCTTATTTTTTTCTGATTGATGTATGTGTGATAACAAGCTCTTCCTTTGAAATACCACTTGGGCAATTGCTGTGTTCTATTTTTTGTTTTCTTCCAGTCAATTTAACTCTCTAAGTATGTGTTCCCAGATTTCAAATGTTCACAAAATGACTAAGTGCAAGAGATTACGGTCTACACAACTCCTTTACTAGAAACACAGATAGTAGGGTACTATGTTAATTAGAGCATTCGACAAGGCAGCTGCTGATCTGCATCCCAGAAAAAGTGGATTCCAGCTGTGAAGTGGGGACTACATAGTCATTTGCATCACATCTGTGGTGCTTATCACAACTGTTGAAATGCCCTTGAGCAAAGAAATGAATGCATTCCTTCCCAAAGGAAAGCTGGTGCTGCTGCTGTGTGACCTTTGCTCTGATGTCAAAGGTAGTTTTTCAATTTGCCTGGTGTTTTCCATGAATATGTTTCTTATTATCCCATGGTGTAGACAATAAAAAGCCCCAGGACCCGCTTAGTATATTTACACTTACATATTTACACTTTTTTTTCAAATGACTTAAATTAATTCAATTTAGTTCTTCGCCTTTGTTTTTTTGTTGGCTATCTATTTTTTGTCATCAAAGAGGAGCAGGTGCGTTGTGTCTTTACCTTGAGGATGTCACCTTGTGCAAGTTGAAAGGTGCTGGCAGTGATGTTGATGCCTTTGCCTGTTTGGACCTGAATGTTGTACACACATTCATGGCTGTTGTCATAGTTCATTGGGTAGTTTGGTGACAAAAGAACTCCCTCATTGTCAGAGACGGTTGATCCACACTCCGCTGCAAGAAAACAAACACGCCGACAATAAACATAATCGGTCACACAACAACACAGACTTGCCACATCTACAGAATGAATACACTAAAACAAACAGACTTTATATGACTGGTACATTAGCATGTTACTAAACAGATAAAAGGTCAAATTCAAGTAATTTTTTTTGGATGATATCTTAATTGGTTTAGTATCATAAAATTATTATTAGCGTATTTTCCAAACTATAAGTCGCGTTTTTTTTCATAGTTTGGCCGGGGGTGCGACTTATATTCCGGAGCGACTTATGTGTGAAATTATTAACACATTATTACCGGTATATCATTTCAGCATATTTTCAGCATACCGTTCAGCCTGTTGTTGCCTCTATTTTTATTTTAAATTGTTTGTCATTTCAATTTTAAATGACGTCTGTTCTTGGTGTTGGATTTTATCAAATAAATTTCCCCCAAAAATGCGACTTATACTCCAGCGCGACTTATATATGTTTTTTCCTTCTTTATTATGCATTTTATGGCTGGTGCGGCTGGTGCGACTTGTACTCCGTAGCGAATTATAGTCCAGAAAATACGGTAGCTTGCTTTGATGTGAAACATTAGGCACATTATTTAACATGTAAAAACAGTGTTTATTGTTTAAAATTTATGACTGAGATGCCAGCACCATACTAAGACAACTGAGTAGATGATTGCTTTTCAAAATAATCTGTTCAAAAAGTAAATGCAAATTATAATTATTGGTAGAGATAACAATATAAAATACATGGAATCTCCTTACATGTTATTGGTATACCAAGCAACATATGATGAAATATATATTTGTTTTCCTTTAAAACAAGAGCAAGCATATGTTAAGCTCAATACCAATTAAAGGAGTCACAACAAGCCCTACATTATATGTTTGCTATTGTTTCCAGGACTTACATCATGCAAAATTTATATCATGGCTGTTGTTTCCTAACTAGGAACTAAACTGGTGAGCCAGAGACAGGGCTTTGCAACATGTGAAGCACTTCATCACAGGGTTTTAATGACACAATGTCTTTTCTATGAAAATACAACACAGTATCTCAAGAGTCAGCTTTTAAATAGGTATATATAATGTATGAGTTTCTCTTCTCCTCTCTCTAGCCTTTATGCCATTGGAGCACCCTGTAGTGGAAAAGAGATTTCCAAGGCCTTTTTTTAAACAGAGCATTTCACAACAGTATTAATCACAGGTGTGAGAGTTTAACAATATTCTAATTAGGTAAATGTAGTTCAATCTGTAATAATGTTTATATCTGTGCTAAATACATTTAACGGCTAACAGTGTAAATCTTGCACAAAACAGGAGAAAAAACAGAATAAAAGCAGCTGACAACGTACCCACACACCTTGGCAGAGGGGCACTCCACATGCGCCGGCCACCTCCCAAGCATACAATCTCCTTTGCCCCCTGCAGACGATAGCCAGTGTTGCAGGAGAACGACAGAGAATCGCCAATTCCAAACTGGGAGCCTGTGTGCCAGCCAAAACGGGGTGTTCCCGGGTCCTGACAGGGTTCGAGATCATATTCTAGAAACAAAACAATTGGTTTAGCAACAAATAAAAAAGCAAGATAAATGTATTGCTGGCATTCCATTATTATGATTTGCTGCTACTTAATATATTACCCATGGGAAAACAGTTCTGTTTCTCCCTTCAAGGAAACTCAAGTGCACTTTTCCTCAAAATAAAGCAATACTGTAGTTTATGGGGCTTTAACTGGCTTGCTCAAGGACACTTCATCAGGTTGGGATGCATGCCAACAGCTTGCAGTTTATGGAAGAAGGATGCGCTCTCTTAAAACTGGGCCACTCTGCATGCGATATTATTATACATGCATAGTCAGTCTTATCTTTTGAGTTGCAGATGCAACATGACGGTCTTGTCTCTCTATTGATTTTAAGCAACACAGAATGTTACACCAGCACCCAAATGTATGACGTGGCTTGATAACATTCGCAAATTCTCACCAAAGGTCATGAAAGGTTAAAAAATAAACCCCTAATCAAGAATTCTATAGATGCTAATTACAGACACGCCTACACACGCAAACATGCATGCGCACACACTCTCCTAATGTAAATTTAATGAATATTCATAGCCTCTTATGCTTCATATGCTTCACTTTAGCATACCGCAGGCAGACATTTAACCAGAATGCCCTCTCTCTTTTTCGCTTATTATTTTTTGTTACAATGCCTCTCTATCTCTCGCCTTTTCCCTATCTCTCTCACATTCTCTCCCTCTCTCCCTCTCTCCGCCCTCTCCATCAACCCTGCTCACTAAGCATTCCCATCTGTCTCATCTCATTTTCTCTATCTCCCTCCCTAAGAGTTGCATCTTAACATCTCTTTATTTCTCCACTCCTTGGTCTCTGCATGGGGGCCCCATTATTTCTGTACACCCACCACCCCCCTCCTCCATCTCCTCAGACCTGAGGATACTGACCCACATGGCAGGCTTTGATGATCATTCTCATCACAGTCAGACACCGTCTACCTGCATGACCTCGTTGTCTCTGCTCTGATCGGCGCAGCCTGAGGCATGGTCCTCCTTAATCCTGTTCTCATTCTGACCGACAAATCACTCCTCACATGTTACTTTATGCATGCTTTAGAGAGGCTTAGCATGTTTGATCTTATCATTGAATGAGCGATCTATCTCTCTCTGACTGTCTGCCACTGTGCCTTTCACTTTTCTACTCGCTTTCTACCCCCTCCTACTTAGCAACTCCACCCACCACATTTTCAGCATCCTCACTCCCTTTTTCTGCAAACACCACACATTTGATCCTCTCTAACTCTTTTGAAGCCTTACCCGCTCATATTGTCTATACCCCCCCACCTCTCTCCTATATACAGATTCCTCATACGCCTTCATACCTGAGAAGGAGATGTTGAATCCCTGGAGCGATATGGAGAAGTCTGAAATAAAGCGGAGCTGGGCCTTGAAGTTCCCATATAGGCCGGCATTAACTGGTGCAGGCCTCTCTGAGCCAGTCAGTCGAGCCAGCGGCTGAGCAAAACTGCTGTTTTCAGTTATCAGAAGGTAGTCGTGGTGATCCTCCAGGTGGAAGGAGTGAAAGGTGAATTGGACACCTGGCAAAAGAAAGTAAGAAATCCCAGCATTAATGGGTTTCAGCAATTTATGAAAAATCAATGATAGAGAAACAGAAAAAAGTGTTAAATGGAATATGTAATGTATAAATTTGACATTCATCTAGATACTGACACATAAAATGAGTTCTATGATTTATTAGTTTGACTTGGCATTTTAGCTATCATTTCAAATGTCACCATAAACATCACCTTTATTCATTTAGGTTTAGCTAAGACTCAAGTAAATAGAAACTAACTATAAATAAAAATGATTTTTTGGATTTAATCAAAAAATGTGGTTAATGGTTAAGCATGAAAACAAGATATATCACTTCAAACAGTTCGTGTACATTCACACTGTAACTCAGGCCCAATAACCACATCATGTTCATTCCTTCCATGATGGCCAGTTGGCTGCTTTTCAGTACAATAAGCGATGCCATTTTAATGCCATCTGTTGAATCTGTTCTAATATGACTATAATGTCCTCCACAAGGTTTGGCTCACTTGATAAAGAAATGGCCTGATATAAATAACAAAATGAAATGACTGATTGTGCTCTGTAAAACAGCAATTATATAACAGAGAGTAAAGGCAAATGATCAGACATTCAAGAACCATCCATTAAGGGGACATCCCAAGTTTGAAGCATAGAGAACATAATTTCATCAATCTCTCCAGCATTGAGTTTTCCAGTGATTTCCATCCAGTCGGGTTTTCAATATAATGGAATTGCACTGGCAGGTTTTAGTAGCTCTTTCCCAAATGGGAAGCACAACTGGAAGCTTATGGTTTATTCTTACTCACTGACATGTTGTTCTGCAATTTATAGACATCTTGCTAACCTAATACTGAAATCGGAGCTAAATTTGTTCCGGATCTATTTTGAAGACCACAGTATGGTTCTAGTAAACCTCTGCTGCACTGTCCCAAATAAGATGCAAAGTTGCCATTAAATAAAACAGCTGTTCCTCATGTTGGACGAGCAGCACCACTACCAAGCACCAAGTCATGTTGCTCATATATCATATCATATGTCATAAATCCCTTACATGAGCGGTCAATCCATATAGGAGCAAAACACTCTTTCAAAGCAAATACAAATAAAAAATGGGAAATATTACACAGTGCATCTTACAGAGACGGGTATGATTACCCGCCAAGCTTCCTATCAGTGTTTATTCAGTTCTTCACAAAATTAAATAGATTCTTGTATGAGGATTAAAATCTGTCTGGTGAACTTTCATTATATTGAAAATCCGATTGGAGGAAAATCGCTACAAAACATAATACCGGAGGGATCAATGACTTTATGGTCTCTATATTTCAGATACATGCTAGGGACATGGAAAATGGCACTTGATGTCCAAAATACTAAACTATCCCTTTAATACAGCAGGTAGATAATGTTGGTAATTACTGAGTAGAATAATATATTGTTATTATATAATTATAAGAATATAACAAATATCCCTACTGATGAATTTGTCTTCCAGGCAGTAGCCATAGGTTAAAAAAATGATTAAAACAATATAAACAGAATGAGAACGGATATTATATACTATATCGGGCCTAGCTTAGGGCCTTTGTCCATATAGTGTTTTCCTAGGTCACTGAAAACACTGGTGCTGGAATGAAAGAGAGAGAGAGACATAAAGAGAGAGAGGGGGAGAGAGAGGGAGAGAGCGAGACATGGATAGAAATTCTGCACGTGGGTTTTGTTTCTATGGCAACAATATAATAATTTCTTCTAATCTGCTCCCACAAATGGGTTTTTCTCTCATTGTTTTGATAGTTTCCGTCTAAAAATCATGAAGCTCATGATAGGCACGGCCAGAACAAGCTTCTCCACCATTTGTGTGGCCATCAGAGTGACAAGTGCCAAGATTGACAGCATTGCTTTTCTGAAAGGTTGAGAGATTTTGAACTAAAAGAGCTTAATGTGGCTGCACAGAAAAGGAAAGTGCTCAGAAAAAAAGATGCTTGGAGCAAACTCTTTTCCTAACATCTCTGTTCATTGAAAATAATATGTGGACAAATGACCTTAGTGGTTAATATATTCTTCAATTTTTTAGTCACGGAAACTGCAGTGCTTCTGGGAACATCGATGCCTTGGTACACACACTAATCCTCGGATTTTAAGACATTGAATTTATAGATTAAGTCTGAGAAAAAGCAGAGACCCTATCTTCCTTAATCATATCCAGTCAACTGGATTTGGCAGAGCTGGACTCTGCTCATGTCAGACAATAATGGATTATGAAAAAATGTAAATGCTCAATATTATCCTGTATTTGTCATTCATCACATTTATTCATCATGCTTTGAACTTTTAGGTGCTTTCCATGTACACATCCTCTTGGTTTCGCACAATATTTTTCATTGCACACAAACTGGACACCTAACTTGCTATGCCATAGGTATACGTATATTCTTGAGGAGGATCTATATTTTTATAATAATGTCAATCAGTGATTTAAAAAAAGCAAAATATGATTTCAATGCACTTAGGTAGAAAAGAAAAAGTGGCAAAATATTAGGATAGTAGAGCTAAATGCCTAGACAATGAGATAAACTCTGTGTGTGATAATGAATAAGTCTTGGAGAACTGATTCCTGATCATTTAACCGGCAGTGAGTATTGTGATAATGAAATTAAACTAATAAAATGAGGAATAAAGCATGAATAAAATTGAGATAGCAGGAGAATCAGTAAATTTAATTTGCCTCTGTCCAAGTAAAATATATGCTTCATCTACTTCTCACTTATTAATAAATCCCTACAATGTTGGTTTCATAACTTGCCCATTGTTAGGTCTATTGAGGATGTCACTGTGAACAGGAATATAAAAAATAAACTTGATGTGACTGATGGGTAGTATTTGAATGAGCTATGCAAATAAAACAAAAACATATGTCCTTAAAATATATCTATAAATAATTGGATTCTCAAGCAACATAAACTTGATAACAAAACAAAAAATGCATTTTAGAATGTATTACATGTGCAGGGTTTACTACCACAACTCTTACCTTTTCCATGGCTGACCTCTACAGTCCACGTACAGTTTAGGGAGTTTGGGTACAGCTCTGGGTAGCCAGGCGAAAGGATAATCCCTCCAGGTCCTCTAATATCCCCACCGCATGATGCTGAATAGAAAGAGAAGATAATGAATAATAACTGTTGCTGAAAAAATAAAACTGTAAATGAACCAATAAATCCTTCACCTCTAGACAGAGGCACGATTTAAATAATGCATTTGAGCCATATCACATCCCGCAAGGTTTATGAGTACCTGTAATTTTCTCTCTCTGTGTGTATCAAAAGACATACCTACAATATACAATAACTGACACAAGCATATTTATTACATTAGGGGATCTGCAAAACAGAAGCCATCACAGTGCAGCATCATACTCTTTTCAGTCAGGTAAGGAGGATAATCCAGTTGTAACCGACTGTGTAGATTATTTACTGATGAACTGATAGACAGTTTTCTAAAGGAGAAGCACTTATTGTCATCTCAGTAATATGACTCTCATACATGTTGACTCAACATATAATATAGTCAGAAAGCTCCTTATCTCATCAAAGGAAGTTAATGAGATAAAGCTCTGTCATCACTGGCTGCTGATGACCAAGGATTCAAGGCTAGAGCCATCTGAAGGTTAACTGGTCTAATTCAGTATAAGTAATAATAATGCATTTAATTTGTACTGCACTTGTGGTGTCATTCATGAAGAAACTCAACTCAAGTGCTACAGTATTGATAACAGAGAAGACAGTAGTTTTAGTAGTTGCACCGCCCTTAGTTGATTCAGAAGGCTGTGTAGTGCAGCAGAGTAAAAGACTCCATAGACCATGGAATGGAGCTAAGTGATGGGGGCCTTGTAGGTAGGAAGGCACATGTCGGTTGATGGATTTATATGCAAGTAGGAAGACTGTAGTCAATCCTGAAGGATATATTTGTATTAAGGATATATTTGTATTTTCACACTCTTTTCAGCTCTTCACTCTTTTCCCAGCAACAGGAATCCATGTGATACATGCATTGCCTTAGTCCAGTCTTCAGGAGATAAAGGCATAGGCCCATTTCTCTGTGTCTGATGGTTGGAGAGAGTTTTTGAGTTTTTTGTGATAGCAGAAAGAGGTTTGATATAGATTCCCTATACAGTATGGTCATCAAACGGTCAGCTGAGGGTTAAACCTAACCCCCAGATCAGTGACTGAGGTGAAAAGTGTAGAGCTGTAGAGTGTCAAAAAGGAAGGATTCTGTTTTAATGCTGTTTAAGTGAAGGAAACATGTACTCATCAAGACCTCTATCTCCTTCAAACATGTGCTGAGTTGTGGCATGGCTGCAGAAGGTCTTGGCGACAGGTCTTGGGATGTCCACTGGGTATTATCAGCATAGCAATGAAAACACATCTCATGTCTACTGATGAGAGTTAGGGTAAGGTAGGGTAAACAAGATGTAGAAGATAAACACCTTGTAGATGATAAACAAGATGAGGACATCGGAGAGTGGGTGTTGCTGACCTTGGCTCTAAAAAAGTCAATGAAGCTGCTACTTCTGTAGCCTAAACTGGGGAAGATGATTGTGGCTTCTGGAGATAATTCATGGTGGGGAAAAAGGTTTAAGATTGCCAGGATTGTTATTAATTATGGTGGAGTAGAATTGTGGCCAAGCATCTTTAAGGGACTGAAAAGGTCCTTTGACAATCCAAAAAAGGCTAGTTTATGGACAATGAGCCTAGAGTGTCTGAAACATCATTCCAAGACATGTTCAATCATTTTAATTTTCCATAGGTCATGAGTGAACCAGGCAGCAGAGGATGAAAATCAACCTCACACACTTTAACAAGGGAAGATGATGAGCAGATGATGTGCTGGAGGTCTAGAGTCATGATGGCCAATGCATTTTCAATTTTAACAAGCATTTGACACTTGCTTTTAAGCAGGGGGTGATAGTAATGTCAAATTATTAAGATTAACTTGTGGTCAGACACACCCTGATCATAGACCTATATGTTATTGATGGGGCCCCTTGTCCAAGATGTCATGTACACAGTAAGCAGGGATTTATTGGTGAAAGAATGTATATTAAATAGTTCCATGGTGGCATGAGACTAAGCTGAGGATAGAGGACTACAAAATATACAGTACAAAGGGGTCCATTTTACATCTCACCCGGTCTGAGATATTCTCTCAATTTTTCTAGTGAAAGACCCTCTATGGATGTAACAAGGACTTGACAACTCTTGAAATCCCAAACTCTTTGCAGCAGGTTAAAAAACCCTTTTGTTGGGTGTAATTAGAAAGCTGCATCAATTCCCAGCTGTGTGGTGGGAGAGGACATCATAATTAAAGCAGTTGAGTTATTTGGACAGAATGGCAGCATAGTAACAGCCACAGATACAGTCACACAGTGGAGACCATATAGCGAACAGAGGAAAGCAGTTGAAGAAAAAAAAAAATTCACTAGAATCCATCAGTGTCAGCGAAGCTGTGGGCGATTTTCATGCTGATAGTGCAGGGGAGCCGGTCTGGGCTTTGGGGCACACCTGTACTGGCAGGTTAGAGAAAGAGGCTGAGAAAAGGATCTCGGTAGAAGAGGTAGGAAGCACTTTATGTTGAATAATCCCAAAATCCACAAATCCCAGTAGAGAAAAATAGTACTTTAGTTAATCTAAAGTTCAATAGAACATATTCAAACACAGGGGAGCGACCTAAACACACAGAGAGAAAGTCTTGAGCAAAATCTAGAAAGGCCATATTTGCAGTGAAGTTCATAGTCAATTGTCTGGTTAGCAAAAAGAAGCAGCAGTCAGTATGCACATGCATTCCCTTGTAATGTAGAGTAGCCTCTCTCCCACCGCAACACAAGCACCAAAACAAATCTTGTTCTTTTCTTGGATATTGTTCAAACAACCCCTCTCCCATGCTCTCATTGCATTTCAACTAAAAGGTCACTTCACGTAAAGGGCACTGCTTTTTAGATATAGCATTCATGAAACTTGACAAGCTTGTTTTTTGGACCTCCTCTTCTTTAAGTGTATAAGTGTGTGTGTGTGTGTGTGTTCGGGGGCGGGGTCTTTGACTTGATTGAACACAAATATCTGGTTGTCTTTCTCAAAAACAGTGATGACTGACAAATATTCAAATATTTGAAGTAGACCTCTTGAGCATGTACATATTTTCAAAGTAATGACTGTCGGATGATGTTTTGGAGGATCACGGAGATGCCTGAGGCTTCACAGCTGCACACACCCCCCCCCTCTCTTATCCTCACTCCTTCCACCCTTGGGCCCTCTAGTGAACATAACACATCAAGGCCTGAATCCTTACCCACCAACAAAATTATATCAAATATTTTATTAATGAGCCAAAATTACATAAAGTCATTAAAAGTGGATGAGTACACACTTGGCAAAGGATGTACTTTAGAGGCTCCATTGGCAGCAAGCCAAGGCATTTGGCACCAGTCTGGCTCACACCTAGGAAAGAAAATGCTCCAAGATTTTCAGCCTTTTAGATGAAGCTGTATAACACAGCACTGTATCATATGAGGCATCCCGCCAAGCCTTGCATGTATTTTATTTGTTACATTCTTTGAACTGAGTGATTCGTGACTAAGAGACATCATTTACGTTTTGTAGACTACAACAATAAATACCACATTGTCCTTCAGTGCCTTCAAACGCCACAAAAAGCAAAACCGTACAAACACAGTCCAGAGAGAGATTCTGTGAGATATCAAAACTACCAGCAACACGTTGAGGTTCATACTTTGAAGTTGAACATGATCTGTATTCAAACAATCAATCAACCTTTTTCTCCAAGCCTTTTGTATTACATGATTTATAAGAACCAAAGTACATTATTCACATAAGAATAAGAATGTGCTATTTGTGTTTGTATAATTTTTTTGTTGAGACAAAATAATTCGTAGTTGAAAAAGTGGAAATAGGCATAACAATCCCATTTTTGTTTTTTATTCACGCTTATAATTGTAGGATATTAAAAGTGTTAAACAATTTCCATTTTCAATTAATGATTTTAAAAACTTAAACACTTAAATGTATTTTTAAATTGTTTGTAATTTTGTATGGTTTTCATAGTCCCAGCAATATATTCAGTGATTAAGCCAGCATGTGACCCACAGGCTGAATGAGTGTGAACATGTTCTACACTACAGGCTAATTTTCTCCTCCCAGTCAAACAAACTCTGCTTCACATATTGTAGGTTCATGAGGAAAACAAAAATAAGTGACACAACAAGTAACATTATAATAAACTACCTACATTTTTATATTAATAATATTAATTAATAATATATAAAAATCCACTATGTGTGCCAAATACCAGGATCTTATTCAGCTCCACCCCTAGTCTATTAGAAGAATTTTAAAAGCGCCTGTTTGGTTATAAGTCTTTGCCCAAAGTCACTTATGCTTGTGTCGTTATCTTTGCCAACAAGGCCATGTATTTTTAGATTTGGGAATAAATACAATTATAGAAGCAGCTGCCATAAGAAAACGGTTATCTTGTGCAAAACGGGTTTAAAAAACCTCTTGCCAGTTACTAATGGCAGCATCCTTTTAGTATTTGTGAATAAAAGACTCTGCCAGTTGGCCTTGTCTTAGGTCATCATTTATCATTTGATTGGTTGCCAAACTTCAAGAAGGCAAGTCTTAACTAACATCAGCCTGTAAGGGGGCAGATGCTGGGAGGAAAGGTCAAGCTATGAACATGTTATGTCCCCTACCGAGGTACAGGGATGACCAACCAATGAACCTGAAGGCGTGAGAGTGCAGTGTTGCTGAAAATTCTTTCATTGAGACTGATGGACAATGAATAATAGCCCTTCCAAAATATTTTTAGTTTCTAAAATGCGTAAATGGTAAAAAATGGACCGAAACACCAAGCTGTGTGCACAGTTTGTGAGCCAAAGCAATGACTGAACTGGATGGCCCAACCACGCAGTAAATTAAGTGACACTGTGGGGAAGTTGGAAGGGGAAATTGAGCTTCTCACGGTTCAGGTAAGACCTGTAACCTTTTCTTGTTGGTGGCAACAACAGGAAAAGGAATTCCTGTTGTGGCCTGTTGTGTATTTCATGTGCATTCCTCTCAAAAATAATGCTCACATTACATATTTAATAAACATATTTTGTAATGTTAGGAATTTAATCCATAGTGGTGGAATCCCCTGCAAAATAGGGGGCTGACAGTATTTCCTTTATTGTACCAAAAGTAAAGAAAAAGGTATCATTCAGCAGTCATGTACTCATACCATCACAAGTGGGCAGCGGGTGGCTCCAGAAGTGGTTCTTCTCACAAATCAGTGGTTCCTCGTGGCTCAGCCTATATCCTGGATCACACTGGTAGGACACTGTAGATCCAATGGACAAATCATGGCTAAGCCGCACGCCATACACTGGGATACCTGGATCCATGCAGGAGTATGTGTCCAATGTGACAACTGAAAAAAGAAAGAATCAGTTATTTCTTAAATATGCTAATATTGAGTGTACGTTTGTGCACTCACATTTTAATTGAGCTAATATTGGTTTTGTTTTTTATAGTCTTCATTGTTTACACTGTTTGTAATTAAAACAATGGTGATGATGCAACTTAATGTGTATGTGACTGTAGTACAATTAATTCTATTTTTGCAATAAATATGATTTCTGGGCTACATTCATAAAGAGTGTAGCCTAGAAATCCATTCTCTACCACCTGAGACCTTCAACCACGGAAAGTCTCAGGCGGCATACATAATGAAGACAAGTTGAGTTTTCCCAAAGCAAGACAGTTATCTTTATTTTGACTTTAATCTTTAAAAAAATATCATTTGTGACAAACAAAATACACATTTCAGACAATCACAAAGTCATATTTTTAATGTGATACGGTTGGGACTTGGTTGGGCACAAAAGAAAGAAGTTTTTGGCTCAGAGTTTGACTGCTCTGATGTTTGACAATTTCTTACTTGGTAACCTTGAAAGAGTTCTTTGTCTTGATGTTATGGAAGGTTTCGAGTTCATGTTATCTATTTTTGTTAAATTTAAGCAAGTTACCCACTAGAAGATCAAACGCTCAATGTTCTTGGTAGTGAGAATAGGACAGAGAAGTAGTTTCATGGGGACAGAGAATTGGGGGTATAACCTCAGAGAAACTGTACTTCCCTCTTTTCTATGCATACCTTGCTCTACTCTTCCTGGCCTTTAGAACTAAATGTTTTTTCTCCTGGTATACTACTAGAATAAGCTGATGTTATAGTGCAATTTCAGTCTCAATCTTCAGTGATGTGAACTGAAAACAGACTCCTCGGTTCTGAATGGTGAATTCAGGGCTGCTATCTGGATATTCTCTATCTGGATATTCTTTTCACTAAGTAGGTTTTCAGCATATGATGGCAACAATTATGAAGGCATTAACAGGTCATTGTTGGGTAAGAGTTTCTAATACAAAATCTTAATAATGCAGATACTGTATGATCATTTCTTAATTCTGTAATTTCACAAACCATGTTTGAGCATGTGATATTAAATCTTATGAATTTAATCATTTGCAATCATTTTGGAGTGCACCTGTAACCAATAACAGACTTTGAGAATTTCTGGAGCTGCTTGGGACACAATGACCACCACACATACTATTTTGTACTATATATATTTAAAAAAAACAATTGCTGATTCATGATATAAGCAAGCTGTATGTGCAACTAGCTATCACCTTATGTTTTCTTTATAGGGTGTCCTGGGTAGAATCCAATTATGCAAAGGTACATTACACCATGTGAAATGCATTGAAGAGGTAAGTAAAGTCTCACCCACAAGTGGTGCTGCAGTTTACGAGGTCCAGATTACAATCAGTTACATTAATAATCTCTTTGACGGTTCAGGATGTGTGATACCAGGGATCTTCCTTTGTACTACTAGACCTCTGTATATAATTTGTCATGTCCTCCTCCTCCAGTAATATTATTGTAGGAAAACACACATGGATTTAGCTGAACATTTTAGAGAAGTAAAACACTCCTTGATCACTTCTGGTGCTGCCCTCTAGGGTGCAGGAATTTGGTGGAGATCCATCCCAACCCCGTGTTTGTAAATTCTGCACCAAAAATACATCAGAGTAGATCTCATTTACCTACTGCATAGAATAATACAGTGTTTCTGTGCCTCACCATATTCAAAGCATACATACCTATTCTGTGAGACCAATTTCACAAATGAACTAAGATGGGTTTCCCCAAAGCATTTCTGCAATAAGATATGTCCTAAATTGCATTGGAAGAAGTTAATCTGATTTTACTGTTATTAATTTTCGATAGCCTCATCAACAAAAGAGAAATGCACTTGAGAGCGAAACATAATAAGACAAAGGGCACTTGTGGTCTGCTTTCAGTCAATAATACAGGCATAATAACAAACTCTGTCTTATGAATCACCCCTGAGTGACAAGGGTAATGGTGCTAGTGCAAACAATCATGAAAATAGATCACACTACATCCAGATTATTTTTCTATTTGATATTTCAAACCCTATCACTCCATGCATAATGATGGGGAAACAAAATTGTCTGTCACCCCTGTGAACAGGAAGACTTTACCCAGATGGTGGTTACTCGGACTATTCAGAATTCTGAGTCTTAGAGCTCAGAGCAGTTCTCTTCCCTCACCTAGATTTTCTAAGGCAGTCTGTGTACTTGAAGCTAACATTCACCCACAAGCTTGTATCTTTAAACTCAGGTCAACTGTTGCACCTCGAGGGACAGTAAAGTGCAAGTACACATTCAGCTACTCAAACTGTGAATCTGAGAACTGGAGTTTGGGGGAAGTCCATATCTCAGCCAAAGGTCCAGAGAGAATTGTCATCATAAAATGAGAAAAAAATTGTCTAATGTAGTAAGTTTACAATAATATATTACGCGTGAACTCTTTTCCTTTTACCTTCAAGTCAAGTTAATTTTATTTATACATTGCCAAACCACAATAGAAGTTATGTCAGGGCACTTTCCATAGTAAGCAAGTCTAGATTTAAGTGTCAGGGTTTGTCACATTAACATTATGCAGACAGACTTATATTGAACCAGGAGTAACTTCCTAAATGCTTGCAAATAATGGTTTTAAAACAATGGTTCACATACAATGATTCTGAGAAATACCCTTAATAATTAACATAATTGGTATTGGTAATAACATAAGATCCAAAATAGTATTGACCTCAGTCTCTGAAATAAAACATGTTTAAAATGATGCACTCTTGATTTTTTAAACCTGCACCTAAGCAGCTCTTTTATTATGAAGTGTAATTGAATCTCATTCAGGTAAGGGTTTATAATAATCTACCTGAAACAGGCCCTCAGCACAGGTTTGGCCCTGATGCATAGTTTAAGGCTCATTCTAAACCTTGCAAGAACGGCAAGCCTATCTAAATTTGTAATGCTTATTTTTTTCTTTCCTTTATTTGAAACACCCAATTAAAAGTAATACAGTATTTTGAATTCATAACTCAGTGACTTTAATGTTTTGCAGTTCATACAGGAAATATAAGTGTACAGGTACTCTCACCTTCATAGAAGATCTTGAAGCCACTATTTGATCGACTGTTATCGGTGGTGAAAAGCAGATACAGGGTGTTGCTGCTACTAAACAGGAACTGAGGAACCTGGGTTCCATTGAATGACCCGATCAGAGGGGAGAGCAGGTTGGGGCCATCATGCACTTCCAGAAAGTCATAACTGAGCTCAGTTTGAAACCTGACAAATAAAGAGAAAAGAACAAGAAAAAGGTGGAGTAGACAATTATTTGTATTAAAAAGAACTCAGATTAGTCAGTTTAAAGTCATTTAGCCTTCATCTGTCCAGAGAAAACATTCTACTTTTGGGGTGGTAAATGAGAAGAAATAGCTTGCATAGAAAGCATTCTAATTATTGCAATAGTATAAGGTCAATGAATTCATGGTCACCTTCAAGACGTTACATCAATAAAGTGACATTAATAGAGACTTCCAATATCACTATCAATACTGCATTTTCAACAAGAGAAATTGTATGCCTCTCAATGTTATGCATTCAAAGAGCTTGAAAAAGGAGCATATTACCTCAAATATAACGCCACAGAAAACTGCATAAATTATGCATATTAAAACTGGGACATTTAAAGTAAAAGAGGGGCAGAAGATTTGGACTCATCTTACAAAAAACATAAAGAGTGAAGCTATTTGTTCCTTTACAAAGGAGTGTGTCAAAGCACTAAGAAAGTAATATAAAATATGAACATTAGTTTCATTTTTTAATGTTAAGAAATACATTTTACATCATTTATTTAACTACAGTTCTCTAAAGAAGCGAAGAGGAGCCAACACAAGAAATAAAGAATTAGAGACGTTCAACATTTTTGCAAAGTAGATTCATGTCTCCAACTTCATCTGACTTTCTATTGTTAAGTCATAGGCTTCCAGGGCCAAGGGGACGGTATATGCATGAATTCAAATGTTGTGGGTGTATACCATTTATATATGAGCGGGTCTTTGTGTGTATTGGAAATATAGGATGGTAGTCACAAAAAGCAAAGGATCTGGACATGTAGACTTAAGGCATTGTGTGCTCTTAGATTTTATTTGTGTCTTGTGTGTCCATGTATGTGTGTGTATCTTTGTTTGCACGGCTGAGTTGTTGCAGCACTGTCATACAGACCTGTCAAAGCTGATTTTGATGGAGCGTCCCAGCTCGGCCTCAATGACCCACTCACAACTCAGGGAGTCTTTGTAGTAGCCTGGCCACCCCGGGGAGAGGATGACACCAGACGGCCCTGAATAGTGGCCTCCACAAGGAGCTAGAGGACCAGAGAAGTGGAAGAATGGCAGGAGGCATAGGGAGGATAAAGATAGAAGATATGTATACATAGTAGAGTAGGGGATGTTCGAAAGAGCACAAGTATGGAGCAGGGAAGAAGAGGGGAGGGTAATAGATGTAGAAGAAAAGTTGTTGTTTTTCTCAATATGAAAAAAGAAATGAGTTACCAAAGTGAGTTACATAGACATCTTAAAAATAATACAGCTGATAAATGTAGCCCAGTTTGGCTGGAGTGTGTGTTCTACACAAGCTACTCATTTTTTTTAAACCAAAATTCTTATCTTGTCTTTATCTCTCTTCCTAACCGATCTGCCCCAAATCCACACAATTATCTGCTGTTTAATTTCTGTACCTTCACATTTTGGAATGAGTCCACTCCACATCACCTTGCCTTCTTCCAGATGGCATGTGATGGTGTCAGCTCCCTGTGTCTTTATAAAGCCCTCTTCACAGACCACAGAGATGGAGCTTCCCAGTTGGAAACTGTCCCCGAAGCGCCGGGCATTCAATGGTATGCCAGGGTCAGGGCACTCATTATGCCCAAAAGCTATTAATGAGAAGAAAGAGAATAATATATAGACATATGAAAATCCCTCTTGTGTGAATGAGGAATGGGGTCTTTGAGGAGCCAGATGATGAGTGATACTGTCTATGGGGGGCGGGCTAACGGAGGTAATTAAAAAAAATGCATTAGGAACAAGGCTTTACACACTGCACTTATCCGAGGGCTAAACACATTCCTATAACCTTCCTAGCCCCAGGCTAAGATGGTTTCACACACACAACACACTGGCACATTCAACAGTGGGTAAAACCAGGGTAAGACCTGAGTCTGTGGGTATTTCCCCTGAAAAAGTGATTAAACACAGGGCTAATAGGTGCCTGTTTCAAACAGGACTAAATTATCCCAGAGTCAATTCTTAGCCCTGGGCCAATGTGTAGTGTGAAAATCCCTGTCCCTGTAGCATTTTTGCTGAAACCTCAGGCAGTCATTTTTAAAAGAACAAAAAGAATAGTATGGTTTGTGACTCGGAACATGCACAGTCACACTAATTACAGGTGCATTTGAACTTCATAACCTCCTTTATTATGAATAAAACATGAGATGTAATTTCAGATGAGAAAAGACTGCAGCACACTGATTGATTTGCAGCCTTTAATAGTGCAAACAGACCCACGTTTCGAGACTACTGTCAGAGTCAAGGGCTGCAAATCAATCAGTGTGCTCCAGTCTCCAGTACATTGCTGGAAGACGCCCAGAGAACCCGTTTCTAATAAGATGTAATTTGTTTGCACTTTTAATATCATCTCTAAAGATATGAGACATGTCCTTTTTTAATAGTTTGTAGGTTGGTGTTTTAGGAGCTTAGTTGGTCATGATATTTGATTCTATTTGCATTTATTGTCCAATATATGCTGTACTCTGATTTAATACTTGTCTGAAATAAATTGATTAAACAGTCAGCAGACATTCTTACTGCTATATGTGATGTTGAATCCTCTCCCAGACATAGAGTGATCAGCCTGAAACTCCAGCTGCAGCACATTACTATTGGACGTCAGGTGAGAAGGAACTTCGGCTCCTGAGAAACGTCCTAGTATTGTGGCACCTGACTGGTCCCCATCTTTGATAGTGAGGAAGTCATAGGGTGGCTCCAGGTCAAAGTCATTGAAGGCCAGATGGATTCTGGAGCCAGGCTCTGAGATAATCAACCATACACAGTTGAGGTTGTTCCCATAACCTTCTGGGTAGTCAGGGGATAACACCGTCCCCATAGGAGCAGTGAAGTTGGAGAAACAGGGGACTGTGAGAGAGGGAAGACATAGAGGTTTGGGTGAGGCTGTTAGCTTGACAGCAACTCTCTCTGGTCACAAGACAGCCTGCACTGCATTGCATTGTAGATTATGCTATGACAAGAACAGATCAGCATAGAACAATGTCAGTGCTGTATGACTAACCACCTAACTAAGGATACAGCATTGCTTCTATGGGTGGCAAGTAGTTGGAGAAACATGAGCCATAGTTGGATGAAACAAAGTTAGTGCACAAAAATATAGACACATCGATACAGGCACACAAGAATTCTGCACACTGTCCCAATGGACACAGTTAACTTTGAGAAAGAGAGGAATGGAATTGTGTTAGGGATATGGGTTAGGAATGGTGAAACACACAGGAGGGATTTGGGCTGTCTTGAGAAAGGACAGTGCACAATATAATGCAGCTTTTCTTTCAGTGGAGTTTGTTACTGTATGTACCCTGCTTTCTTTTCTTCTTTCAAATTAATAGCAACATAACAAGCCAACCATATGCTATCAATTTGCCATTTCACATTATGTGTATTATTGTTCACACATACAGAGCACTGCATGGTCATTTAACAACACAGTAATTAATCCTCCAATAGCTTAGTGTCATAGTGAACTTTCCAAGCACATAAGTAATTGCTTCATTTACTGTTATAAAAAAAAAAAACACATATTGGACTCACATATGCAGATGGGGATATTAGCAGACCACTGATTGTTGTTCTGGCAGGTTATCATCCTCTCTCCGATGAGCTCAAATCCAAACTGGCATTCAAAGCGTAGAACATCTCCATTTAAAAAGCCACTACCCTCTTGGTAGCCATACAGTGGGGTACCGGGGTCACCACAACTCTCTTTGTCAATTTCTGTGGGTAAGGGGGGAAGGAGGAGGCAAGGATGGAAATGGGAGAGGAAGGAATATGGGAACAAGTAGAGGATTAATTCAAGCCAAGTACGTCACTTTGAGGTATTTTTGCAATCATTTTTAAACATTATCTGTAAAGGTCCAGGTGAAGAGTTTTTTTTTTTTTTTTTTTTTTTTTTTTAAATCGAGAGAGAGACCGTCACAAGGACAGAAATGCAGACAGGAAAATTGACTCACTGCTTTACTGATCGAGACAGCTACAGACATAGAAAGGAATTCAGACATAGAGAGATGGTATCACCACTTAACTATGTACCTTTATAGTTGATCTTGAAGCCGATCGAGCCGACACTCTCATCAGACTGGAGATGAAGCCACATCTGATGGGACATGCTGACAATCAGGTCAGGGACAAAGCTCCCAGTCAATCTGCAGACAGGCAAGAAAAATCATTACACAGACAAAACATTCATATATACATTATACAGTTGCATAATATTTATTATCAGATAAATTTCAACGAAGTAAACAAAATCATGCAGTCACTGAATTTATACAATGGTTTTATACTATATATATATATATATATATACATATACACACACATTATACATTAATACATGATGTATTATTCAATTATTCAATGAATTACTTACACTTGTATTATTGTTTTAGAATCACCTACTTCCCCTCCATCTCCAATTGTAAGTGAATCGTATCCAATCTCCAAGTCAAACTCCTCAAAGTTGATTTGAATAACCTGTAATATGTATAAGTATATGACATGTTTACAATCTGTCCTTTTATGAGTTTTAACATGCAGCATGGAAGTGCTTATAATCTCATAAATGCTTACAGTGATATTTTGTACCATTCTTTGAAGACATTGTCACATAAATATATAAAATATATACATACTCTATTTAGTAATGTTTTACATATTCTTACTGTATATATACAAACAAAAAATCTCCACTATGCATCCCTGAATGTCATTGCATTTACACCTGATTGTACCAAAGAGGTTCAAATGAACATCTAGTATTCATTTATATAAGAAAGTCCTCTAGATGAGTAGTGATTAAAATTTCATTTAACTTTTATGATCAAATAACCCACAATCACATTGATATAAATGCATAACATAGCTGCTCATTCCCATACATTTCATTTAGAGAGAGTGTGTGCAGACAAGTGTAAGTAGAGAAAGTTTACCAATTGTAATGTCCTTTTGCCAGCGGACAGCAGCATTTTTGATCAAACAATGCTGTTAAAACCTAAGAATATCACAAAACTAAGAATATCACAAATAGCTGCATGGTATATCAATAGCTGCATAGTATGTATATATATATTCTGGTATTTTCATGAAATATGTGGACTCTCTTCCATAAAATTCAAAGAGACAATGGCATCAAAAGAAAATTAAAGGCACAAAACTCAACTCATAAAGTGTTTGACTGTTTATTGTATAAGGCTTTGATAAATAGTGCATGTCCATGCTGCACAACCTGCAAACAAAGGACACCACAAACATCTTTTAAAGCAATATAATGTAGAAGCTGACAGCAGCATCTCTTCACATTACATTATAGCACAAATCAAATGCTACAACCAATCATGATGAGCGAGGCAAATGTAGGAGTCCAAAATTTGTATTTGCTGTCCGGGTTCACCATCTACAAATTGTTGCCACCTGTCACTGGCTTATTTTTTTCCCTTAATAGATGCACTTAAAACAAACAATGACATATTCACTGATCAAACAGGCAACAGATTCCTACACTTATAAAAAACATGTCAAATTGAGTCGACTGCAGAGTCATTACACAATAAAGCCATATTTTCCACATGCCTACATGGATGGTGATGAAGAAAAGGATATTATGATGACATGGTTGTTACAACTTAATGACAAACATATGATGACTGTTTGCTCCTCCTTAGCAACACTCTCTCTAGCCATAGGGGGGACAATGCTTCCACAACATCAATTTATACCAGCCTTATTACAATGCATGAATAATTACAAAAATCACACTGATGGAACAACTTTCAGTGCCAGGTCTACAGCATGTTTGCCTTGCAGAGTGAGTGGCAGGCTTTGGCACTTGCCAGTCCTAGTGAGTTCTGAATGATTGTGGTTTGTTAGTTATTGTTCAGTAGCAAAACAGAACTAAACAGACACCCATGTGTATGTGACTCACTGGATAGAATATCAACAGAAAGTCAGATTTTATGTAGGAGGGCATTAATGACCATTAGCAAAACAGCTTTGACCTCATCACATTGAGGAGAAGCTAGTCTCATTTAATCATTATTTCTTTCAATTTCTGTTACCCCAGATGAATGAAGAGAATTGCTCAACTGCTAACAGCCGCGGTCAAACTGATATTCTAGTGAGAATTAAAATGCAATCCACTGAAGCCATGTACATTAATGAGGGATAGTTCCGATCAACATAAGTCAAAATATATGCATATTATATGTAACCTTTTCCCACCATGAAAAATATAGATGCAGGCATAAATTTGTATCTAGATAGGGCATGCCTGGACAAATGCTGTAAAATGCAGGGAGGAAGAGATTTCTAATAAGGTGAGGGTTCACTCACAAGGGAACAGGATACAATTGTTCATTTGTGACTGTGATTTTCTAAATTATAAGGGACTGCTGATTACACTTGTTCATAAAAAAACAAATATGCAATACAATGGAGAGACAGAATGCTTGGGATAAATGTTTTCTAGTGCTGATTTTGGTCTGTGAAACTAGTGAAACACAATATGAGAAAGATGTGTTAGGATCTAAAGATCGGATACTGGTGAGTAGCGATGTAATAGATTGTGTATTCGTCCCAAACCATTTCGGCAGAGGATGTTTGGGTCGGAAGATGTCACAAACAATTACTGTCAAAATATTTCAATAATCACTTACTCTGACATACACTAATAATTCGAGGGTGCAAATTGCACTCTGAACTACCCGTCCCCCTCCTCTCTCTGTGACAATCCACTTTTCCACATTTGAGTGAAGCCTTTCAGGAATAACAATAAGTTAAGATAAATTATTATTATTATATATATATATATATATATATATATATATATATATATATATATATATATATATATATATATATATATATATATATATATATATATATATATATATATATATGGCTTCAATTGAGCAGTCTGCAAACAAATGGATAAAGGTGGCATTCTGTGTCATGAAGTCTTTTGTCAAACTACAGCAGTGCTGCAGGTGGATCCAAGGAAAACTCATGGATGTATGGAATATGGTGACAGCACTGCTTCTTCTAACAGTCACAGAGGTCTCTTTACCATGAACGAACATGTGTGCACACACACGCGCGCACACTCACTATAGACTCTTTTTACAGCGGACATTTTTACTTGTCAAAGCAGGAAAAGCGCAGGTGGAATTAACAACTTTAATGATGTGTCTATTCCATTCAGGTGAGCCAGTTTCAGTGCTCTGGTGTTGATCATGCTCAATTACAGACATAAACTACTGGTAACATTGATGTAATTCAGCCATTGTTAATGTCATCAGATACACCTGCACGTTTCCTGCTTTGACAAATCAAAATGGATGATGTGAAAGGGTCTATTGCAAGTCTGTCTGTCTGTCCTGGAAGAGGTTATCCCTCCTTGTTGCTCTTTCTCAGATTTCCTCCATTTTTTTCCACATTAAAAGGGTTTTTTAGGGAGTTTTTCTTTAGCCGATTGAGGGTCTAAGAACAGGGGATGTTGTATTGCTGTACAAAATGTGAGGTCCCCTGAGGCTAATCTGTGATTTTGGGCTATACAAATAAACTTGACTTGACTTGACAGACCTTACTGCTGCCTCATATGAGATCCTCCAGGCTCAGCACTCTCACTCTAGAAAGTCTCAACATTAGACTCGTAAAATGAGATACGGGCTCCTTTCATTTCACCTATACTTTTCCCTACCAATCATAAAAAATACGGCGCTTACCTTAAAGGCACAGTTATTGTCCGTCCCGACTGGGTTTTTATTATTTTCTTTAATATATATTCAAAACTGATTTTTGAAAGGAATAAGAGTCACAGGCATGATACAACATCCTTTTTATTGAAAGATTATTCAATATTTAAAAAAACAAACAGCCCATTTGGATGGACAACACTTTGGCTTTAAGGCAAAATGAAAGAAGCCTTTATCTCATTTTAAGGTGGTTACTTTGACTTTAATGAGATTAACATTACTGCTGCATTTACTTCACTTTCATTTGTGAGGATTTGAAACCCTCAATTTCTATCATTCTGAATTGTGCCGTTTTAATCAGGAAACAGTTGAAATGATAATAATTTGTTCTCCACTCCAGACTTTTCTTCTGCTGATTTTAATTATTCACCAACGTTCACTGTTATTGTTGTTAACCGATAATACAGTTTTTCAGACAAGACATTTTTTCTCTTTTTTCAGTTTATTTTGTATTTTTTCAATTAATCTTCCACACCCCTGCATCATTTTTGCAATAAGAAGCTACTCTTTTCATGTCAGTCTTAATAGGTTGCATCTTTTCACAAAAAAGGAGCTTATATACATAACCTTATCAGAGCTGAATTTAATGTTTGATGGTTTTCATGGGCATTTACATTTCAAGGGTTGTAAATCTAATTCTCCAAACAAATTGTAGCATGAAATTGTAAATCTTTAATAAATACATTGTAATTTACCAACAAAAAAACTGTGGTTTGCCCTTATTATTTATGTCATAATTAGATCAATCATATTGAAGCACCAGTGTGTAAGCAGCAAGTTGTTGGAATAGGTGCTAGAGATGGAGCTAGATTCAACTATTTTTATATAGTTAGGCCATAAATCATCATAAAATTGCCATCAGCAGGTGTCCTGACACCTTTCCAGAAACAGAAATGTTGTTTTTCTTTTCCACTGCAGCACAACTAAACAGTTTCAGTAATAGTCAAAACATTATTTCATAACTTTCCTTTTTTCCCGCTGTACCAAACTGTGGCCCCAAATGTGAAGTACATAGAGAACTGTGAATTTTGTCTATAATTAAACTCCTACTGGTGAGATTTTGCATAACAAAAGTAGCTGCTTGTTTCCATGAGACTTGATCAAGCGTAATACACATTAAAGATGCATCCAAAACTAGAAAAAGCTTGAGACCTACTTGTTGTACTCCACCTACCTTGTTTGGATCACTGGCAGTGATGATCCACACACACTGAGAGTTACTCTCATACTGGATAGGAAAGTTAGGGGATGTAAAAGTGCCAGATGGTCCCTGTAGATTCGACCCACACGTTTTCACTGCAACAGCATAAGAGGAAACAAAGTGACATTAGCTAGGCACATTAAGCTGAAAGCCAGGTTAAAAATATATTTTTATGCACATAATCATCATTATAACTACACCTAAAATTCAGTCTGAAAAGTGTTAACTTTACAATAAATACTGATGACAACAGAAAGCAGAATAATAACTCTTTCATATGACAGGAGGGTAATATATTGTTTGCACAAGTAGAGAGAGAGAATCTATTAGCTTAGTTTTCATTAATCAAATTCTAAATGGTGCTCCAGGTATTATGAGCAAGCAGAGCATTTTGGGATGGAAAAGTAGAGTGCTGCAGCAGTGCCGTTCATACATAATTAACAGAAATGAACTTTGCTGTATCTGCATAGAGCCTATATCCAGAGGCACTGCCTTAATCAAACGGTTTTATTAGCTCTTGTGTAGCCTCACTCACCCTTGCAGACGGGTCTGTGGTCGCTCCAAGCAGCAAAGACTTCGGCTACGCGCTGGCAGGTAATCGTTTTGGAACCTTGCAGCACATGGTCTTCATCACAGGTAAACTGAGCAGTTGCGCCAATGCTGAGACGATAACAAATACCATTAACATCTGAAAAAGCAATCAATTCCTTAAAAATGACTCCTAATGAAATATCACATTTATTATTTATATCATGCCATTTATTACAAATGTATATGGCACTGTGCCTCCATATCTCAAATTCTACTCGTTTACACTACTAGTTTATTCATTAAATGTCATCATTCCCCACACTTACACAATTTACAAATGTCCCAGTTAAACATAACAAACCATAATTCCCTTTAATGCACTGAGCATTCTTTTAACACAGACTGGAGAAACACAGTAATTACGCTTATTTTCATAAAGGACATGTTTCAAATTAAAACACACATACATCCATATACTTGAAAGTGGACTTAACTGTGAAAGGCAACGATCTCTGCAATGACAGGCTCATTTTTTTTACTAGAAAGGGTTTCTAAAGCTGCATGAGCTCACTGTGTACTATTCTGCACAAGGTATAAGACAATAATCTAATCATATTTCTCTATCTGCTTATATATTTTTGGAAAAAAACATTTTTGTTTTCCTCTATTGAAATTATAATATGCTTTGTGTTTGCTGAATAGGTTTGGTTCATGAAAAATGAGATACAATAGACTTTCCTCCACAATAGTAACAAGACAACTCTTTCTAACTCAGACAAATAGATAAAACATTTTATATACAAAGTTATATAACAAAATTAAAAAACAAAACTACAGGTTGCCATAATTAGGTGGGACAGGGATCATGTGCTTTCAGATTTAATTTACTTAATAGGACTTAATAGTAATACATGGAATATGCTGCAAGTCATCATACTAAAATTGGATAGAGAGCACGTTGTTCCTTCACGTACCTGCGGGACTAACTTACCTGAAGTCAGAGCCAATCCGTTTACCGTTCTCTGGCTCCCCCGGGTCAGGGCAGTAATTGGACACCTGTTTGATTCCTCCTTCATTCACTGAGTGAGAAAGAGAAGGACCAAGAACAATATGAGAGAGACACTTAACTGTCAAAACACCCACTGCGGTGAAAAGCTCTTGAAAAGTAGATAACGCCACCTGCTTGAATGTTCAACAGTAATGTTTGGTAAAATAATTTAGTTCCAGGAATCTCATAGTAACACAAAATAGATCATATTTCAATCTCACAGTTTCAACTGATAGTTTCAGTAGTCGGCAGTGTGGTTGTGAATACGCACTTGTGTTTTGTGATATCAGAGTAAGTGCCAAGGGTAAATGCAACTCTCTTACCTGAGCAAGACGAAATAGCTGGGAAATATATATGTGCCCAAAAGCAACTAAGAGGATTAAATAACCTTCAACTATCAAATACGGCCGCTACAATAATGACTCAGAGAGACTCTCCATTCATAACAGTAGTACATTAATAAAGCTTTGTAGATAGGGTTACAGGTAGTCTAGACTTTACTTTAATAGAAAAGTAAAGAGCTGACTTGGAAGCAGGAAAATAGTTCAATGTTTGTTCTGTATTCTGACTTTTAACGGGTTCATCTCCCCCTCACATTATGATCCGTGGATCAAAGGCCGCAAGCACTGGAAATTAAACTCATGAAATATGTAGAGAATAATTATCTCTAAGGTTTTTTGTAAATTTTGCAATACATCATCCTTTAAAACACACACAAAGTTGTTTCTGTTGTCTGGAATGTGAGAAGCATGTGTTCTATATTTTTTCAGGAAGTTCATTAGCTTTGAAGTTAAGTGTTAGGGGTTATAATGCAGTTACGGGTTCAATTATATGCAACAAATCCACAAGGCATATGAAGAATCTCTTCTTAGTCTTTTAAATTATATACAGTATTGTCTCGTAGCAGAGATTACAACCCTCTGAATTATTCATACCTCCCTGAATGCTGAATCTCTGACGAATAAGGCAATAAAGATTACAACCTGTTATCACTGAAATGTTTATCACAATGTGGAGTTAAAGGGAAGTGTGTACTACATTTATGTTATGTCGGCGCTCTGCAAGCAATTAGAATGCATTCAATACAGTCCAAAGTACATATATCATCTGAGGAGCAAGTGGTCACTCAGCCTTGATTACTGCCATGTGTGTAGATCACACAGTGCATTAAAATAAGCCAATCTGGTGTATGACTGAAACTGAATGAAACAAGGGGTGTTTTGTACAACTTAAACTAATCAAATTTGGTATTTGCTGCAATATACAAAACTAGATTTGATGTAGTTGAGTTAATTTCTGTCAGGACAGGTAGTCCAGGGACAACGGGAGAAATAAGTCATCCGAAAGAAAAAGAGACTGCACTTCTGCCAAATCTAGTACTGTAGCTTAATTCCTTCACCAAATGATGCAGCAAAAAAAGAGACAAGAAAGAAACAAAGACCCAGAACGCAAGCTCTACGTAAACAAAAAGTCCAAACAATGAGAACAGTTGCATAAGAAAAATAAAAGACTTACTCAAAGACAGTTTGTTAGTGTTGTCCTTTCCTGGCAATAATTTTACCCCTCTGGATTTAAGCTCTCCAGAGCTTTTCACTGGTCGAGAGCAATAGAAAGAGTTCATTAGATAAAAGAAGTTACAGTATTAGATGTGAGAAGATACAGTACAAATGTTTCTTTCTCTGGATAATACTTATAAGTCCTATGAAGAACATCAAAATGTAATTGCTACTGGTTGTGCATCATTTTTCAAAGGAAATGAGTCCAGTGGCTCTGATGCATTCTTAAGAGTTGCAATAGCTATTCCATAAAATCTAAATGAGTTTTTCATGTGTGTCAGTTCATTCTGTATAACTCACATATTAAACAGTGAATCTAAATTGATTGGAAGGAGCAGATTTAATGTTTATAGCTTATAAGGGGGAAATACCACGCAGAATCAAAGAGCAGAAAAGACTGCGATGCTAAATAACGTAAGACTAATTAAAAACAGCGGGGGCCAGATTGCACACAAAAGCCAGGTGATGCAAGCGGCTGTCATAAGTTTGAAGTATCAGTAGAATAGCCGTAAGCAATGAGAATAGCTAGTAAGCAAAAGAAAGGCTGAGTTTGAAAACATTGATCTTCTCTCTGAACTATGTGTTAAGTCAACTTGTTAATTCAAGCTGCTACAAACACAATTTGGAGGCATATAAATAAAACCTCAGAGTACACGTGTTTGCTTAAAAAATGTCTGCCCTTTGCATAATAAACAACAAGCATATAATGTACAACAATGTGCTGCATTAGTGTTTTTTTTTATGCAATTGATTTTTGATTTTTGATTTACAGTGAGTTCCCCCACGTGCATGTACATGAAAGTTTTTATTAGAACTGATTTTGGTGAAGTTGCAAGTTTCACATCTGGCTTGGGGCCAGGCTATGAGACTCTATGGTGTACTTTACTATATGGAGCATATACACTCACTTTAAAGTCATGCCAGAGAACAATGTCAGGGTAATGGATTATTGAGTTGCCTGAGAAGAATTGTATAGGGGGGAAACAGTATATAAAGTACTTTATCTCTCAAATATTTGATTAACAAGGCCCTTTGAAGTCAATGGTTTGAAGCAGAAAAGGCCTCCATGCCCTCTACAACAGGGATATTAATCAAACTGATTAATATTCAGTTAACAAAGATCAAAAACATGTTTTGTAATTAGAGTGTGTTTTCCTACGATGATCCCTTTTCATTCAAGTAGGGGCCCCTCTATTACGACGTGCAAATTAAGTAATCAGGTCTTACCTTGATACTGCGCCCTGAAGCCTTTGTGGCGGTGGTTGCTCTCTGTCACAAAATGTAGCCGTAGCCAGTTTTTGTTGCTGATGATGGGTGCTGGAATATTCATTCCAGTTAGCCTGAGCCACATGAAAGAAAAAAAAAGTAGTCATGTAGTCATGGATTCTTCCATTTCTACAGTGTTTGTCATATGTAGAATTAAACAGGGCCCGTATAATGAAAACTTTGCCCCTCAAATGCTGGGCAAAAAAAAAGAAAAAATGTACTTTGTTTCTGCAGGTACTAGTGTTTGTATTTCTGTTTGCATACATACAAATGTGTGTGTGTGTGTGTGTGAGAGAGAGATAGTGTGTCGGTGTCAGAGGACAAATAATGACAAACAAAAGAGGAAAATGTTGGTTTTATATATGTGCAGATGTGTGTCGTGTTTATTAGTTCTTGCCTGTGTGGCTCAGTCTCTGTGTTGAGAATACATCGGTCTTACTTTCTGTATCTGTATTTTAGATCAGGCATTTTATTCAGCTTGTGGCCGCAGCATCAGGGATGCTTTATAATCGTAGAGATTTAAAGCTGCCAGGGGCCTTCTCATTTGTCTGGCTAACCAGTTCTAGGTTTTTGCTTTTTTTTCCCATTGCCTTGTGAATCCTGCATCGTGCCCTGTCTTGCCACAGTCAACAGTGCACAATGCCATTCTTGCTATTAAATAGAGGCTTGGGACAGTCTGGAAAAGACCACGATGCAGTTGAGCTCATGTGTTCATAAATTGGCTCAGTGGCAGATAAGAGAACAAGAACAATGTGCCGAATCGTTTTTTGGTGCCCACACATGTGGATGTCAGTCTTATTGTGTGTCTAAAAGTGTGTGTACTCATGTGTTCTATGTAATGTCTTTGGCATTTATTGCCGAGCCACCTAAGGTGCAAAGAGCCAAAAGCATAATGAAAGAAATGAAAGTGTCATTATGGGGGAAAGAGAGAGAGAGGAAGAGAGTGATGGAGAGAAACACAGAGGACAGGGTAACTTTTTCCCTTCGGTGGCTCCTGCAGATTTAAGAAATGCATTAGTAAGTCTACTCAACATTTAAAACATTTAACATTCACCATTATTACCTCAGAGAGTAAAACATCCATCAGGCTGTCTCATATCTTATTTTTATTTCATTAGCAAACTAAATGTAATTTATGAATGCTGAAATTTTTAATCCAAATTATCCATCACATGGGGAGATAATGGTGGTTCCTAGGGGGAGTTAAAAAAGGTAATTGGTTTTC
The DNA here is from genome assembly GCA_030544235.1 of Lepturacanthus savala. Lineage (NCBI taxonomy): Eukaryota > Metazoa > Chordata > Actinopteri > Scombriformes > Trichiuridae > Lepturacanthus > Lepturacanthus savala. Next base: position 7,719,922 of record CM060467.1, read on the forward strand.
ACACAAAAGTTGACCTTTTCCCCCATTGCATCATTGATAAATGCTAATGACATCAATATACGGACAGAATGAAGAAGAGCAGCCTTCAGGAAGCTGAACTATTTAGAGTGCTGCCTCCATATTTCTTGTAGAGCAAACTGAAAATTATCACAAGATGTCTGCTAGAAGTCTAAAAGAAAATGGATGGCAACAATAAAGCAGTACCCCATCCAGAAGTTGCACAGATCCTCCAGGCTGCACAGGAGTGATGTTCCAAATTTAAGACCAGTGGAGGTGAATATACTGGTGTCACAACTGCAACGTATGGCAGAGGAAGTGAAACATGATCTGCCATCAACAGTAAATAAAGGCTTAATTACACCTCACAGAGAAGCTACTCTGACGGGTTTATTTGTATCAATGTGCAGTAACCCATTCCATCCATTTATACAATAACAGTCAGCCTGCAGAGTCTACCAGTCGCCCTGCTACACCTACAGCAATATACCAACAAGCGTAACATCACAATGTGGGTACATTTGAAGAAGTATGAAATGTGCTGTGATAGAATTTCTGGGTCATCTGGTTCGTGCAGCTGAAAGTCAATGTCAGGGTATGATTCTCAGCTGCTGTACTCCTAGTTAGGACAGATGAACACAAATCTGCTCACAAGCTGGAAGGCAGCAGAGAAGGATGACTTACAACATTTGACGGGACCTGAGAAATTGATGACTTGCGTGACAACATTTTCTCATGTTTTGTTTAAAGATGATATTGCAGTAAATCTCCACAACTAAGTACTGAGATGATAATGCACATCAAGGAATATGTGCTATCGCTTAGAAGAGAAAATGACCTGGGTTATATATTTTTTTGTACCATTTTGTTTTAAGTAGTCCTTGAGTGTCCAGAATGTGATAAAATTTTGAGCAGCAGCCAAATGGCGGTACAAAATAATTCAGGGCTACTTCACAGGACTTCTGTGCACATCACTGGTTCTCATCAATGTCATGGAAATAAATAAATTACTTGTGAAAAGTGGGCCACCCAGTCTCCTTAAGAAAAAGATAACAACAAGGAAGTGCTGCTGAGAAAGGGAAAATGGAAATTTGGAAAAATGGATTCCTCACTTAATGCACTGTTATTTTATCTCCCCAGACTCAGTCAAGCTGTCCATCGGTTCCCTCATAGATATGCAATACGGCTTTACAGAAATTACTTCTTGGCATGAATGCAGTGTTTTTATATACTTGCTTCATATCATCGATTTGGGATGTCTCATGAACTAATTGTGACAGATTCTGAGGCACATTAGAGAGTTCTCATATAATTCTCTGAGTAAAATGTGCCTGATTTGATACGAAGAAGAGCTGACAGGAGCATGGCAATCTCATCAAAATACCAGCGTAATGAGTCCCAATGTGCAGGTACTGTGGCCAAACGTGGCCTCTAGGCCAGAGCGATAAGTTGAAATCTCTGGCATCTTGACTCCCTCTACCACAGAGAGATAGGTTATATGGTGCACCTCCGGATAATGAGCGATCAATTCAAATTTGTCAGAAAGGATTGGGTCAGCTGACAAATTATTTTTCTCCCACACGTGTTCTCTAAAAACTGACAAGAGGGAGTACTTGACCTAAAGAATATTTTATATTTCATGTCATTGATCGCTACCTTTCCTCAAGTTACTCTCACATCAGAGACTGTTGAGGAGATGTACTTGATGAACCAGCGAGCCGCTTTCTGTATACCCAATAGCTCCTTGTATTAATTGCCCTGGTGAATTACATGGGTCAGCAGCCAATTCACAGTCCTTCAATTAAACATTGCATTCCCTTCGGCCTGACCAGAGTTGAGAATAGATTTTGGAGACATTTTTATAGGTTATATGTCTTGGTAGATCAATAATAAATCCCAGAGAGAACAAAGTGAATCAAAAACACATGGTAATTTAACCAAAGTTGGTAATTTAGCTTCAGCAAACCTCATGTGCTCAACCTGCTTTTAATATTGTAATCTTCCAGCCATTAAGTCACGAAGATTGAAATAGGATTGTTCATATTCAGTGACGCAAGCAAAATATTGCCAGGAATACATTAAACTCTGCATTTTCACAATGACTGTAAAAAGCATTAATAGCAGCTGATTAGTCAAATTTGAAAACAAGATAATAGAAAGATAAAGTGTTAAGTTTGGAAAAAATAAATAGATTTCTGATAAAATTTCATGGAAGAACCCCCCCAAAAAGTGGACCATATAACTGAAAAGCCTTTCATGTTTTTATGTTATTTCCAAATTTGAAATAATGAGTGACGTGTAATTTACAGCTTGTTGTTTTTGCCCTTTGTGAACGGAGCTGTACAATCATATTAAAGGTCAGAAGAATAACAAAGAACCGTTGGCTTTGGTCTAGCCAGACTTCAACGTTGTATTTTGTCAAATGAAACTGAGATTTTTATTGTTCTGTTTTCATTTGATATTGAAGGATATCCTGTATGATGTACAGCAACTTTCCCCCAGCTTGACATTGATGGAATCAATAAACTCATTTGAGGAGGTGTGATAGAAATTTTTAGCTGATGAAAGGATGAAGAGCTTTTGCAAAACGTACCTCATGCCCTGTATTCAACACTTATTCAGGAAGTTGTCTTAGTACTTTCAGGAAATTGGCTTGCAAAGTTGGCCAGTGTACAATATTTAATTTTCCATTACAGTATATAACAACTACCACATAATCAGATTTAATTTAATATTCATATAATTTCAATTATTTCAATAATACATCCATTGTTGATCAAGTGTGCTGTCTGTGTGTGCAAATTTCCCAGCACTGAAGTTAATTGCTTTCTTTCTTAATTTGCATTTTCAGTTCATTCTTGTCTTGATAGCAATCTCTAATACCATAGTTTGAGAAAGGATAATGATTTATTTTGGAGCCCATTTCATGTCTGTTTGCATGAAGAAATGCTTCACGCTAAGGGGAGACGTTAAATCTGACTGACTCTAAGGTTCTCTGGCTGTCAATCATCGTTAAGTAGCTCTAAACCTCAAGGGTAAATTGACAGTTTGCTCGTCTCAGCCTGCAGCTGGAGCTATACGTTAGGATTCTGGAAACTTTAGTTGTCCAATGGCCTTGTACACATTGAGAGACTCATAAATAAAAAGGGAGCCAAGGCAATGAATTTTATAGGCATGGGAGAATCGCTCACTCACAATTGTGTTTGTTTGCTTGTCTGTTTGTTTAACTGGATGAGTTGAAGCCATCTCTCTAAGATTCCAGCCCCATTGCGCTCAATCTCATTGGGTCCCACTCAGATTGTATGGCTTAAAACAAGAACGCTGCCTGATTTGGTGGCATACAGTAGCATCATCTTGGATTTTCAAAGCATCCACGCAATCAGTGATGTTGCTCACGGCAGTTTAACCCCCACAAATAAATGCACTACTTTTTAAGCTGCTTGCACTTCATAAATAAACACAGCAGGCATCTTTTTAAGAGGTCCTTGGCTGGGACATTTTACTGAAAAAAACATAGCTGAAAAGATGTCAGTTCAAGTGAAGTGTTGCCTCATAGCCACAAACTAATGGGAAATTAACTATTAAAATATTTCCCAATTTGACTGGTAGCTCTATGACAGCTTTGAAACTAGGATGCTATGGATCTGCTTTGAATAGCTAGAAGTATCCCCTGAACATATAAAATATGAATTTCACATTAAATGGAGATAATTCTATTATAATATAATATATAAATCTATTCTAATTGTCCAAAAAAAAGAAAGTTATTTATTTTGGTTTCGCAGTTGTAAGTTTGTTGTATGTAATCATGTCATTCTTTTCATCTGAAATTCATATGACTATTATATAATATTTTATTAAAAATATTCTTGCTATTCACATTATTTACTATTAGTGTGCAATGAAACAATGACTGAGTATCCTTTTTTTCTCCCTTGATTTAATGCTATGTGAACATATGTGATATGTGCACCGCAACAATCAGTAAAATGTGTAGTTGTGGTCCATCCATTATGGTCATCATTCAACGTTTCCACTACAGTGAGTAGATCAAATAAATTAAAAATAAAGACTAATAAAATGCATGATAATTATTTTTTTGAATCTTAAAAGATAATACAAAACATTTACCCCTCGGCCTCTGAGGCATTAAAAATCAAGAGACATTTCGGTCAATAAGGACTTTAAAAAAAAAAAAAAACAACTAAGAAAAGAGGGTTACCAGATGGTCTGTCAAAACACATCAGTGTCATCACATATCAGCTCCCTGTCACACTCTCTTTAGCTACGTCAACAAACCATACTTAGCAGTCATGGCCACACTCTGAGCACCTCTCCTTTTGACTCTCTCCATCTCTCACTGACAGTGTTTGCCTTTCTCTCCTCTTTTAGTCTCCAGATGACAACTCTCAGGGACAACAATGCTTCTAGCCCGGTGAATGATTAGAGCGTCTCCCGGCCAATTATAATGAATGCCCGGCAGGACCACATGAACCTGGCAGATGCTCCATTTCATACAGGATGCTGAGTTGATGGATAACCTTAGCCTCAAGGTTGGAGGTCAAACCCCATTTCATATTTCCATGTTTCATTCGGGAGCAACTTCTACAGCGAGTCTAAACAGAAAGTCATAAACTAAAGTGTCCAACGGTTGTTTTGTTAGATAGAACTCTGTCAAAGCTATCAAATTCATGTGCACTATGATTCAGAAGGGAAACATGTGCCTTCTCTGTGAATTGATTTGATATATAAATCAGACAGATTAACTAAATTCATTAGTAAAATACAAATCTACTTTTTATATGCTACTCAGCTACTTTCTCTATGGCTTCTCTTATATGCAGCTAATTTTAATTTGCTGCTTGCCAACATATCACATATTAGGGGGAGGTTGCTGATAACAATTTAATACTTCTAATAGCACTTTAAAAATCTACCTATATAGAAATTAATGTGATATTGTTAGGATTTTAGAATCCTGTGGTATAAATATATACTGTGGTATAAATATATATATTTATACCACTGTGGTATAAATATCTGAATTTACAACGTGCACCTTAATGTACCATCAAGTCCCTTGTTTTTAAAGTCTATGGTCACCGCTTTATGAAGCATTTTTGTGAATATTTCTCAGAAGGGTTCACCGTGCCAAAAATAAACAAAAAGAAAAATAAAATAAAAATCATTTTGTGAATTCTGAATAATAATGGGCCACCCACCACAAATAAATTCATATATTTCTTTCGGTCTTCTTCACAAGGCCCTCTGAAGCTACTCACTTGTCATTTCTAAATCGAGGTTTAAATTATATTTATTCACTCTATCCTGGGTGCCTAACAGTTGGGTTAGTTATATTATTAAAACAAATGTTCTCTTTTCATTTGAACATAATCATAGTTCTGCCAAGATGATTACTCAGATTCACTTTTAAAGAAGTATTTCATTCAGGGTCGCAGTGAGCTCTTCACCTGTACCTGAACAAATAACTTGATTACTTCCATAAACTTGCATAATGAATATCAAACTTCCACTTTCCCATGTCAGTTAATGCTAATTTCATGCTTTCAAATCCCTTTAATTACAATTCATCTGGGGATTGCAGAGCTCACTTTCCTGCCAGCATTCTGTTTGGCAGCCCTGTTTTCTAACAGAATATAGAACATAAACATGCTTTAAAAGTTTCACTATAGCACAGAAATATGTTCTTTTGAAAAACAAATCAATGCACATAATGTAGTCTAAAACATCTTTACTATTACAAGCTCATCTCGCAGCAATCACAAACACCCTTCTGTTAATATCCTGGCAACTCCCTACAACACACACAGAAAACATACGGTACACACCTCTTGACAGTAAAGCAATTAATAACGGAGTCGTCTTGATTAAATACAAGAACACACACACACAAACCCCCACCCCCCCACCCCCCAGCCTTAACTTCCTCACAACTAGACTCACCAGATGGTTGGCGTTTCAGATCCCTCTACTTCCAGGTAGTCCGACTTCTCCTCCATCTGAAATTCTGTGAACACCAGTGAGATGGTGTCCCCCGGGTCGGCCAGGATGGTCCACTTACACTCCCCGCTGCTGCCCAGGCCGCCAGCACCTCCACCTCCACCGGCACCAGGGGAGTCGCCGCTGGGGATATCAAAGCTGGAGATGAGCCCACTGGAGCCCCTTAGGGTGCCACCGCATGTGTCCTCCGCTGTCAGTCACCAAAGAGAAAAAACAGAGTAGGGGAGGGTGAGGCGAGTGCAGTCTCTGGGTTATTTCAGAGCTGTTACTCAAAGTTCAACATGGGGAAAAAGAGGCTGGAGGCATAAAACATCTGTACCTGTCCTTTCAGATGAATGCAAACCAGAGAAAGACTGATGTGGCAGTCATGGGACCAGATGCTAGAGCTGCACAGCCCATTTCAACACATAATTGTATCTATTGTATCGATTTTTCACAAATTCCCAGTTTGTCAAATCCAGACAAATATACAACTAATTCCAATGCAATTAAAAATCAAACATGAGATAAAAAAAAAGGTTCCTTGAGTTTCTTCACAGTGGCAAAAACCAGGAAGCATCCAGACAAGTTACAATGGGTAGAACTGGGTAGCAATTAATGATGTACTAATTCTGGCATATTCTGTTTTCTTTCCTGCAATTTGCATATCGGAGGAAAAACTCCCTTTTTGTGTTTTTTTTTTCTGTTTCCCCCCTCATATTTTCTCTTCCCTCCATCTAAGCGCCAGTAATTCATCATCGTGTTGTCTGAGCACCCTCATGTTTCAGGAAACAAACAAATGGTGATAAACAGGGCTTATAATGCTGTGAAATTGTATATTTCCCCCCCCAATGTGGGGAGCAGTGCACGTCAGTTGAATGTTAATGCCCTCTACCGTAACTGTCTTGTTCCCTTTCACTCCACGTCGCTATTCATTTCTCCCCCCTTCCTTTTCTCATATCTCTCCATCTCTCTCCATTCCTCTCCTCCCAGCCCTCTCAGATCTTTCTACTATTACTCACTACCTTCTTCTCTTTCCCTGTATCCGTTTTCTCCCCCTAAAGAATTCTAATGATGGCAGGGCTTTCACAGTTCTCACATCATTTAAGACTAATATACGACACTCAGCTGTGCCAGCTAAAACCTTTGATGGCTCAGCACTCCACTCAAGGCTGTCAGAGCTGCCAGCTTTGGAACATTCCTGTATGCTGCATTACACGATTGGTCAAGGAACAAGGGAACGGATGTGTGAAATTCAAAAGAAGATAAAGAAAAAAGGGAAGAAGACGGGAGAGCAAAGACTGCTAGTTAGCCTTTGACACATTTAGCAGGAGCATAGCAATTGATCAATGTCTTTATAAGAAGGGCAGGGATGGCAAATTGATACTGCAGGAGACTTCAATGGTACCCACATATATGATTCATATCAAGGGCATACTCTCATTTGTAGGCTACACCAGGGGCAGGCATTCATTTGTTGAATAAGGCAATATATCTAGCTTTGGCACAATAAAAGCACATGGAATCATGATATTTTCTGGTGTTTATTATTATTTTGTCCATCACATGAAAATTTCAAACGGTACTGTTCGATATGTTTACGATACATTCCACATAGTGGACAGCAGGTTCATAGTGTAATTGGCTACAGGGTGATATTAAACTGAAATTAATGTGCTGAAGAGTCTGACCAGAGGAGCCATATTACCTTTTAACCTTGATGACAGATAGGAGGACAGTGTAAAATGTCCTCAGGGCCATCAAGAAAAGGAAGATGGGAAAAAGTGGTTGAAAATCATTACATACGAGAGCTGGACAAGCATTGAAGAGAAGATGGAAAAAGGCAAAATCGTAAAAAAAAAAAAAAAAAAAAAATGAGTGGAGAGTAAATCAAGAGTGAGATAAAGACAAACGTATACAAAAAAATGACATATAGATTGAGATACAGAAAGATGTACGACAGATGAAATGGATGACGAAGAAACGAACAAATGAAATGTCAAATTCTGCAGGATGGCCTCAACATCAACACCAGGCCTCTTTGAGTGATTCTTCAATCTATCTGCAGAATCACCTGCATAGGCTGTAAGTCAATTTCAGAACCTCATAAAAGGTGGGCAGAAGTCTATTATCTGTCTTATTTTCTGCCACCCCAAAATCATGTCATCCCATCTCTCCTATACTCCATTTTGATGGTGTCATGATACCAGAATTGTAATTAAAACCACATTAAATAGATAAATCATATTTTTATAACTGCAAAAATTACACATGTCCTAAAACAGGATTACAGCTTGCACATTTGGTGATTGTTATGATCACTAGTCACATTGTGAGAGTGTTTTAATGTATTTGATATTGAATGAAATTATTACAAATGGTATTATTTAAATTAGCAATTAAAATGTGGTGATGGTTAAAGCATACTAAGTAGGCTATTTTGTTGAAAATAGCAGAAAAAAGAGATTTCGTCCTAAAAGATAAGATTTTTTTGAGGAGCTGGCATAAACTGTTACTAAATCAGTTGGAAGTTGTCAGTCAAAAGGCTGGCACGCGCACGCACGCACGCGCGCGCGCGCACACAATTTGTTTATGTAATTTATATTTATACAACTAGTGTCACTGTACGAGGAAGTACTAGAATTTCAGTAGTCTGTACCAACACTAGTAAATTTAAACAGCCGATACACAGTAAAAAAAAAAATATCTCTTCAGCATATTCTCCTTCACTACCCTCTGGGGTCTGAACCATGTTTTTTAGAGGTTAGGTTTGCCTTGTTTTCTTGTGAAATAATGCTTGTATAATGTCAACCCTCTAAGGCACAATCAAGTTATGGACAGCTTTTTCCCAGGACAACTTGGGTTATATGTATGCTGCAGTGATGTCAGATGAATGTATAAATAGTTATAGGACCATAAATCACTATTATGTTTGTAGGAAGCTCATTACATTTGTTAGATTATTACAGTGAAGCTGTAGATTTTTTTATGTTCGTGGTTTATTACTTTTGTGGGATGGTTTTACCTTGGTGGATCTAAGGTATTTAAAACTGTACACCACTCTGACCCACCGCCTTCTCTCATACAATTTCATAAATCACTTGCCAAATCTAAATCTGCCATTCCACAATAGTTTTATACTTTATAGTCATGCATTAATTTATGGTCCTGCACCATTAAATTAATAAAAAATACATTATACACAGTAAATATGAAAGTTTGTGCGCAGATTTATGAGAACAACTGACGAGCAACACATTTTATTAAAGAATCTTCGGGTCACTGACAGTGATTTATTTAATTCAGCTATGTATAAGTAATTACCCAATCTACAACTGGATTTCAATCTAATTGAGACAGTCAATAGACTTTAAGCATAGTGCTATTTTTCAGACAGATTTTAACATTGATGACATTTGTTTCAAAAGGGAAGGCCTTTATATAGGGTGTCAGCTAATGGTATACAGTAGTGAGACTTATAATACCATTGCAGACTTTCACATTCACAGTGAACAAGTGAATGATTTCAGACCCATAAAAGGTAATGTATTAAGAAAACAGTCAGTGTGCCCATCGGTGCAGAGCAGCACCAACAAAACTAAATATATTTAACACTTAAGGAATACAAAATAAATATAACAGAAGAGATTAAAATGATTTAAATAAGCTTTGACATCTGTTAGGACTCCATCTTATGATATATTTATGATATATTTAACGTGAACTAAACATGAAATGGCAACTTTCAACCATTAAAACTAGAAGGACTGATCTAACTAGACATTGGGGTTGGTATTCAGAGTTTATACTTAATTTAAATATGTCCAGTATTTTATAAACCTACTCAAAACAAATAAATTGTTCACATAGTACATTGCCACCTAAATGAAGTAATTGTGAATCCAAGCAAACTTGACTTTATGTATTTATGATGCATTATGTCACACACTGCTATCACCATAGTATTCAATCTTAAAGCTGTGATTGAACATTACTGATCCCTGTAGGAACATTGGGTAATTTCACTCACACAACCTATAAAATAAATTCATTCAATTCAATGTATAGCAGAAAAAACAGACAGTAAATGAATTACAATCTAAAGTAACAGGGTTTTCAACAGCTGGCAATGAATACTAGAAAATTCATCACACCTACAGCAAACAAGCACATTATGCAAGCTCAATTTGCAATAGTCAGGAGAAAAATAGAGAAAAAAAGAAGATGTTGTGCAATTGTCTGCATCTGCCGTTCAATTCTAAACGCTTCTTTCAATTCACTTTCAATCTGCTGGATGTGTTGGAAGTAGTATCTGAACTGCATATTTATTCAGACTGTCCACATTTCCATATTGTTACATCTGAAGTATCTTTCACAATTATACAGGAATCTGCAGGACAAAGGGTCTCGAGGCATCATATGATGACACTTGATATACAAATCAATCATAAATCAACACAGTGATTTACCGTGCCATGATGAGAATAAATAAAGACATACTTTGCAGGATTTTCCTGAATAAAAAGTGTTTTTCTGCAAGGACACTGCCATCTGCTTGTACTTTCTTTCTTTCTGAGCATGTCTGGCTCCCAGACAATAACAGTGCAACCCATTCTTATTCCCAGTTAAGCCCCATCCCTTTTTGGGTGAAAAGAGATCATCTCATTTGACTGCTGGGCAATACAAATTCCAAGGCCTCTGCAAATTTAATCACATAAAATAAGAAAACCATATTGATTTTTAGCTAGTAGGAGCCCATATCCCATGGCCAGTCAGGCAAACAATTTTATTATGTCGTTGCCGATCAATGCTCATCTTTGTTATGAAGAAAAAAATAAAGAAAAAGGGGTTTGTTGACGAAAGTGTTTCAGTTGCTTCACTGTACCCCTGCCTTTGGTTCACTGTGATGCAGTCAGTTGAAACCCAGGATTTTAAGAGAAACCGATGCACACGCGAGATGAAACAGCCTTTTTTATAAAAAAAAAATAGGCAATAGTAAAGAAAATGAATACCGCTTATAACAACTGTTGCTTTCTGATTGCTTACTATTTTTATGATTGGTACACCTGTATCTCATTTATGGGGGTCACTGTGAGACTCTTCAGACTGTACAGTCTGGACTCTTCTATGAGGCTAGCATTTAGCAAGTTAACCAACATAACGTAACATACAGTAATTTCATCCTGACTCCACCACATACACTAGACCTACACAGGCACAGATTGGGTTTTTATTGTTTGACATACAAAACAACCTGCACCAGCTTTTAAGCATGATACCACTCGTTCTTCCAATCTGGCACCAGTCAGAGTCGCTTGTTTTCACCAAAAAAGGGGGTCATGGACGTTCTGATGTCAGAGAAGTGACATGTGACTGCTCGTATCTACAGTATAGAGCCAAGATGGAGAGACCAATTTGAAAGCTATTTAAAAAACAGAAACAGACAAATCCTGCATATTCTACTTTCATTCATTCTAGTTGTGCACACGGCAGCACAGTGGGTACCGCTGTTGCCTCACAGCAACAAGGTCACTAGCAATCTAGGACTCTAAATGGCCCATAGATATGAATGTATGAGTGAATGGTGTGTGTGCCCCACGGCAGAAAATGGATGGATGGATGGATGGTCTTGGTGGTGGTCGGAGAGGCCATTTGGCTTAAAATGGCAGCCACGCTTCCTTCATTCAGCCCCAGAGCAGCTGTGGCTCCAGACGTAGTTTACCACCACCGGTGAGAATGTGGTATGAATGAATAATGGTTTTTGTAAAGCGCTCTAGGTGTCCTGAAGGGCGCTATATAAATTGAAAGCATCATTATTTTTACTTTTAAGGTAGGCAATGAGGTGCATGCAAACACCAAAGAGAAACCTGTTTAAGTTTTGAAGGCACAGTGGATGCACTGTTGCCACTGTGGCAAACGATATCACTGACATTATCATAGAAAATGTTTAAAAATGTAGGCACATTGAAAAAGCTCCCACAAACTGTATACAAGAACATAATTCAGAAAGAAATACAAAAAAGCTTCCTTCATGTTTCTTCTGAAGTAGTTTCCATTATAACAGTACAGTTTGATAATCGTTAAACATCATTAAACTCAGGTGGTGGCAGCAAGATGCCGTGTGTAAATGTGTGAGTGACAGGTACACAAGTACTGTTGGATGTGTAGACTGAAAACAGTGTGTGAAGCCTGCTGTCTGCAAGCAAATTTGAGGAGTAGCAAATTGTAAAATAAATAAATAAAGGGAAAAAGCTGCAAGTCCCTCTCTGGTTGTGCTAGGAATTAATCACCAATATTTCAGCACAGGGCAAGGCATAGGAGAGATTTCTACAACCACATTTAATGATAGTAATCTTACTTATAATCCATTAATGTGTCTGTTGTTGTAGCCAATTAAAATGCATGAGAAAATTAGGCAGATGTTTGGAGGTCGTACATTATCATACGGACATAGCATGACAGTTTCTTTTTTGTTTTATTTGTTTTTTTTGTAGCTTCATTGAGAAGCATCCATGCATGGTGCTGTAAATCATGAACTGGCAAACAGTTGTCTGAGGCTCAAAAAATGTTTCACAGCTTGAGAATTTTAAATGGCTTCTGGATAATACTGTACAGGTTCCATATATTCACATGCAGTCAAATGCTGTGTCTTTCATTGGAATTCATGGCAGCATTTGAGGCACAGTTTGCCAACAAGGTTCAGAGAAATAAAAGAGGCGCTGAATGGTGGGTAATGTGTTCCTTAGCAAATCATTAGAGCAGGCTCTGGATTTAGAGACGATGAAGGATCTGTCTCTTTTAAAAACGGTGGAAGAGTAAAAAAAAAAAAAAAAAAGATGGTGGTAAGGATTAGGACTGCTTTAGCTGAGCTCATTTACATCCCCAGCATCAGCAATCTAATGCTACTTGAGGAGGGATTAAGCCTCTCTACCCCTGACTTTGATCAGATATACAACACTTGTCTTTCTACTTAGAAATCTTCACCCCAAAGGATAGAAGGGAAGGGACCTATGTATAATTTTCTACACTACCTCGGGTTTTTCCTTTATAATAATCCCTGTGTTAATGCAAAGGCAGTGACTACATCTACAGTAAATCCCTCATTTGCTCAGCTCCAAGTCATGTTAAACATTGATAGGGTTGAGGAATAGAAAAGGGATCTGAAATTGGTGCAAAATGCAATACATATTACATCATACATATTCTTGGTGGTCATTTCATTATAGTGACGATCTCTACATAATTTCAAGTTTTAAATGAATTATGAGTTAAGAGAACGATTCAGTGAGCAATATGGCACCACAGCACAACCAATCACAATTGGGATTTGGTCATTTAAGTTTTATATAACATGTAATAACCCGCAACGCATCATCTTCGTCTTCGGAAATCAATGAATATTGAATGTGGGGGCCCACATTCTTCATCAAAAGCCTGCAAAATGGTGCCCGTTTTCACATTCATAAATTTAATGTAAGGCTGCATGGCAGTAGCTAGGTGAAGAGCTATTTTCATATCCTTTCCAACTGGGGAGGACTACTCTGCACTCACTCAGACTGAAAAACCTCACAGTGGGCAAGTGGAAAGTCACATTTTCATATTTAAATTCTTTAGCAGAGAGCTTAAAAGGCTCTGCAGAGAAAATTGTCTGATTACTCCCCTTTACAGACATGGAACCTTTTTAAAAAAGAAGCAAGGTTTTTCCTTTGGCCTAATTTTCTTATTCTGTTGGATGGCAGCAAGAATGTCAGTATATCAATAGAACATATTCTCATGTTACCACACTGTCCCTGTTTGCTGTCTCGCTGGCTGCTTTAATGAATGTCCAGAGACTATTTAGATGGAAGGAACTGACATGGGTTCCTGGAAAGGAGTAGCAGCAACTCAGGATTAGAATAGTCATAATTTTCCATCACAGCTCCTTTCTGCTTAGAGTCAGATTTTTTAATGTCAACCATTCAGTCTCTTTCAATCTTATTTCACCCCTCCCCCCCACACTTCTCCCTCTTTCGGTGTGTCTTTGCCTTTCAGTGATGTAGATGAACATGATTTTTTCCATTCCTCTTCTTTTTCTGTTGCAATGCAGTTGTGATCTGTCATGCATTGTTTTGCTGTTGTACTAGTGTAAATTTGAAAAAAAAATGTTATTATAATATTACTAGAACCATTTTTATAGTCAATATAAAAGCATGAATACTGTTTTTCTCAACATTAGAGATAATTTAACATAATGATAATGGAAAGGAAAATAATCTTCTGTGATGTAATATACATCCGGATTTAACACTGCAGTGACAACTTTTAATTTAAATGAAAGCTGACATCCCTGTCCGGTAAATACATTAAACCATCATTCTGCACAAATTGGGTTGAACATTGCGTTATTTTCTGCATATTTTTTCTCTGTCTACCTCTGTCTTTTTCTGAGTCGTATACACACACAAACAATTTACCAACATGATGGACTTCGGAAGTTGAAAGAAGACGAGGATGAGAATTGGGGAATAGATGAAAGAGAGCAAAGGGAGTAACAAAAGGAGGTGACTGAGAGACTGAGATGTTTGGAGACGATGGGGGGTGGACAGTGGATTGTGGAGAGATTTGTTGTGTTGCTGTGTGTTTACTGTGAAACAATTGGTGATGAGCAGAAAGGGCAGGATCTCTGAGGAAATAAGATCAAAGGACCATCTGCCCACATACAGGAGCCGGGCCGAATTTAGACGAGGGAGAGACTGCCTCAAGCAGTGCCCAGGCCTGAAAAGCAGTGATGTTGCTGGCCCGTGGCAATAGAGGCTAACACCATCCTTATATTAAAAGCTACCTTCCATCTGCAGCTGTTTGTTTCCTCAAGCATGCCATCTCTCAAAGATATGCTGAACTATTTTCTTTTTGCTGTGCTGTGCAATGTACAATGAGTTGGCATGAGCAAATTTGCTCTGCTGACTTTAGGATTAAGATGAGAGGCAGAGATCTTTGACTCCTCTCACTATATCCTCTTCTGTTTAGATGACTTTGCACATTGTAGAACGTGGAGTGAGCAAGGAGTTCACAGCACCAAATTGTACTAATTCATTCAATTTAATCACATAGTTCTCTTTTCATTTTAACAAAAATAATTACAGAATGATATACCATTTTTTTCTTCTATTTTTTCTTCAGGTTTGATAAGCCAATGTCATTATATAGCTGTAAAAGAAGATTCTTATTGGATTGGAAGGAAATTATCTGTATGGAAATGTATTTAAAGAGCTTTTGGCTAAGGTTAGGTTATTTCTCCCTGCTATATGTTGTGGCAGTCTATAAATCATAAATAATATAAATAACTGTCATGGATTTCTTATCACAATTATTTTTACAGCAAGTACTTATCTAGAAGGCACACTCCTACTTATGTACGCATCATGACAGATTTTCCTGAACCTCAAGTACACAAATTGTAGCAATACTGATTAATTTATACATCTTTTTGGAATCCCTACCTGCTGTGCATGTACATTTCAATATATATCAGTGTGATGACAGATCTCATCTTAACACAGCAAGGGATAAAACAGCATGATATAAAAAGCATTACAGCAGTCTGTCATTTATCAGCTGCATGTGCCTATGTATAGCATCTTTAATGCACCATGTCCTAGACAACACAGATGTTTGAATGTGCCAAGTAGATTATGAGGGAAAAATGAAGCATAAACCAACCAATGGCACTATCAAACTGACAGAAACTTAAATGCATTACACCTCAAGCAATGAAGGCAATTCAAACTTTTTAAAATATCTCAGCACTGGAAATTGATCTTGGCTTTTGCTTTAGACTTTTATAGAGTAAATGTTAATGGTATTTTTCACGAGATTAGTACTTTGACTGCCAAGTATATTCAAATTTCAAGTAATATTGTCCTCTGATTGACAGAAAATTAAGTAGATTCTTTTTACCACATACAAAAAACTAAAGCAATTGGTGCACCAGCAGTCCAAGCATTTTCATCCTGCCACACAAAATGAAAAGGCACACATTACATTTTGAAGTTTTATATGTTGCAGGTCCAACTGAATAATGTGGCAAATTCCCCAGCCTGGCTTTTCTCTGCTGTACCTATAGTTTCATTTCAACCTGCTACTGTTCTATCTCCTGGACGATAGTTATGGTGTATGTGAGAAACCACAAAGATTTAAAGTGATTTTTTTTCTTTTCAGTGTGCGCATAGTTGGATGAATATAATGCCTTAATTCTTGTTGCTTATTTTACTTGGTGGTGTTACCTATAGTAAGTGTAAGAGGAAGAGGTTACCATGACCTTGGTAAGCCAGTAGTAGAAAACAGCTCATCAAATCATGAAAGCATCATAATTTTAAAGATTGGATCAGAAAATCTTGTTCACATACCAAATCAGCTCCATCAAGTTCAGCTCCAATGGAGCAGCAAAAATCTAGTACATGCACCACTGCTGCTTACTGTACAACATTAATGAATTTAAGACACTTCCTCCACAGGAATAAATATTTAATCAACCTTTTGAGCTACAGAGACTCTAATCAACTACTTCAGCATGATTAAAACGATTTCACCCCATCAG
This sequence comes from Lepturacanthus savala, assembly GCA_030544235.1. Taxonomy (NCBI): domain Eukaryota; kingdom Metazoa; phylum Chordata; class Actinopteri; order Scombriformes; family Trichiuridae; genus Lepturacanthus; species Lepturacanthus savala. Next base: position 7,736,495 of record CM060467.1, read on the forward strand.
GATACACACACACACACACATATATATATATATATATATATATATATATATATATACACACATATATATATATATATATATATATATATATATATATATATATACACACCAGTTGCCCAATCACAGCCATCAAATTGATTTGTCATTAAAAAGCCATTACGTCATGCAAATCAAATGATGGACGAAACAAACCGATCAACATCCTAAATTTCTTGGGGGAACAAAGAAGTAGGTAGATTTGAAGGATTATGTGACACCATATATATATACACACTGTACAGAGAAAAATGATGGCTCAAGACACAAATATCACATAGTTAATAATTATTTCCAGTGATAAAAGATCCTCACCTCTACAGATTGGCACAGGGAAGTCCCACACAGACACACCGGCTGCATTGGTGCTACAGGTGAGGAGTGAATGTCCGTCCAGGACATAGCCAGTGACGCACCGATAGCGGATCTTGTCACCTACGTTGAACTGAGTTCCATTCAGTATGCCTTTGGATGGAACTCCTGGGTTTCCACATGAGCTGCTTCTTAGCTCTGCAAAAAGAGAAAAAAAACACACTACTGTTAAAAATTGTGGAAATGTTACCAAAATACAAAAGTGTAAAGCATTTTTTTTTTTACAAGATTTCTATGTCACATTTGACATTATTAGTGATAATGACTACATTGCCAGCTCAGTGCATGTCTGACCTTTATGCCATTGCTACCTACAAGAGTTTATGATTGAAGAGCTTAAATGAGTAAGGGAAGATTACAACATGCACTGCTCGTATAGTGCTAAAGTGTGGCACTGGTGTCATACCAATCTCTTTACATTAGAAGACCATGAAATAACATAGATCTGCAGCTGCAACCACAATGAGGGGCAGAAAAAACTATATGGACTATAAACATTTTTGCTGTACTCTTGAATGTCTGCTTTGCATAATAGCAGCTGGCAGGAGTGGAAGCCTTTTCATAAATTCAAGCATGTAAAATCCTCTGCATCAGTGAG